>OW388291.1:5751439-6351439 GCA_936450465.1 Gibbula magus
ATTGGTTCTGTTTGAAATTGCACACTTTCTCGTGTTTATCACAGAAAAAGCCATAAATGACTGCAAGTATCTACAGATCATCTGTCAAGTCCTTCAATTTTATGTAGTTCTTAAGAACCCCAGGGATTTCTAACGTTTCCGTGACCCTATTCACATCCTCCCCTGCTACAAAGAAGTAATCTCGTAAAAAGCTTCGACAGATCTTCACGAGACGCGAGGGGGTGGTCTTGTGGTAGTAGAGCAGACTCTGAAACGATTCGTCTTTGACCTTGCTGAGTGCACTGGTTAATATCCAGTTATCTTTCGCCATGCTATAACCTGCAGAGATCAAAAACATGGCCACCTCAGGGAAATTGCGTTCTGCTGCCACCCACAGAGGAGTTTTAGGTTCTTTGTAGATGTAGAGGACATCGTCGGACTGATGATGCTGGTTGATTCCGACACTCACCACCTCCATCTCCACATTCTGTGTCAGGAGAATCTTCAATATGTCTGTATTCCCGCAGTACGCTGCGTTCCACACTGGTGTGACATTAACACGATTCCTCACGTTTGGGTTTGCGCCATTTTGGACAAGGAGTCTAACGGCCTTTACATCTGCATTGTACGATGCATAATGGATAGGTGTGTCGAGGTCTTTGTCCGAGTTGTTCACGTCACACCCGTAGCTTATCAAGATCTCAATGATGTTAGCATGTTGGCCATGAGCAGCAAGAGAAAGGGGAGTGTTTTGATCAGCAGTTTTGGAGTCACAAGGAGCCTCACGCTTCAACAGAAGATTGACAGATCGGATGTGACCGTTCCAAGAGGCAATGTGAAGGGCGGTGTAACCATGGCGGTTGGTTGCTGAAATCTTGGCGCCGTGGTCAAGAAGAAGTTCAAGAATCTCGCAGGAGTCACTGTATGCAGCAACCACCAGCGCTGGGAAGCCGTCCTCCGGTATATGGTTAGCGTCAGCGCCAGCCTTCAACAGGATGTCAACCAGCTCAGCTTCCTCTGTGGATTATTGGATGGAGTTAGAGAAAAAACATTTCACAAATTTGCAAAAGAAAAGGTTTACAGTATTCTATAAGTAATCAGTTGCTAATACCAGTAGTAATAGTTATTGGAGTTGGAGTAATATAATCATCCTTACAGCATCTAGTGGCAAGACATTACCTCCCTTTACTCATGTATGTGCTCAACAATCTGTACAAATACATTCACCGTAAAAAGCAATTGTTAAAAGCTATCTTGAACTATGACTTCAATCATAGTTATTAAAATATCCCTAACTTATTTTGTTGAGTATATTAGAAAGAAACATCATCCTTAGAGATTAAATATTTATAAAGATCATAATGATAAAAGTAGTTTTCAGAAGAAACAAGAATCGTCACAAGACCCGCTATCAACTGACCTCGGTACACAGCAAACTGGAGAGCACTGTCCCCTCGTGCGTCCTTCACTTCCACACTGGCTTTCTTCTTGATCAGCGTCTTTGCAATATCGATGAAGCCCAAACGACACGCATGCATCAGAGCTGTTGTTCCACGGACATCCATTGCGTCCTGGGCTGCTCCAGCTTCCAATAGCGCTTCCACATAGTCTATATTCTCCATGCGTGTAGCGACAATGAGTGCACTCTCCCCTCGGAAATTTTTTGTGTTGACATCAACACCTGGTGTATGGATCAGCAGATCAAATATCTTGTGCTTCCTATCCAACATGGCTTCTAAAAGGGGCGAATGTTGCTCCATTTTGGAGCAGATGTTGGTCTTGACGTTCTTGGACAAGAAGAACTGCACCATATCGAGATGGTTCTTCATGACGGCAAGGAACAGAGGGGTGAAGTGAAGAACGGAGGAGACGTAGTTGGGGTTACAGCCCTGCTCCAGGAGAAATGTTGCCATGTCCACGTTGCCCATGACTGCTGCCACATGCAGGAGAGACTTGCCGCATCTGCGAGGCATCGGGTGTTCTCCGGCCTGCAGACACGCACACTTCCCAGTCCTAATCCACTCCAGGACACGTGACATCCTCTCCTCTACAAGATCATCGCTTCGGAAAGGATGATTCTCGAATGTACGCACGCACGAACATCCTGGTCTGCAATCTACATGACAAAAAAAAGAGGTTTTATTTTAGGTGTCGATACAAACATGTTGCTTATGCATTACATGAACAGGTCCCTCACTAAGTGAAAAAATTTCAATTATACACTTCTTGTCAACATATTTAGGGAAATAGTGAGTGAGTGAGTGAGTGAGTGAGTTAGGGTTTAACGCCGCTTTCAAGAGTATTTAGGGAAATAATTAGATAAATTGATTGTTCTGCTGACATGGTCATATATATATAATGAACAAAGAAACATAAAGCAAGGTCTTTCCTTGAGACACTGCTTTCAAAAGTAGCATTTAGTCAGAAAGTAATCCTGATCAAAATAACTTTGAATTCCGGGCACCCAATGTTCTGATAACAGTGAAAAGTGTGTGCACTTGTTTTTAAAAATATAATGTTATTCAAGGTTATTCTCGTATTGGCCCAGGTGTTGAAGCATTTGGTCTAGTAAATGCTGCAACAAAGATTGGTAATTATTAATGGACAATATATTTCTCCTCACCTATAAAGACAACCTGGTCAAGGAGACTCTTGTTCTGTGTGAGGAAAGCGATGTCCGTCTCATTACCCTTCACCACGCTCTCGTACAGATCCGCCTGTAGCTCTCGCTCCTCTGCATATACACAAACGTCCAGTCATTACTCCATATGAATAAGGTTAACTCTGATTCTCTCATTTTGGCAATCAAATTTGTTGAATTTGTAATGTTGCAAACAACACCATATGTGTTACTAAACCTGCTTGTAAATGTTACTTGCAATTGCTCAAATTAACCTACACAGGTGCAAGTTGTTAATGGCTAAATCGAACCCTGTAAAGGAGTGTAAAATATTGGAAATTTACGTTCATAATTTCTCGAGTGATAAATGGCTAGTTTTACTTAAGAAATAGAAGACGAGTTGGCGTGCTTTATCGTTGAATAAAACATAGCAGGGAGCATAAAACACGAAGGGCGCAGCCCTGAGTGTTTTATGCTCTCTGCTATGTTTTATTCAACGATAAAGCACGCCAACTCGTCTTCTATTTCTTATATGAGATACCCTTAAATAGTTACTGGTTTTTCTATAAAACCCTTGGAGATATAATGTTGTTTGTATAAACTATAGTTTGAAAATATTAATGCCTCCCGCCGTAGAACACATTCTCTACCATTGAACAATCAAAATATGACGTCATTTGCTAGGCGACGCTCTAACTGACGTCTAAAATCACAAGCATGTTTTATTGTATCATAAAGCACGCTGTCGGTCCCATTGACCGCCTGTGTTTTATTGCTGTAGGTATCTTATATAACATTATCATCTACCGGTATAGGTTTTTCCAAAAATAAACAAACTGAAATGATTATGTGCACCGCTGATAGTTATGGTCATTGAGTCTACCATCTTATTATCTTGTTCTTATGAAGTCATAACAAGTTGATGTCCTCTATTTTAATTGCGTACTTGCAGGAGATATTTAAATATGTGCTTTATGTTACAAATTTTGCGAAATGATGCTGGGAGGCAGATTGAATAAAACTGGTTAGGGATGCTGTTGTTTGAAATTCAATATTGTGGTTTATGAAACATATATTTTTTGAAGATATTGCAAATATTAGAGGAAAGACTATTGTATGTGATGAAATATTTTGTCTGGCAAAAGACTGGCATATAAAATATTTGCTTTTCCACCATGACACGATCACTTTCACAGTGCTCTTCTCTAAATCATTCTTGAAAAGTGGGAGTTTTTTTCTGTACTATATTAAATCTATGCTCTGGATCACATCCCTTTCTTTAAAGGACATAGAAAGTGTGAAGAGCAAAGAATGAATATTTAGTAATATGCTGTTTCACTGTATATTGATTAATTTATCCTGTCACAGTGTAGACATTTAAGGAATCTTGTAATGTATTTTGAATGAGGGTTAGATCCCATATCTATACACAATCTCATATGGTTCAACAAAAGGATTAAACTGTCTCAGTGTCTTGAATGAAAAATAAGAGGTCATCTATCAAATTCAAAGCAAATGTGTAGGAACTGACCTTGAGATATCACCAGTGAATCTATGTCCTTATCAAAGTCTGTATTCTGAAGCAGATGAACAAAAACACATGAACTTAAATGTCAGTATTTCTGATTTGATTCCATTAAGTCTACAGACTTTTTTCATTTGTCAGATTCAGCATTATCTAACATTCCTCCAGTTCACAAGAAAGATAACTTATGACTACCACTTGAATGATGACGACTCTCCTTCTGGGATAGTGACTTTAATAGTTAATGAAAAGAGTATCAATTATAGCAAGCTCACAAGTGATATTATCAATTTCAAAAATCAATGGCACATTTATAATGATTACGGCAACTTCCAAACGCAAGGCATAACTCTTGCCAGTCTGCATTACTGGCTGATTTAACCTTTGCGGTATTTCCCTCGCTTTCTTGTGTCGAGGCAGTGAATCGCTGCACTGGAAATGCATAGCTGGCCTGGATTTCTTAACAGATTTCTTAAGGAAATACTGCAAGGCCTAAATCAGCCAGTAATGGAGACTGGCAAGAGTTATGCCTTGCATTGGGAAGTTGTGATTACCGGTAAACATAAAGCTCAATAAGTTGAAAGTGCAGAGTTAACAGATTAAACAACGCACTTGTTATCAATGTTTTGACTGTATTAAAAAGACTAAAATCTATGTCAAATCATAAAAAAATATATTATTAAGTGACACATACACTAAACTGACACTTACCTCAGACTGTTTCGTGTAAGTCATCATACCCAACCTATGCAGCATCAGCGCAATCGCAGTCTCGTCATCCGAATCAGAGTCAAGGAAATCAGGATCCATCTTTTTTAGGACGTCATTTGAAAATCTTTTTCTGAAATGAAATCAAAATATCTTGATGCGATAGGCCTATGTCACTGATAGGTATTGAATATGCCAAATATGTCATTATAGCTTCAAATAAGGACCATATACACAGATTCTTTATATCTAATTAGAGAGTCCCGGAAATATAATGTAGATGCGGTGTTTATATCATGTAAAAAATAAATGTTCATAAAAAGTCATAAATTGATATCAGCAACGCACATTCAAAGACTACTAATTTAAGTGAAGGGGCTGTTGTAAATAAAAAATAAAACAAATTTGAAATCCACAGACCTATATAAACAAAACGGAATATAGAACTCAGTAAAGTTCTTCTTGGTTAAAAGTTTACTTACCAAAAAATATTTTTTGCTATCAATTTACTTTGAATATTTTCGGATAGTTAAATATAATTAAATACGTCCACTCACCAAACAAAAGTGTAATCAAATAGTTGCGTAGTGTAGCGTAGTCTGGTTTTCACTGGTCACTTTCTTATCAGTATCTCACCTGAAGCTCGAGGTTGTCATTGGCAATCCCAGTTTCGTCTGCAAATAACAAGTCAACAAGGAGTTACATTTTCTATGCTTCATGTAACATGTAAAACTATCGGGGAAATGAATAAAATCCTGTCAGTTATAATGTACCTGTTATAATCACGGATTCTTATATTTGGACTTAATGAAGTTTATTCAAAATAGCCAAGCCTCAAATATGTCAATGACTTCCTTATTATGAAACGGATATGTCCGTATGCGCATGCGCGTGTCACTGCTAATCCTTGTAGCGTCAGCATGTTGTAGGTGTGATTATGAGTTCATCCAAGTACTAAATCACAAGTTTGCTGTGTTAAAAACGTCCATTATTGTTTTAAAAATAATAGTTTTTCTTCGTCATTAAGGTAACCTAATTTACCATTAGGATAAAGGAAAAAGAAACAATTTATACAAGTAGCAATACAAAGTTAATTACGTGGTTTTATCCAGTATATTAAATAATTATAAGCCATGTCGACGTCCGACAGTCCGGACACTGATAACTTCTTTTCCCAATCTAATTAAAATTAGATGTAATGTTATACGTCCCCTAAGACCGTCAATGGCGGAACGTATAGCATTACATAATTAGATTCCTTTTTGTCCGGGATGGTAGCTTTTTGAAGTTTTATTTTATTTTTGCCATTTATTTTGACAAAATAACACTTTCGGGCTAACTACTTTTTAAGCTTATTTCATAAAGTGTTTTATCGGATCTGAAAAGCCTACGTCGGTTACTTAGCTTCATATTTGAAATAATTATGGAGATAATGTAGGCCTGATTAGCCTCAATCAGGTATGACTAATCGACAATAAATGGTATTCATATGTACTCAATGGCGGGAGCAATGAGTAAATTCTTTCAGAAAAAAACGTGTTCAAAAAGGTCATATAATGTTTAACGATAAAGGAACATCTGGCCTTGAAAACACTTGATTTTTGAAGACGCATGCGCAAACGAATGATTTAAACAGGTAGTAGGCTAGCACATGTTCGTCAACATTGACTTATCTTAAATTAAGGGAACACTATATTTTACAATTTTATTGCGAGCTTATATCAAATATCACCACATTTCAAATTGGTACCTAGTTAGAATTGATTAAGCCAAAGAAACCTTGAAATCAGTTATTGTCACTTAAAGGTATACATCCATTGTGTTGTTGGGTGTAAATATGACATACGTTATACATGGTTTTATTTTATCGAGAAGTACCAACTGTTACCGAAAACTACCATTTTAATTATACTCGACTTAGTATATTGACGATTTGAAGGTAAAAGTATCGATTTCTGATCGAAAACCGGACAATGCACCGCGTGTGGCGCGCGCCAATGAATCAAACATAATTTTGAAATCTTATTTACACCAGACAAAATAACAAATTTGGGTTGATAATGTTCAATAGGTCATGTAACTACTGTGCATGTAAATATAAGACGCGCATTTTAGGTTTCTGCACATGCATAATGATGTTGCTCGATTTTAATTGGAAACTAGTGATTATGATATGTTTGGCGATTGGGGATGAATATGCAAGCTAAGTGAATTTGTTTGTATTGTAAACAGCACATATGGTGTGTTGGAACGTATTAAAGCCAAATAAAATGTTGTGAAACACAATGGATGCACCTTTAACAGTTTGGTGGTCTTATTGACAATGACGATAACAGAAGGTACCGTCACTGTAGTTGATTGATACACAGTGTTTATTTCACCGATAAAATCTCAGCAGGGGTCTATATATAACTGCTGTATTTGTTCGTTATATATATTCGTACACTGTAATAATCTTACTAGGTGTATTACGTGTAGTCTCGTTGTGCCAACCTTGACACAGGCCAGTTTTCATTCTCCAGCAGTCCCACAGTATTTTGAACGTGGACAAATAAGGACAAATCGGTCAGACATGTTTACTGAGTCTTGGGATTGTCATTGTTTTATCAGGTGTCGTAAATCTGAACAGATTTTGTTTTACAGATTGAGATCTAGGTTTGTGATTTTTCGAGCACCTGTTTGCGAGGCTAACTCGACCATCTAGGTGATGCTTCGAATAATGAAGACAGACATATATGACACTATTTATGAGAATTGATTGTCAGAGAGAATTATGTAGTTTGTCTATAACACACCAAGTACCTCGACAACAATAATGGGAGTTACTAATCAACAATACCAATCAACAGGATTAGTTTTAACAAGACAGGCACACCAGTGACATGTTTTATAATCACCGAGGACAATGACCAACAATAAAAAGTACGACATCCAATAGTTTGAAATTCAAAGCAGACGAGGTGCATACTACCAACAGTAACATAAAATGTTTGGACACATGACAATATACGCATAACAAATAACACCTGTTACACCATGAAACGTATACGAGCAAATGACGATGTCACCCACCTGTGAGGCCTCAACATCACCAACAATTTTGTGGAAACGTTTTGCTTGGAAACTTTCAGGAAACGTTTTTAAAACGTTTTGTGTTTGCTGAGTACACCATCAATAATAACAAAGATTTGAGCCCTTTTGGAAAACACCACCAATAGGAACAGGAAGTAGCGCCACAATCAACATCAACAGCAACATAATACAGCAATCCACTCTTGAACGAATTGAAAACCATAGACCACATTGAACAATTCCAATCGAGGACGTACATTTGTTGAAAGTCAATAACAGCATGTGTACCCATGGAATATGACACATATTATGACAACTTTTATTGCTGATCAAATCTAAATCGCTAAATCGTTTAATATGACTTGTTAATTAAAGTATTTTAAATGAAACTGATATTAAACAAACTTGCACTTTTTGGTTGATGCTTGAGGCATTTGAAAACTGAAACCTTTGTTTTAGAATTAATTCATATTTTGATTTTATATTTCACGAAATGCACATCAATTAACTATGTCTGTCTGGTAGGAGTATATAAGCTGTACACTACTTCACCGTAGAGAAGATTTCCCTGTAGGTGGCGCCTGCTTGTTAGGACTAGAGCGAACACATATGACGCCACAGCATCACCTGTCAGATGGTGAATAGTGAATAGTGAATAGTGGCAACCAAGCTCATCTAACTTTTCTTTGTAAACCCTGTCAAAACAAAACATGAAATTTTAATATTTGACAAAACATTCATCTCAATTAATTTAACATTTGATCTAATTAGAATGTTTCTAACTGTTTTCAATGTACATCTACTTTTTTCTACAAACAAATATTTGGGTGGCAGTTGTCCTCTCTAAAACAAATTATGAAACATGACTCGGTGGCAATAAATTGTTCGACTCTGGTTATTCCGGAGGTCGTATAGCACCTGAATAGAGGCGTGTAACCTTGACCTTTACAATTCGCAGACTTGCAGTGCGAGGACCTTAATTGTTGATAACAGATACTGGATCCAGCTAGTGCTGTCTCACGGTTACTCGCCTAACGAGGTCAATACTTACTTTCATTTATATAATTTATGTATACTTTATAACGTTTCTAGTTGTCTTAATTATTATCTTCGATGCTGTAACGTATATGTATATTTATACTTATCAATTGATGAGTAGGTTAATCATAATCCATTTTAGAGAATAAGAGACAAATCTTATGGATGGACACTTCCTTAATAATAATTATTTCACACGAAGTTTTGGGCAAATCAATATATGTTCTTTTGGTAAGTTTAGTCCATATACATCATCCTCCAACCAACCCATATGTTAGTATCTCATATAGGCCTACGCCAATTGTGCTATCGTTATAACCAGCGCGCATGAACGTAAATTACTCAACAAATCACACATCCCCTATAACCATATCATCATCACCATATTTCTTCAAATGCAATTAACTTAACCAACATATGGTATAACTACGACCACTTCAAATACCATCGTCCACACCATCATTATTCGCGCCTCATCACCATCATGACCGTTATTGTCATCATAACTATCATCATCACCAGATTCTATCGACAGGAGTAACCTTCTCTCGACTTTATACTATATCTCCACTCTGAGCAGAACGAGTGCAATATAGATAAGATTAACACGCCCACACTGTTATGAATAACATGTTCAGTAATTCGATTGGCATTCTAGAAATTCAGGTGACGAAGAATAGGGAGAATTTAATGGATATACAACCTCTATACTTTGAAGGCGACCTTTCGACAAAGGTTCAAATGTCACTTGCTATATGGAACGTAATACAAAGTCTGGCCCTTGATTTGTTCATAGAACCAACAAGAACCTTCTTTCATGTTTTATTTTACAATGGTATTGCTTGTCTTGCCCTTGCACACTAGCTGTCCCAAACCCGGACGGATGTTCATGGGATAAGCTATCTTTAGTTGGATAACTTGTTCCTTATCCCTTTCTTCATTGAATAAAATATATTTAAATCTCTCTATGACCTTGATCTAACCATATATGGCGTTTGAAGGTGATCTGAATTTACCTTTCCCCGGGTATAGTCTTGCTGGGTGAAGAGAGGACACCGCTTGTCCAAGGTTACACCGCGTTTCTCTCAACCCTAGACCCAGGTGTGGAGGAACCCTACAGACATGCATGAGGCGGGGCTCCCACCCAGGCACACGCTTGTGCAGCACGGTTGTGTAGTGGTTAGCGTGTCTGTCTCTCACGCCAACGACCCTGGTTCGAATCCTACAGACATGCATGAGGCGGGTCTCCCACCCAGGCACACGCTTGTGGAGCACGGTTGTGTAGTGGTTAGCGTGTCTGACTCTCACGCCAACGACCCGGGTTCGAATCCCAGTGGAGACACACAAGATTTGTGATTTGAGATCTCATTCGGACATTCCTGGCTTCACACACCTGCAGTGATACCTTGATCTTGTCATCCAACACAATCAGGGTGGGATTGAAGAAACTGCGTTCAAGAAAATCATATAAGCGCCTTGTGTTTAGAATGGAGTTTTCAAACCAATGAAATGTATTGTTATTCCTGTTTAAACTTCAAGCTACAAATCTGTATTGAGTATGTATTTACTAGAGGAAATACGGGAATAACAACATATCAGGCTGCTTATCGATCTATTGATCACTACTATCGATTATTCCATCGACTTCGGGATTCAATAAACTATTACGTCAAATGTTTGTGTAGGGATCAGTTGTTTCAATAAACTTCTCCAATTGTTCTGAATACTTAAATACCAATGCTTTGATAAATCTTACGAGGGAGATTTATATATGCTTTACCGTATAGTTAAACGAAATTATCCCATTCATGTTTTTTTGTTGATAATATCATAAACACTTTGAACATTTGAATAACACTAACGACACAACACAGAACAAATCAGTTTGTTGAATTAAATGTCAAAATCGAAGATCTGTTATACTGGAAAATGAAAAGTCAATATGTGTTGCTGTAATGTGATTAATTTGTGTCATTCTTTCAAGGAAAACTTTCAAACTCACAAAATCATTAAACTGTCAAAATCAATTAAATTGCCTTAATCGGTATTTGCTTATCTAATGCGTGAAGAAATGTCTGGTGTGAGTGAATAGGTGAGTGGGTAGGCGAGTGAGTGGTTGAATGAGTGAGTGGTTGATTGAGTGAGTGAATGAGCAGGTGAGTGGATGGGTGATTGAGTGGGTGAATGACTGGATGATGAGGAAGTGGGTGTGAATGAGTGGGTGAGTGTGTGGGCGAGTGACTTAAGTAGGTAATGAGTGGGTGAGTAAATCTATTGGTGAGTGAGTCCAAAATAAATAAGTGGACAGGGGTGTGGGTTGGTGAGTGGATGAGCCAGTGAGTGGGTGTTTGAGGTAGTGGGTGGCTGTTTGGGTGAATAATTGGATGAGTGAGTAAGTGGGAGGGGTTGGTTGGTGAGTCGTTCGATGATTGAGGGGTAGCGTGAATGGGAGAGTGAGTGAGTTAGCGAGTGAAGTGAATGAAGTGAGTTGGGGTTGACGACTTCGGGATGGGTGAATGAGTTGGTGATTTAGTGGTTGGATGAGTGAGTGGGTCGATGAATTGGTGAATGAGTGGGTGGGTGGGTGGGTGGGTGAGTGGGTAGGTTGGTGAGTGAGTGAATGGATTGGTGGGTAGGTGAGTGAGTAAATGGGTGAATGGGTCGGTGATTGAGTGAGTTTTTGAGTGGGTAGTTTGGTGAGTGAGTGGAGTGGAGTGGTGGGTGGGTGAGTGAGTTGGTCTGCCTGTGAGTGAGTGGGTGGGTTAGAGGGTGGGTTGGTGGTTTGATTGATTGAGTGAATGAATGAGTTAGGGATGGGGGAGTTGGGGTGGGTGATTTGTGATTGAGTGAAGGAATGAGTATGAGTGAGTAAGTGAGTGGATGAGTTGTAAAGTATATAGAGTAATAAAAGTATAAAGTAATGAGTGAATGAGTGCGTGAGTGGGGGAGGTAGTGGGTGGGTGGGTGAGATGGTAGGATAGTGGATGAGTGAGTTGGTCATTGAGTAGGTGAGTGAGTTGGTGGGTGATTTGTTGGGCGAGTGTGTGAGTTAGTGCATAACTGGGTAGTGTGTGAGTGAGTGAGTGAGTGAGCGAGTGAGCGAGTGAGCGAGTCAGTGGGTAGGTGGTCACGTTGATGGATGTGTGGATCGTATGTGGGCGGTTGTGTTGGTTGTTGTGTGAGTGATGTGTAGTGTGTAGGTGGACGAATGGGCGAGTGGCGGTATGAATGGGTGAATGAGTGAGTTTAGCTCAACCAAACCTTGCGAGTTGCAGTTTGTTTGTATGTAAACTAAAGTTACAAGAAAAATATACTTTTTGGTTAGTTTAACAACGCATTTATAAAATACACAAAACCATTTCCAAAACAATTCTGTTATAGAAACTCTCTAAAACTAGATACCCGATGAATGAGTATATTAGAGGTATATAAGGTGATATAATATATCGTTCTTCTTAATGAATGATCCACATTCTAAATGTTTTTCAAAGAATTAACACAGAAATCGTTATTTCATAAGTTTATTGTCTTTGTTAGGTCACATAAAACAGCGATTGCTTCCCCAATATCAAGTATCATTCACTCTTTAAATATATTGTATTAAATCAATATTTCACAAAGAAATGCAAGGCAGGTATGCTTATGGCGCCACTATCCTCTGTAATAGCTTCTCCCTCCACAGAGGTTCCGTAGGAAGAAATGACTTGAGTAACCTCCGTGGCGAGAGAACGTCCGTAATGACAATGAAGGGCCAACACAAGCAACGAGACACTAACAAATCCCAATCTCCTGATCGACTGTACCTTTTATTAAAAACTTAAGAGATAGCGTAAAGTTAAGTCGTGACAAGCCAACGCAACCGTGTACATATGCTCCCAAGATATGGATCAACGGTGTATGAACTCGCATTATCAAAGGTTCACTAAAGCCACTTCACATTCTTATAACGTACTGTAAATCCAATCGGATGTCGTTATAAATCTATATTTTAAGCTTGATTAATCATTACCTAAATATATGTTTAATCATTAACTGTTTTTTGGATAGAAGATGTTGACATGTAATTAAAGTTAACATTATACTCTATCGTAAGATATGCATGCGTAACTGTAAGATGTTTCTTTGTAGAACGAGTCATTTCACAGACAACACCGAGTAAAGCTACGGTAAGTTTCTTGTTAAGCAAGCAGACCAATACAGCGCAAGAAGAACGGGGATTAAGCGCATGATTAATAAATGTAATACGGTAATCACAGCGCACCCGCGCTGCATGTCAATGTGCTGTGTTGGTTGCTAAGCGGGGCTGCGAATATTGGACATAATGTGTCCCGCCGGACCGGGGAGTACAGGCGGTGTGTCGGATATACGGGATATGCGTGTACATATCACCCTGCTTGAGGGTGCTATAGCTGGCAAACAGGTTGGTAACGTGCTTATTTCACCTCAGCTAATGTATATTTCAGGTGTCATGTAAATTGCATGTTAATTGCAGACGTTTGTGTAATTGTTGTGGAAACTGACTGTGATGGTTGATTACTATATATAAACACCGTAATTGAGTGTAACTGCTATTTGTGGGTGCTGTTTAGTTGACGTATGTTTCTCATGTATATGATACATTTATAAAATGAAATACTGAAATGACTAGATCTTCTATTCCGTTATTAGGAATGATCGCATAGGTGTTGTAAATACTTAAAGACAAAATGACAATAGTGATTATGAAGATGAATATGTATTGTTTTATATACAACTCTATGTTTCCATTCTTGGCTTCTATTCTATTTCATCAAACTTCCATTATACGATTCAAAAGATTACGAATTCGCACATGTAAGATCTAGTTCTACTATGACTAGCATTTTATTGGCTTATTTTATCGTCAAATCTACTTTCAGATGTAAACAAAATTAACAGACACAATAGAATATCTTCTTAATTTCAAATTATGAAGTTCGATCACCCGGTAGCTGTCTAGCCGCCATTCACCAGCCTGATATACATAGAGCGGTGCAATATACAACAGCTATCTGTCAGGCTGTTAAATTGGGACCCCCTCGATGTTGGAGGGAATAATGTAAATGACAGAAATATGGTCTGCACACGTTGAACTACATTAAACACCTGACACCTGTGTTGGTACCTGCAATCAACAGTGCTCAGGTAATTTACTATGTCGATTGCACAGGGGCGACTGACAGTAATAAGACGCGATCTGAATTGTAAATTTCTCTGAGGAGTCCGCCGAGAGCCTTTGTTGTCACATAAAAGATTTGCTTGAGAAAGTTGTCGAGAATAAGTACCCCATATATTCAGGATCAGCTGCCCATTCGGTTAAGGGTTTGGGTCGGAGCTGTTCGCATTGTGCAACCTAATCTTATCCAGTAATGGTATTACATGTATAAGCTTGTTGTGGGTTGTGTAACGCTTTTTTAATTACACATCCATATCAAAATATTTTCAGACTCAACACCACGAGTTATTTATTGTTATTTTGTTATTGTTATTTAATCTGAAGTGCTCCCAGTGACAAGCATTTTGGCTTAAAGTTTTGGAATTAGGTAGGACAACGTGTAAGCCTAGTTATGAAAATTGTACAAACCAATTATAAACCCATTAACGTCATTATGTTTGTTTTAAAATGGTTTTGGATTTATCTACCACAATCTCATTAAATGATATCTTAGATACCCACACTATATTACATTAATTAATGTTAAAGGTACATCCATTGTGTTGTTGGGTGTCAAATATGACATACGTTATAAATGGTCTTATTTTATCGAGGAGTACCAACTGTTACCGAAAACTACCATTTTGATGATACTCGACTTAGTATATCGATTTCTGATCGAAAACCGGACAATGCACCGCGGGTGGCGCGCGCCAATGAGTCAAACGTAATTTTGAAATCTTATTTATTTATTAAAACGACAAAATAACAAATTTGGGTTGATAATGTTTAATAGATCATATAACTACCGTGCATGTAAATAGGACGTGCATTTTCGGTTTCTGCACATGCATAATGATGTTACTCGAGTTTAATTGGAAACTAGTAATTATGATGTTTGGCGATTGGGGATGAATATGCAAGCTAAGTGAATTTGTTTGTATTGTAAATAGCACATATGGTGTCTTGGAACGTATTAAAGCCAAATAAAATTTTGTGAAACACAATGGATGCACCTTTAAGTTTATGCAGATATGAAAGTGTAGCGTAAGTTATGATTTTAATGAGCTTGTAGCTACCCAAGAGAAAGTGTCAATGTTCTATTCGTTTTCGTCTTGGAGAGATTTGATAAACATCAATCCACGTGTCGCTTTGAAAAGCACATTTCCGCTGAATTTCTGCATATTAACAGCTCCATTAACTACTTCATGTGTGTCGGTTACATGCCGTTTATAAAACCCACAGCAAATGCAAGTTGTGTACCAACTTAATAGATATTACATGCAAACAAACTAGCAATAGGTCAGTTTGCTCTGTTGCGAATCGATTAGTCTGCGATTAAGCCTTTGTGATAATCATATGCAGACCCCATTGTTATGTGTAACCATTGTAGATATTTCACAGCACAACTTTTATAGAATCAGTTAAGATTTATTATACGCCTAAAGGAGATTTTGAATACTTAACACAACTCTTCATGCAACACAAACCCAGGAATTATGCATGCATTCACATACCCAACACGTAAACAGGTTATTTACAAGTTAAGTTATATTCAAGCCAAGATATAATCATACCTAGGCCATTTATTATATGTATCCATTGTAGATATGATCACAACAAGCCTTTAAACATCGTTACTTCTATTGACGAGACTCCAGCCACAAAGCTGACAGTAAACTACCCCGCAACCGAGACTAACCGAGTCCACACAAAAGACGTGTATTGCGATCACGGTCGTGGAGTCACAGTTTATGTATCTAACTGATCAAATGCGAACCTCTCATCTGTCTGAAACAGGAACCGTGAAACCATTTTCCTGATAGGCAATCTCCAGTAAACGAGCCCAGACCGTGATATCGACACGTTATTGACAAGTGTCTATTTCACCAATCGCGGTTGAGTTACGCACTGCTGCCGTGTCTATAACAGTGTCAGTTTCAGTAATGTTGTATATAGACTGCCAATACCAGGTTCCGATTTATGCTTGTTTAGAGATCACGTTTTGTTTGCAGGCATTTACTACTACTATGTGTTTAATGTGGCATAGCAAGCAGTGCTGAGTTAATATGCACCGTGTAACGTGCTGACTCTCTGAGACGTAGAGATCGCCAAACTGACTTTACAAGAAAAAGGTTGGCTATATAACACAACATAATATTAGACACTTCTTGATACATTAATGAGGAATGTGTGACACGAGAATTACCTTGAAACTTTTGGAATTGTTTCATTTTCATGATAACCTACTGTCTCAAATGAGTGGTTATCAAGCATTGCCGCCTTCAACACGCAATCTCATGTCAATCAGTGTTCACGAATGTTAAGCATGAAGGTACGACTGATTGTACGATAGCTATGAAGTGAAACCAAACCTTGAAATCTCAACCTTATCACGCATCCAAACTTCGATTCCAGCATGGTTGGATTAAAAAACAAACATCATTGAAACTTGAATTTATAAATTGTGGAACTTAATCTATTACTGCAAAGGCAGATGTAAGCCACGGCACGTGTACATTTTATGTAACAAGTATAAGGTGAAGATATAGTTGAAGCTGGTTTGCTAATAACAGTACTTTGTGTTCCAGGTAGAAATGCAGCTTGAAGAATGACAGAACTGAAGGGGATTATGAAACGCCCGAATGGGCAAAAGGAAGGACTTCAAAATGGCGGCAAGACTACAGGCAGTTTTAATGGAGATGACAAGTCAAAGGCAGCGACCAGTGCTGGTCAGTTGCCCTCCTTGACCCGAGGTGACCATCCTGCAGACCATAACCTCCTGTTCAACAGCCTGTCCGCGAAACTCAGGAAGAGTTTGTCCGGAGAGGCCAGAGCCAGGAAGCTGACCCGGAGGTCAAGTAATGGCCAGTTGTTCTGCCGGACTAACAGTGGCGTAGACCCAGATGTGTACGAGAGGATACGACAACAGCAACAGGAGAGGAAGCACAGCGAATGGAGCAGGAAGAAGCAAGAGAAGCTACAGACCAGACTCATGTCCTGGGCAACAGATGCCGGCAAGTTCTTCCCTCTAATTGGGCAAGATGGCGGCGGTGGAGGTCGAGCAGACGATACTGGAAGTCTTGATTTTAAGGAGAAACCTCGTTTTGATGACTATCCACGGGGTCATGACAATTCTGTTGTGAGTCATTCGTCGTTTCTAGGAGAGGACAGTGTGCGTGTGATGAAGAAAGATGGCGTCTTCCGCCCTGTGAATAAATACGCTAAACCTCGCAATAGAAAGGGGGACGATATCCCCTACTCTGATACTCTGCTTGACTATGAGACCGTGATGCTACCTCTGAAAGACCAACCACGTGATGAACCGGACAGTGATGCTACTAACCGGAAGAAGGTATCCTGGAGCGCTCAGGGTCATCACGTGGTCAAAGCACAGTCCAGTGAAGACAAACGAGTAGATAGAGACTCCAAATCCGGATCAGCTAAGAGTTTTGTAAGTGAACCAGCCAATTGGAGGCGGCCATTGTTTTCTTCCGGAAAGAGCAAAGTAGACCATGTTGGAATCAAATGGAAACTTCCTCTCCCAAAACGAACAAAGCCCAAGCCGTCGACACCTCCTAAACACGTCAGTGTGTCCAAAAACTTAACCCCAGTCACTTCCGGTTTAGATCGAGAGGGGACGTCAATTGCGAAGATGAAATGGCAGGTTCCCTCGAACTATTCGCCTGAATCAGCTTACGGTGTGAACTCCAGTTACGATATTCACAGATCTCTGAAGACCATGAGACACCTTTCGTTTCGGTCTGGACAGAGTTCGCCCCGGAAGGTGACTTTCTCACGGAGCAGTGTCGACTCCATTTGTTTGGAGTCATGTTGACAGTTCTCACCTACCATGCATATCAATACATAACAGATATGTCCATTTATATACTGTTACGGGGGATGTAAATAATACATATGTCATTAACTGGTGGTAGGTAAACTGTTTGAGAGGCATTCTAGAAGTTGGCGTGAGGACAGATATTTTATGGATGGTGGTAGGTACACAATAATAACGACGACATGTTAAGTTCTCTAGAACTAATGTCACAAACATTATAAGGTTTGCTAAACTTTCTTGAATGAGTAAGTCTTGGATCATAATATCAACAAGCGATTTTTACCTTGTGGCAGGTGTCTATCACAGTATCGTCTCCATCCATCCACAAGGCATTGGTAACACGCTTTCGAAATAATTATATACGATGAACAAA
Source organism: Gibbula magus (assembly GCA_936450465.1). Taxonomy (NCBI): domain Eukaryota; kingdom Metazoa; phylum Mollusca; class Gastropoda; order Trochida; family Trochidae; genus Gibbula; species Gibbula magus. The sequence continues at coordinate 5,769,769 of OW388291.1, forward strand.
CGATGTACTCCCTTCAAATCGACATCTTTCTAATCCGGAACTCTCTGTAAATGTGTATCTGGATCCTAAATGTGTTTTTATAATATGAAAAAAATCCCTCTAACCTGACACCGTTCATTCTCTCCAACCATATACGTTACGTGGGAAGTTATGAGTTGAGTAACGTATGTTGCGGGAGATTGATACAAACCCATGTTGGTTTTCGTACAATATGTATCTTGAAAACAACCGTCTATTCCATTTTTTACATCATACGTATCAGGTAACCATAGTAATATTCATCACTCCATAACTAATAAAAATATTATTCGTGGACTTCAAATTTTTCGAAACTGATGTGCGTAAAGAACCCGTTCTCTTCAATCAGTAATTCAACTCAGCATCTCACATGTAAATTTATCTACATGACAGAAATGAAAGACAGAGAAGATTGATTAAAATGAAATTCACACTATTTAACAAAAATGACGGGGAAAATATACAGTGATAAGGTATTGTTTATCTGTAAGGTTATTTCTGTTGTACATCGATATTTCTACTTATGAAAGCAAATAGTGCATTGTACAATTACCGACTTAGATTATAATTTAGTCCGTGGTAGAGTTAAGGGTCATCTGTGGTCAGAGGTACAACACATTTTTGTTTGAATTTATTTTCTGACTTAAGTTTTGCGCGCCAAACGTCAGGTCAATCTTATAAAAGGTGTTTTCAACATACACACAGTTTGTATCTACATGAAAAGTCGCCTACATACATAGTACATGCTGTACCCTAGCTTGTATTTGTATATCTAACAAATTGATGCATCATCTAACTCTGATTCATGTGACTATAGACACTTTGAGGGCAGCTTGGTTGATAGCAACTTCCCAATGCAAGGCATAACTCTTGCCAGTCTCCATTACTGGCTGATTTAGGCATTGCAGTATTTCCTTAATAAATCTGTGCTTAGAATTCCAGGCCCACTATGCATTTCTGGTGCAGCGATTCACTATCTAGGCACAACAAAGCGTGGGAAATACCGCAAGGTTTAAATCAGCCAGTAATGCAGACTGGCAAGAGTTATGCTTTGCGTTTGGAAGTTGAGTTGATAGAAATTATCAAAGTATGACAACACGCATGGCCATTATGATTATAAACTTGTTCACTGTCCTGTGTATGTGTACAGTGGCGTCTATGTAAACACGACCTGACGTCACAGTACTCTCACCTACAGAACCAACACGATGTAGATATAGTATATATCTTCTAAAGTAGCCTACTTAGTGCCGGCGTCGAGCATCACTCGAGATGTATGTCCATGAAGGAGCTGGGTAAAGTTAGGCCTACATACTGTGTAGTCCTACATGTTCACGGGGGAAATGTTTTATGACAGGTGCTACTTCAGGTCGGCCCGTTAAAGGGAGTCAACTCTTCGAGTAGAAGGCTGGATTAACTTATTCAATATTTGTACACTGATGTCAGTAAATGATAAAGTTATACACTTTTTATTATCAGCAACGACCGGCTATTTCACGAGTTTAACGAACGTGCTATTTCATGGAAGCGCGGTTAAATTTTGTTCATTGTATGCTCACTAACAGAGTGAGAGAAACCGCTTATTGTGTGAGGAAATTAAGATTTCAATGAGTATGATACCACTCGTATAAACAGCACTGTATTATTGTCAAGGAGGGAATTATAACTACTTGACTTCATCGTTACACTTTTGAAACACCGAGGTCGACCTATTATTGCTAGTGTGAGAGTGATGTATTCTGAATAATAGAGAACTATAATAATATATAATATAATATAATAATAATAATAATAATATCGTAGATCTATTATTTGATTTGTTAATATTAAAGTAACCTGATCACTTCACATTGGGTTAAAATAAACAATTCGGAAGAATAGATCAAGGGCATGGCTCCATGGCTCCATGACTCCATGACTCCATGACTCCTTGGCCGTGTTCAAGAGAGGTTACAAAGTAATCGCTCAATTAGCGATTACTTTTAAACCTCTCTTGAACGCTATTGCTCATTGCAGCTGAACTGAACTGAACTTTATTCACGAACTCAGGCTGCAAACAGCAGCATAAGAGGTACATAAACATATATACATTGATACAATATACAATATAATAGGTATGTACAGCTGGTATAAAGGTACATATGATTATAAAAGCTATTTCTTGAACAAAGACATAATGATTTTACAAAAATTTGAGAGTTTTCTTAAAGTTCCTAGCTTAGTCGAATTAAATAAAATATTCATTTTGTACATATTTGGCCTATTGTAATAATATTTGTGAATATACTTTTCTCTTTCTGATTGTAATATAGGACAAACAAATAAATAATGAAATTCGTCCCCAAGATCGTTTAAATTACAAAGAGTACATTTTCTTTCATGAACTGGGATATTTTTCCATCTACCGGTCTCGATTGGCAGAAAGTGATTAGCTGTTCGAAATCTTAGTAAGTTATTGTAATTAAAAAAATGTAGGTATTGTTCAAACTGGAGAGATGGATTTTTGAAGATATTGTATATAGTTGCTTTGGAAGAATTTTCAATTGTTGATAACCAATTTTGCTGAAAAATATCTTTTAATTTGCTTTTAACTATAGATTTTAGCCAAATGGTACTTTTGAAATTTTGAGATTTCAAAAACAAAACTCAGTCCAAGATCATCAAAAATTCGTTTGATATAACATATCCATTTGTGTGAACATTTGCCAAAGAGAAAATCATTAAATAACAATTTATAAACAAGAAGGCACAATTTTGACGATTTTCCAGTCAGAATTTTGGCCCAAAAACATACCATTCTGCATTTAATAATATTTACAAGCGGGAATCGACCGAACTCGCCATAGACCATGTAGTTGGGGTACCTTTGCGTAATGACGACAAATATTTAAGGAATCGTAGATGTACATTTTCAAAACAGGACGCATATGATTTTCAAAACCCCAGACTTCACATCCATATAAAAGAATTGGGGTAATCATACACTCAAATAATTTCAAATGACAGTAAATAGAAAGTTTAAGTTTTCTTCCTTGACTTAATACGAAAAACATTGCCTTTGTAGCCTTTTCAACCAACAAACGTAGCTAAGCGATTGAACTTTGAGGTTTTGCACCGTGTCGTTCAGGAGAGAAAGAGCGCTACCTGAGCGCTACATTGAGCGATCAATGAGCGATTATAAGCGCTCGCTGTTATGGAACGGAGGCCAGGTCACCGTTATATTATTCCTATACTCGGGTATTTTATCTGTAACTATTCATCCAAATAATTCACAGAACATGAGCATTGCTTGTGAGATCTGGTAATGAAGCGTACATAAAATAATACCATAAAGTGAACACGAAGTCTAGCGTAGAGCCTTGAGACCGAACTTTGTGCAATAATTTTATTCAAACCTTTTGTGCCTACTCAACGGCAAATAAAACGTCACCACATATTCATAAAAAATCCGAAATGCTGCTGCCGGAGAAAGTACATTTTGAATTCTTTTTAAAGGGACATACATTTTATAGCAGTACCCGCCATTTCATCAATAAGTGTTTTATACGTTTATTGCTTTTCAACTACACTTAGGGTGTTGCCCTCCTTTTTTCAAAATTGCTTTTGACCAGAATGTTTGGAATCTAACTTTCAAATTAATAAAATGTAGTTTTATAAATTATAAAAAATGTTCTCGACATAAATAACCTACTTGGACTTACATGTAAATTTGTGGACGCGTCTTTACTGAAGGACACCATAAAGGAAGCCAAAATAGCAAATTTTAACTTTCCTATCTCGTCTAGTTAAGGAGATTTGAAAACGACTATTTCTAAAACGCGTGTTTCTCAGAAATATGAAGAGATAATGTTTAAAATTCAAAATTTAGTTCAGTTGTCTTCTGAATAGATTATGCATCATAACTCTCTTTCAGTCGTGTTTATCGCTAGTGGAGTTAATTATCTCGTAGATAAATGGTCCTTTCTGGTCAAATATATTCAAAACATGTTTATGAACAGTAATGTTAAGGGTAACGGTCAATCATCAGTATATACCCTATATGTTTGTCTGTATTCAATGTGACATACTGAACAGCATGGTTCTCTTCCAACACACTGGGGCGGGATAGCGCAGTGGTTAGCGCGTTCGGCTTCGGATCAATAGGTCCGGAGTTCGAATCCCGCCAGGGGCACGGCAACTTTGTCTGCAGTATAGAACTGTTCTACACGCAGTTAAGTGTAGGTGCAATGTAACACTGAAATTCAGCGTAGTACCACCCGTAGTTCCAGCCGATGCTCGCAGGTTTCACCGCAAAGCATAGCCACATGGCGTTGCAGGCTTTCTCCCTGCCATAATACTAGCAGCCGCGAGATAAGTGAAATACTCTTGAAAGCGGCGTTAAACCCTAACTCACTCACTTCCAACTCACTAACACTATTAACTGAAGTAGCGTTAAGAAGCAGGCGGAAGAAGCTCTAAGTCGTATGTAACGTAATGTACAGTATCGTATCTCCTGTGCAGTATTAAAATGTTATTCATTTAAATGGCAATAACGATTCAGACAGTATAATATGATATCTAACGGTGGTTTTATTTTTTTAAATTTTAACTTTAGAAGAACCTCAAGAACGTTCACCATATAACCGTCTAATCTCACCTGCAAAAGAAATTAACGCCACCATACACAATTAATATTATATCTTTATTTTAGTTTTAAAACAATTACAAACGTTGATGCTAGGTAGTTTGAGCTAGGTGGAGAGCAAGGTGTAAATTTAGTTACAATTGGCGACCCCGTATATCATTGATTATGAGGCTTTCGCGGTTGTCTCCCTTCAATCGCGCTTCCTAAAAAGCGAGGCGGAGGGTAATTTTTCCATATAACTGATCATCATTATGGAAACCAAGATCAGGATATTTCCAGTAGTGTTCCTTTTACATAATGTACGCCATGGAATTACTTTAGTGAAGCACAGGGCCTGTACTGAATCATTACGATCTCTGTGTCCGCATTTTATAACAACATGTTGACAACATTACCTGTAATGTTTACTTGACATTTTACAAATATATTTACATGTTAATGAGACACATCAAACATATCTAAAGAAAACGAGGACGAAAATATATGAAAGAGAAGAAAAGAAGATAATGAAGTTATAATGAAAAATAAAGATATACTGAAGAAATGACAAATTCACGTAACAAGAAAGAAGGAGACCAATAAGAAAGAAAGAGAAACGTAGAAAAGGAAAGAAAACGTAAACAAAAGAAGAAAAGGGGATCAGACACGAAGAAGATAAGCACAAATTGAAAAATAAAGAAAAAAAATCAATAAACAATGGAGTAGAAGAATGGAACTGAAGACAGAATAAAAAGAATATGAATTTAAAGAAGAGAACATAAAGTTTAAGACAAACACAGATGTAGAAAAGAGAAAAGCATTCTCTCTCCACGCAGAATCCCATGTATAGCGGTCAAAATTGTACCAAAATTTTTCTTCCTATTTTCTAACTAATGAAATCGCGTCTTACATTGACATACCTCGACCAGGTAAATTAAATGTCTTTATATTAAAGTTAAAAAAAAAATTGCATACGTACTTTGATTATGTTTGATATAAATTATACAAATGAACTATCCACAGCTTTTGTATTGGGTTTGCTCTATTTTTCAACATAATTATGTTAAAAGTTATCTTTCAACAAATTGAAATAGCATATCTCAAGGATCACAAATTAAATTACGAAACGTTTATCCAACATTTATTCCAAAAAATAAAATATAACATGTCATTGGCAAATGATCACTTTTAAAACTGAATCCATGAACTGAATCTGTGCAAGTAACTTTGATAGCAACCAAACAGGCTTCTCTATGACTTGCCAAGTAAGGGCTCTACTTTTTATTGAGTTTATATACGTGGGAACAAAATTGAAGAAAAAAAGGAAGAAAATTACGATAAAAAAATAAAGAAGACAATAAGAAATGATATACTAGACGTAAAAGAGAAACAACAACTCCACTATTTCACTATTGGACGAGAGACCAACGAATGCAATATAAGACGCTCGTCTCTGTACAGTCGACACACTGGTGTATGGTGGGCCACTGCTGAAACAGAAGGATACCAAATGCCTTGGTAGACGCTCGGACATTTTCAGAAAGCTTCATTGCTACAGGGCAATTGAAAACAATGTTTTTCTGTTCCTCTTTTGTATTTGTCTTCTCTTCTGTTGCTTCTTGTTTCTTCTCTCTCTTCATTTATTTCATTCATCTTCACAGTCCCCTCCTCATTCGTTTTGTTTTCTCTCCACCCCTCTTCTTGTCTTCTTCTACCATGTTGTCATCACTTGTCCACGGTGTACCTGAGATAACGTTCGACACAACAACTTGATTTCTACAATAACCTGACACTGATTTAAATCTAATAGAGATAGAAAAGAGATAAGCATTCTCTCTACACGCAGGTTATTCAAGCACGTTCTTCCCACCTCACCTCTGTTACAAGTGGGTAATAGTTCTTGCTTTAGCAAATTCCCATCATAGCGGCAAAACATGTACCAAGAATGTTCTTCCTACTTTCTATCTAATGGAATCTTACATTGACTAATCTCGACTGGGTTTCTTCAGATGTCTTGGCCTTTGATTTGAAACGGGCATAATAATTTGCATATGTGCTTTGAATGTGTCTGATATAAATTACACGAATGAACTATCTACAGTTTTTGTATTGGATTTGCTCTATTCAACAACATATGTTAACAGTTATTTTTTTAAGAAATTAAAATTGCATATCTCAAGGATCACAAATTATAAAATTTCTTGCTTATCCAACATTTCTAATTCCAAAAATAACAATATAACTCACCATTGGAAAATGATCACTTTTTAAAACTGAATCTCTGTTTGCACTATCCTTGCAACTGACTTTGATAGCAACCACACAGGCTTCTCTATGTCTTGCCAAGTAAGGGCTCTACTTTTTATTGAGTTTATATACGTGGGAACAAAATTGAAGAAAAAAGGAAGAAAATTACGAATAAAAAATAAAGGAGACAATAAGAAATGATATAATAGACGTAAAAGAGAAACAACAATTCCACTATTTCACTATTGGACGAGAAACCAAGGAATGCAATATGAGACGCTTGTCTCTCTGCAGTCGACACATAGGTGTATGGTGGGCCACTGCTGAAACATAAGGATATCAAATGCCTTGGGAGACGCTCGGAAATTTTCAGAAAGCTTTACTGCTACAGGGCAATTGAAAACAATATTTTTTCTGTTCCTCTTTTGTATTTGTCTTCTCTTCTGCTTCTTCTTCTTTCTTCTCTCTCTTCCTTTATTTCATTCATCTTCACAGTCCCCTCCTCATTCATTTTGTTCTCTCCTCCCACTCCTTTTGTCTTCTTCTACCATGTTGTGATCACTTGTCCGTGTACCCGAGATAACGTTCGACACTGCAAATTGATTTCTACAATAACCTGACACAGATTTAAATCTAAATTTGCACGGAAAAGTTCTACAAATCAGTCGCTAGTCAGTTGGTACAGCTGATATCAATAGTCGCCTAACATGGAACCATGCAGTTTACCCTTGTGTCAGACAATCCTATTTTAAACCATCATTGAAAAAAAGACAAGTACATGTTAAAACTCAACAATGAACGAAAGAAAAAGTATTGCTCTGTATATGTGATTCAATAGATGTATTTAGGTTATGAGAAGTTTGTACATAAATACTTGGTGTGTCATAACCTTGGACGTGGAGGGACGAAACACTGAATGAAGAAATCTCACCAAGTTAGCTTATTTAAGTACGGAAAAAAGTACCTGTCTCAATACTCAACGACGATGGATTTTCTATTAAGGAAGATACGTTACACCCTCCTTTGATCTTGAATAAAGACGTACATCTGACAAGGTGTCACTATATAGTAGGAGAACCCATGTCAGTCCACTGTAATTAACATGTCATTATTAAATGCCTATCAAGTAAGTCAAACACTATTTCTAAATATATCAATAACATCACTCAAGGATCCTTGTGGGTTCATAATGATATGGCGAATAACTTTCTAATTATATGAATACACATCACTCGAGGACCCTGGTAGGTTCATAATGATATGGCGAATAACATTCTACATGTATCAATACCATCACGCGAGGATCCTGGTAGGTTCATAATGATATGGCGAATAACTTTCACATGTATCAATACAATCACCCGAGGAACCTGGTAGGTACATAATGATATGGCGAATAACTTTCTCATGTATCAATACCATCACCCGAGGACCCTGGTATGTTCATAATTATATGGCGAATAACTTTCTACATGTATCAATAGCATCACTCGAGGATCCTGGTAGGTTCAAAATGATATGGCGAATAACTTTCTACATGTATCAATACCATCACCCGAGGATCCTGGTAGGTTCAAAATGATATGGCGAATAACTTTCTACATGTATCAATACCATCACCCGAGGATCCTGGTAGGTTCATAATGATATGGCGAATGACTTTCTACATGTATCAATACCATCACTCGAGGATCCTGGTAGGTTCATAATGATATGGCGAATAACTTTCTACATGTATCAATACCATCACTCGAGGATCCTGGTAGGTTCAAAATGATATGGCGAATAACTTTCTACATGTATCAATACCATCACCCGAGGATCCTGGTAGGTTCATAATGATATGGCGAATGACTTTCTACACGTATCAAAACCATCACCCGAGGATCCTGGTAGGTTCATAATGATATGGCGAATAACTTTCTACATGTATCAATACCATCACTCGAGGACCCTGGTAGGTTCATAATGATATGGCGAATAACTTTCTACACGTATCAATACCATCACTCGAGGATCCTGGTAGGTTCATAATGATATGGCGAATAACTTTCTACACGTATCAAAACCATCACTCGAGGACCCTGGTAGGTTCATAATGATATGGCGAATAACTTTCTACATGTATCAATACCATCACCCAAGGACCCTGGTAGGTTCATAATGATATGGCGAATAACTTTCTACATGTATCAATACCATCACCCGAGGACCCTGGTATGTCCATAATGATATGGCGAATAACTTTCTACACGTATCAATACCATCACTCGAGGATCCTGGTAGGTTCATAATGATATGGCGAATAACTTTCTACACGTATCAATACCATCACTCGAGGACCCTGGTAGGTTCATAATGATATGGCGAATAACTTTTTAATGTATCAATACCATCACCCAAGGATCCTGGTAGGTTCATAATGATATGGCGAATAACTTTCTACATGTATCAATACCATCACCCAAGGACCCTGGTAGGTTCATAATGATATGGCGAATAACTTTCTACATGTATCAATACCATCACCCAAGGACCCTGGTAGGTTCATAATGATATGGCGAATAACTTTCTACACGTATCAAAACCATCACCCGAGGATCCTGGTAGGTTCATAATGATATGGCGAATAACTTTCTACACGTATCAAAACCATCACCCAAGGACCGTGGTAGGTTCATAATGATATGGCGAATAACTTTCTACATGTATCAATACCATCACCCAAGGACCCTGGTAGGTTCATAATGATATTGCGAATAACTTTCTACATGTATCAATACCATCACCCGAGGACCCTGGTAGGTTCATAATGATATGGCGAATAACTTTCTACACGTATCAAAACCATCACCCGAGGATCCTGGTAGGTTCATAATGATATGGCGAATAACTTTCTACATGTATCAATACCATCACCCGAGGATCCTGGTAGGTTCATAATGATATGGCGAATAACTTTCTACATGTATCAATACCATCACCCGAGGATCCTGGTAGGTTCATAATGATATGGCGAATGACTTTCTACACGTATCAAAACCATCACCCGAGGATCCTGGTAGGTTCATAATGATATGGCGAATAACTTTCTACATGTATCAATACCATCACTCGAGGACCCTGGTAGGTTCATAATGATATGGCGAATAACTTTCTACACGTATCAATACCATCACTCGAGGACCCTGGTAGGTTCATAATGATATGGCGAATAACTTTCTACATGTATCAATACCATCACTCAAGGACCCTGGTAGGTTCATAATGATATGGCGAATAACTTTCTACATGTATCAATACCATCACTCGAGGATCCTGGTAGGTTCATAATGATATGGCGAATAACTTTCTACATGTATCAATACCATCACCCAAGGACCCTGGTAGGTTCATAATGATATGGCGAATAACTTTCTACACGTATCAATACCATCACTCGAGGATCCTGGTAGGTTCATAATGATATGGCGAATAACTTTCTACATGTATCAATACCATCACTCGAGGACCCTGGTAGGTTCATAATGATATGGCGAATAACTTTCTACATGTATCAATACCATCACCCAAGGACCCTGGTAGGTTCATAATGATATGGCGAATAACTTTCTACACGTATCAAAACCATCACTCGAGGACCCTGGTAGGTTCATAATGATATGGCGAATAACTTTCTACACGTATCAAAACCATCACTCGAGGACCCTGGTAGGTTCATAATGATATGGCGAATAACTTTCTACACGTATCAAAACCATCACCCAAGGACCGTGGTAGGTTCATAATGATATGGCGAATAACTTTCTACACGTATCAAAACCATCACCCAAGGATCCTGGTAGGTTCATAATGATATGGCGAATAACTTTCTACATGTATCAATACCATCACCCGAGGATCCTGGTAGGTTCAAAATGATATGGCGAATAACTTTCTACATGTATCAATACCATCACCCGAGGATCCTGGTAGGTTCATAATGATATGGCGAATAACTTTCTACACGTATCAATACCATCACTCGAGGATCCTGGTAGGTTCATAATGATATGGCGAATAACTTTCTACACGTATCAAAACCATCACTCGAGGACCCTGGTAGGTTCATAATGATATGGCGAATAACTTTTTAATGTATCAATACCATCACCCAAGGATCCTGGTAGGTTCATAATGATATGGCGAATAACTTTCTACATGTATCAATACCATCACCCAAGGACCCTGGTAGGTTCATAATGATATGGCGAATAACTTTTTTTACATGTATCAATACCATCACCCAAGGACCCTGGTAGGTTCATAATGATATGGCGAATAACTTTCTACACGTATCAAAACCACCAACCGAGGATCCTGGTATCGGATTTAGATGAGTAGGAAATTAGTGAGAGTCCGTGTTAGTGATCTCTATGTCTGATAAATAAATAATAAATTAAGTAAAGAGTAAATAAAGATAGAAAGATGAGAACTTTGATAACAGAGATAACAAATAACAATTTAAAACAATTTACTCCAATAGGGATAAACGTTGTTCAAAACCAACCATCTCTCCTCTGCTGTCCACAGCCACGTTCAACCAAATGCTATACTTTCTTCAGTTGAGAATATATCAGTGTTCTTTTATATTCAAGATTCACTTCTTCCAGTGTGAGTTTGCTATCTCGTGATTAGTGATATGTGATCTGACCTTCTGTGGAGAGCTAAACAGGATAGCATTCACAGAAATATTTCACTGCTAAATATGGTGCAGTCAATGTCCAATATACTATTCAAATCCTTATGAAATATAAAATATAAACACGGATATTTTGATGTAGGGCAACTCTACATGGAAACAGAATATTTCAATATTATTTCATGTTCTAAGCAGCTTTGACTTTGACGATTGTATTATCAAATGAGTGTTTCGACGGTATGTATGACATTAAAACGGATTATTATGAATGCGAGAATATCAATAAGTGAGAAAGAATTTAATGTGAAACAGTTACCTTGATACCCTTCGTCTTAAAAGAGCAATACTTTATTATTTTTAGAATAGAAACTTCAACTTCATTTATGTCAACTTGCCTTACCTATATTCCCCTTCAATGTGTCCAATATAACAGAGAAACGAATTCATAGGATATATACAGCTTCTTTATTTCAGGAGTGCGACGTTTCGATGTAGATGCTCAAACCTTTATTGCTTGATAACCAACTCACCAACTTGTAAGTGCCTCTTAAAGAATTCATTCTGATATAGATGTAGTAAGCATTCCTACCATATGCTATATAAATTACGATTCATGGCCAGCTTCAGTGGGAACATAAACATGGAACAGGATGAATGGATGAATGGGAAAACATAAACTTAATACACAATCGATGTACACAAAAATTTTCTTTACGAAATATAGATCTCTCACAAACATATAAATAAGTGTTACCAATGGTTAAATAATACTCCTTAATCAATGAAAAGAGTTCTAAAACGAAAGTACATTACATCCTCAAACATACATACAAATGCACTCGCGATAGTTGTTTTCTATGGATACGGCTTATCGGGTTGTGTAATGAGATGTTTCACTGATTACGAACCATTATATTGTATAAATTTAAATGAATAATAAATTTTAGAAATTGGCAAATTTTAGAAAACATAATATGCCAAAAGCGTGTTATAACGCCTTTAATATACAATTACAATATACAATATGAAAATTACAATATACAAAAGAGCACCTATATTATTTTTCTACATATGATTGGTGGTGTTTATTCACGTTTATGTTCCTATTGCAAACAGGCCCCGTTGTGCATGGCTTACATATGTTATTAGGTTTCTTTATTCAAGCACGTGGTGGGAGAATATATGACTTAATGAAAATAATGATGGGATCATATCTGGAATTTCACATTAAGAACATTTATGTTTCGTTATGAGGAGACAATTACTCACTGAAATACATTCTGCTTAGTACTAAAAGCTAAATATTTTCGACAGGTGAAACCAGATTGAAACTTAACATTATAATATCCATCCAATATCTACATATTATCAAGCATTGCTTTTCAAATGTCTGTCAACCTATATTCTACTTTTCTTGATACTAATTGTTGAATTCATTATATGATAAGTGGTGAAATATTGTTTTTCTCTCATTATGATACAGCAAATCCTCATGGATGCAGGGAGATATCACTTTTCTCATCAATTGGAAAATAATTTATATTATATGAAAAATATATTAATTGATGTATCCTGTACAATGGTATGACGTCACACCTGATATTTTAGGAGTGGTCACATGCAGGGACATAGAATACCAGGAAATGAACGAGTATGTTCTTGCTGTAAAATAAAATACCTAACTTCACCAAATATATTTCCATTCTCGCAAATCAAAGTTAACTAAGTTTCAGTAAAGAAACATCAACTCATCAAATTTTAACGCATCATTGCAGTACAAATGACACACAAAGTCACAACATTATCGAGTAATTAACGAACCAAATATATGCTAAATTTGAATTTTTAATGTTATATCATTCTCGACATGTAATCTTCGACAGCACTACACCATCACACTCCTAGTGAACATGTTAATGACGTAATTTCGACCATAATATACACAATGTAGATTTTACGCTGTTTTAAAAAAAATAAGCTTTATATATATAAATAGGTATGTAGTATCAAAAGTGGAGAAGTGTATAAGTAAATTTAAATAATACACTGAAGACGTATATCAACTTTCATAATCAATACTTTATATTCCAATGTGCATATTTCTGCTTCTTGTTTCGAAGCTTCATCAGGGAATAATTGTTTGAAGCATAGCTGTAGTCTTATAGTCTATGTACAAATGGTCTGCCTTGGCAACACAGGTTGCTAATAACGTCAAAGCAATCAACAAATGTCTTTGAGAGTTATCCCTACTATAATCTGATTGGTCTTAATTGGCCGTGATAGGATTAGGGATTACATGCATAGTGTAAACTGCTGTTTAATGAATGGGAACATTTTGAAATATATATATAGGTGACCTGTGACTTGTGACTTCTTACCCCGAAAATTGTGTAATCAGAGAGAAATCCAAGAGGCATGTGTATTTCATTAGCTTCATAATTATTATTCATCATTCCTGAGTAACACAGTGATTTTATATCTCTGACAACTTCATTTACTGAGTTCAAGCGCTTGTATTTCCTAACCTTCATCTCAGGTCATGTGACCTCTGAGGCTCGGAACCATTCTATTGTATTTTCCTGAATTCACATATTGATTTTCAGTATGATTTTCTTAACAAAATGTCTATCTGATCCCTGTTTTATCTTAACTTTTGATACCTATTTAATGTCTTCCGTGCGTGTAGTTGGGGCCCTTGGTAGCTGGAAGTGATGGATCAAACGTGTATTTTAAACATGTTTAATGAAGTTAGACACCGATTTGATGACAATCCATACATAACATTGCAGAATCTGCTGGTATAACATGAGTGGCCCCCAGAACCACGTGTCCTTGACGTATAATGTAACTTGTATCATCAGCCCTTAAAGTATCTCGAAATATTCCATACTTCTTATCTAAGTTAGGTACATTTATTGTTAATAAAGAGCACCAACTATTCTTTAAACAAGAAAATATCAGCTGTTAATTTTCTTGTTCTGTATAATTATTGTAACAATAGAACATCATGTATAAAGTATATTGTGTAATTCATGTAACTTCTTTTTTAAACGACAAACCACTTTAAAGTATCAGTAGCACGTTTTTTGCAAATTTTACTTTTTTAAATTTCCCATGTATACTGATTGTTTATGTCATGTATATTTACTTTAGAGGGTAAAACATCTTATTACACAAACCATTCATCCGTAGTGGTAATACCGGTGTTGCGTTTAAAGCAAAAATTGCAAATTGCAATTTATTGTGAACACATTTTATTATTTCGAATGACAAAAACGATTCCCATGGCTTTACGGAACCATGTATACTCATTTTTTAACTTGATTTTCTGAAGAGAGAAGGCTGTTTTACTATTGGTGACATTATTTTTCAATACATTTCATCGACTTATTTCGCTGAAAAAAAAAGTGCTACTGCCACTTTAATTTTCAAGTGTTATGAATCCCTATTACTAATTAGAATGTTTTAAAACGAATTAAATTGTTATGGAAATCAATATCTGATGTGATGATGGTAAATTAGATAATGATATATAGTTTTCTTAAGAATATACAGGAAATGAACATTCTAGAGTTATTTCACGTTTCAATGAACATTTTCGCAGTGTTTCACATGTACATGAACGTTATGAATCACACTGAGCCAAAACTAAAGTTGCTAAAGTCATAAAACTGTGTACACATATGCTAATCATACACGCATTTAAACCACTCTAAGAAATAATAATAATAATAATAATGGGCATTTATAAAGCGCTATATCCATACACAAGGTGCATGCTCAAAGCGCATTGAAAATAAGAACATTTAAGGTGATGAGATTAAATACTATGGAATAAAGCCTAAATGTAATACTGTTAGCATTGATTAAGGATATTTATCATTAGAGTCTATGGGTAAAATAATATGAAAATAGAATCTATGAATAATAGCTAGAAAATAGATGAGTTTTGAGCTGTGATTTAAATACAGTCAGTGAGGATGACATCTTGATGACATAAGGAAGTTGGTTCCAAAGTCTTGGAGCAGTACAGCTGAAAGAGTTTAGTCCATAACTGGTGTTTTTATACTTTGGCATCTGGAGAAGCTTCAAATTCTGGGATCGAAGTTCTTTTGCAGGGGTATAGTCCTCCAAGGAATTTAAGAGATATGCTGGAGCCATATTATGTTGACATTTGTAAGTGATACATAGAACTTTAAATTTGATTCTCGCTTCAATGGGAAGCCAGTGTAGACGCTTAAGCACAGGCGTTATGTGACATGCTTTTGGTGTTCTGGTCACAATTCTTGCCGCTGTGTTCTGAACTTTTTCTTCTCACCTACTACAGTATGTTACTAAATATAGCTTCTTGGCGCTTCAAAGTCAAAGCTTTTTTTATCATATTTATTGGGAACTTATTTACATCTTTTATGTCAAGTGTGAGTTCAACTGTAATGTGAACAGTTAGTTTGACGATAAGCTGCCTCCCTATGTGAATTAACAGAATGTTGTATCACTTCACTGAAGTCTTGGACATTTTCAGAACAAACGTGGCATTGACATGGTCACATGTCCACGATTTAAATATCACATTTGAAGAGTAAGATATTGCATAGTCAGTAGCAGTGTAAAATAGCTAATTAGATAAAGATTTTAGGTTCACCACCAATAACTTAAATCGGTCGCCATGACTAATCTGTGTCCTTAAATCGTTCGCTAATTACATATAACTGTTTGATGTTGTCAGTCTTTTAAGAATGATGCCATAAACATGTATGAACTCTTAGTTAGGGACAAGGTCACATACTGACGGAGGACGGAATGGAAATAGTTTTAGCAACATAACGCACTTATATCTTATATATTACAGCATGAATTTTTTCACAATCTTATCTATATACATAAAGATATAGCAATTGTTCTAAACCGAAAATAAACTAAACGTATATACGTTCCTCTCGCTTGTTGAATCGTTCACTTCCTGCTATTAAACTTTTCCTGCCTTTCACCGCTCCTATACGATGTGTGACGTCATTCAGCGCACTGACTTCGTCATCACTCACCAATGATATGCAACCGATTAATAACTACGGAATCATGTAATGAACAAAGAGGTTAAGTTTTCGATGACTTTCGAATTTATTGGACATATAGACAGCAAACAGACGTAAAGCTATAACTCATATTCAAGTGAGTGATTAAAAACGTGTACGCATATATATAAACATGTATTATACACACATTTATGGAAGTATATTGGAAAAGAAATTTAAAAATATATACTAACAGTCGTATATATATATATATATAAAAGTCGAGATGCGACGCATCCAATCATCATTACAATGGTATCTACAGCAAGTGTCGTCTGAAGTAATATATATATATATATATATATCTTACCTTGAGTCATTGTCAAAATACGTCACTTGCACATATATACATGTACCTCGATCAATGTCGCTGCAACAAGTTTAGCACTTTACCATGAGTCATTGTCAAAATACGTCACTTGCACATATATACATATACCTCGATCAATATCGCTGCAACAAGTTTAGCACTGTACCTTAAGTCATTGTCAAAAGGCGTCACTTGCACATATATACATATTAGCTAACTTCTAGAATATGTACCGAGCCCTCTTCGTACTGTTACAACGATACATTCGCTGTTGAGGCTGCCTCGCTGTATGAGTTATAAACCTTATTACCGGTACAGCTTGCCACAGCCTGGCTCTATACGCGCAGCTAGTGGGAGGAGCTAGGCATAGTGTATCGATCTGTGGGAGGAGCTAGTTAGTGTATCGATCTGTGGGAGTACCTCTCACTGTAGGTATGCCGTGGTACACAGCCAGTCTATGTGACGGCTCGATGTATCTTAGCTTCTTCTTTCTATACAGTAGCAGTTCATAACTTGGAGGCATGGGGACCGGCAACCTTTCGAAGATATTGTCAAACGAGATTCCCTTGAAATGTTTTGTACGGTATTGAACTACTTGTCATTTAGATATAGGTTGACCTGTTGTTTTCCTCGATGATTTCATTATTTCAACATACACAACTGTTAGTTCAATGGAAGCTATACATGAAAATCAAGACACGTTATCAATGATTGGTTAGATAATTATGGTTTTATTATGGCTCATTTAATTAGGTTCACAGTCATAGATTTCAATTTCATGGATTATTGATGTACTCTCTGTTTTTCTATAGATTTAGGAACATCAAAAGTGGAATATATTTTCAATTACTAGAGACGTATAACAATTTTGCCCTGGCGTCACCAAACAATAATGATCCAATCTTGACGTCACTTTACGTTTATGACGCAACGTTATTTTTGTTGCTTCCCGGATAACGTTTCAGATTTCAACTCAACGCAAATCCACAGCGATTACAAGAAACCAATGAACTTGCCGTCATGAAACCCAGTGTGAAAAGACATGAGAATTTGTTTCACTGAAAGATGTCTTCAGAGCCCTCGAGCAGTACGGTGAAAAATAATGCCACTCACACCAGACTTGTTGAAAGTAAAATACACTCTGTAGAGATTTGTGCTAACAAACAAGTAGAACATTTCAGACTGTTGCGAAGTAATCTGTGATTTTGAAGAAAAACTATCAAACATAATCTGCAAAAGATTCATCCGAATTCGTCTATCAATTTATGTATTTCAGAGTAGAAAAACGAAACCCAACTCAGACATTTTATTTATTCCAATTTCAACAACTCAACCCTCATGATAATTCCATATCGTCAAACACGAGGACCGACAGCAAATTAAAAGCAATCTTGTAATTAAATGGAAACAAAAGAAAGGCATGAAGAGCAAATCGATCCGAAGTTGACAACGCGCAGCGCTTTAAACAACTCTGTGCAGCGACTTAATCAGCGCAATCTGAGATATTGGGAAATAGATAAAACGAGGTAAATCCCATAGGGCCTCGACTCGGGCAAAAAAACAGGATGGTGACAGAACAAATGTGGAGGTGACTTGTTGTTTGAAACTGGAACCTTAATTTGGGAGATGAGGCTATTTACAGCATGAGATGTCCGACTTGACGGCTGGCGGGGTTGAACATGATATGAGCGGCTGTCAGGGAGGTGTCAGACAGGGATACAGCCTCCTGGCCCTCTTCTTCCTCAGAGCGAATAGCATGTGTCGTCATTCCGGGGTTTTGGAAGAAATTATGGCGTCATGGGAAAATAGAATTACCATTTAAAAGACTCTGTTTGACTTGTTTGAAGTTTTTTCTTTGCTTTATCAAACATCCAAGAACATTGCGATATTACGTTACTTAAGAGATTTTTTTGAATGTCAAGTTCATGTTCTCGCTTATATACTTGAAACGTGCTTCTGTAATGTGATGATCGATTACAAGATTTCTTCAACCTTTGAAAAAAGTTACCCAGCAAAGGTGATACTCTTTATCGGCTTAATGGCGCAATGATCAAATAATACATGTGTATATAAATACGATTCAAATGTAATGTTCGTGAACTTCACAATTGACATTAGACTCCAATCTGAGTCTACGGTGTCAAACGAACAAATGATCACGATTATATTAATTACTTTGCTTTTTCATTACCACCTTTGAAAACTTTCTGAATCAGATAGCCCTTCAAGTTGGTGAATATATATCTTCAGCATGAGTACATAAAAGCTTTTCATTTTTACGTTGACTATCTAAATAGTTGTAACATCAAGACACACACGTGGTTTGCGATATCAACTTAGTCATACGTTTTTAATACGAATTTAGAACTTGTTAGAGAACATAAATAAAGAAATAAATTATCTTTAGCGATAATCAACTTCAGTAATGTAGGTTATGTTATAGGTTATCATATATTGGTTGCATATTCATAAATACCCGACTCCTTAAACATTTACCGTATCACTTATGCACTGGTAACACATATATTATATATATATGTCTATCTCTATATATGGATAATTCTACCATGACATTTTATAATCCTTGTTTTGGATTGGTTTATTTTATGGTCGAACGGAGGTTCGAACACGATTTTGGTGAACGGCGATTTTCCGCGTTTGGATACATGATGACGTAAGATTCTAGGTCAAAACTATGTCATTGAAATAACATGGGTAAATCAGTTATCTTCACTTTACTGTTTCCATCATATTTTCCTTCTACGCAATTTTATCTGTGTATCTGTTTTGGAAAATAATTCTAATTTGGATCGATGTTTTAAACAGTGAAACTACAGTAGTCGATCAAGACCGCGGTAAGCCGTGAACGAACCGGTTTCGGTTCGGATACAATGACGTCATAAGCTCAATCAGTTATGACGTCACAGGAAATGGTCGCGTGGACAAGTGGTGGAGGAAATCTTTCAAGGCGGAGAAACCTTAGATTTACAAACCTGTATGTTCTATTTGATTAAAATCTATATTGTCACTTAATCATCATATTTGAATATGAATGAATTTTTAATTTCACTGTTTATTCATCGAAAACAACGGAAATGTGATGCGTCATACCTGAAGAAAAATGGGTTCAACCGATTACCGCATCACTCAGTTCACTCCGCAGTGTCAAAGAAACACGTTTAAAATACGCTGATAACTCGTCATGGTAGAATGGAGATAAACTGACGCGTTCGGCTCCGAATTATAAAAATCGGTATCGAATCTACGTTAGACTCACAAAAAGTTAAAAACACAGTAGGTTTATCTCCTAAATGTAATGTGTGAACTACCGGGGAGGCGGGACATTCTCAATATAGTCTACCTTTTATATGACTATCTGGACATTGGTCATTCCTCAATAGCATGTGCTTGTGTGAGTAAAACAGTAATCAGTCTAATTTATCTCATAGAATAAACCATGTGTACCATATCGTTATTTGAACCTCGTGACAGTTCTAGCTGGTATATCTCTAGTCGAATCAGAACCTCAAACTTTAAAATATCAGTCGATATTAGTAGGTGTCCACTATTCAACCAGAATTGATATACACAAAGCTTAAAATCTGACAGATCGTGCTCCAAATACTAAGAATAGGACCAGCAGTAAAACAATTGGAATTATCTTAGCAGATACCCTTGTCTAACACTTAGACTCTAAACAAATTGAAAAGGAGCCTTTTTTATAGAAATATTTTAAATGAAAATATCCATTTCTTACAGTCTCCTTTTCAATAATTAATAACATGGTGGTTTTCAGAATAAATACTTTGTGATGTGTGAGTGTAAGACTACAGATACCCGCCCAAGCTTAAAGTCACGTTTCTGGGCAGCACTTGACGGGATCATGAGACGAGTTTGCTACACCCACGTTAGCTTCACCATTTTAGTTTCGCCTAGGAACGATGACATAGGTTACATGAAGAAGATTTACATTTAGTTATTTCAAATTCAAGTTAGCAAGTTTATGGCTAATAAAGAAATATGATTAGCTAAGATTTGTTCACGACACCGGGCCCTAAAGACCATGTGACGACAATCTAACATAACAAAATCATTAATTGTGCGCATTGGAATATCACATACTCATTAAAAGTTTTAGACTATTTCACAATACATAGACACCTTTACTTGAGGGTCTTCTGATAAAAAGGCAAATTAAAGGGAAACTTCTGTCGCCACATTGGATTTTGAAAGCACGCTATATTGTATACCTAATTTTGCAACTTTTTAATAATAATTTTAACATACACTGATTTGCTGTAATGCTGTAGCGAAGTTTCCCCACTCGCAGTGCCGATGAATGGCTTCAGTTCTCATCATTTTATTTTCAGCAAATGTGCGCTTATTTTTATCAAGTTGTTAAATATAAAGTAATCAAAATGATACCTTCATTAGTATCTTTCAATTTCACTGTGTTTTAATCATGTATTAATAACATATATATGTAAACAGGAATATCCTCCCGGATTTCGTTTCAACAAAAAATACCCCGATAGAACCCTCCTTTTAACGCGATTTGATATCCAAGGTTCGCCACGGATATGTTAGTATCATTAACGAGGCTTGATACATTTGATATCGGGATACACGAGGGTGTTATCATATTTATCATCCAAAATCCTTCTTCGTTGCTTTTATATGAAACATGTACATCTCTGAATACAGTTCTGTCTATCAACTTGCAGTGCAGTTAGTTCGTAACATTGTGATGTCATCTATGACATCATAGTAATACCAACAGGTTTTCGACGTCCCACAATTCTGAGTCAAGTACTTGATGTGTAACGTAAAAGCAATGTGATGTCATCGAGTTGATGATGCCGGTCTATAAAAGTATAAATACCCAAGGCTTTCCAATGTCAAGACATTTTGATTTCATTTAGTTAGTGGTGACGCATGTCTTCGTATCGCCAACACTCCATATCGCCTACACCCCATATCGCTTACACCTCATATCGCCTACATCCCATATCGCCTACACCACTATCAAAACAATTGTATGGATGAGTCCACATAGCACTTGCACCCTGATCCCTTTAGCAAAATGAACTCTTCCAACGAGATAACAAAGACAGAATAGGAACTTAAATTTTACTTCATATAAGAGGTAAATGATGCGAATATATTTTGGCAACATTATTGTGAAGTAAGGAACTCAGCTCGCCTGTTTCGTAGGCGATACGAGGGGTGACAGTGCATAAAATCTACTGTAAAAACGTATATCCTTGGGGATATCTCTTGATCTCAAACAAGCGATATCTCTCGATGATCATATTTCTAAATAACAAATTAACAAATTACAAGTAACATACTATACATTATTCAAATTTATATGAGCAACGTAAGAAGGACCATCTCTTGATTTATACTGAGCTGTAAGTCTTAAACACATCAACCACCATATCAGCAGGCGCAGAGAAGGGGAGAGCTACATACGTTTCTTTCTTTCTTTAGATATCTCGTGCTTATGGTCACAATAAAGAAGTTGTTATAAAGGATGCCTATTCTCGAAGAAGCCCCAGAATCGTTTCGAGAATGGGGACCCAGAAACAGTGCCAATGTTACACAACAATTTCCTATAAAATAGCAATACCTTTATTAATTTTCTTCACACTTACATCAAATCAACAACTACTGCGGCATGCCATCAGCTGACTTATCTGATTTATCGCTAAGCAAGAAGCACTGTCTAAGTCGGTCGCCGTGCCAAACCCCCAAGACAATGGCATTGTCGGGAAGCAGATTACCGGAATATTCCGGGCTTCAATTGAGGATCAGAGACTGATTAGTTTGACGTTTCTCGTGATGTCCGGGTTGTTTAAGTCTCCCTGGCTGAGACCACGCTTATTGTTGACCGGCTCTGTCGCCTCTACAGTTACAATACGTATATACTCCCAGCTGTAAGCTTTACTTGGATTACAATACGGCGCCAGGATATAATTATTACATATATTTTACACGCAAATTTGTCTTTCTTTCTGGCATTAATCAAAGAGTTCGTGTACGTAAATCACTTTTGATGCTTTACTTAAGAGTTTACATTATCTTAATTCTTCTTCTTTTAAACAGATTTTTCATGACCGGTCGTTATTTTTTCTTATCTTGTTCATGATGCGAGTCCATTTGTAATTTCTCCTTCCTTTGGGTTGTTAAGTCGTATTTAAAATAAGTGAATTTAAAATTAGACATCGTATGCTTTACGTAATTACTGCCTTACTGAATGTGGGGGTTGTAATTACTGCATACATGCGAATGTTGAAAAGGAACACGTTTCTTGTAGAAGGTTTCTAATGAATTTGTTCATACTTTTTCGATACGAATGTTATGAATATTTTCTTTGATGTCAGAACATTAACTATAATGTATTTAATTTAAACTATTTTAGAAGATATACACCCACATATGTCATGACTGCAATTATCCTAATTGGAAAAATGAAAGTACTTAACATCAACTGAAGTTACCAGAGTCTCAACAAATAGGACATTATTTTGTTATGTGGACAACTATGTTTTTGATAATGATTATGGTATATGATTATTTATCATCATTACTTACATTTTGAAATTTCTACATTCACAAATTATATCAATCAGAGAAGATTTAAACCAGTTAGAAGAATTGTATGGATAAGAATATTAACAAGAAATTGAAATTATTCATAATTTGAAAGTTATATTTCAGTAATTAGCACAGTATATTACTCAGTGCATTGTCGTTTAAATAAGAATATTTGATTTCATCTAATTCATAATGAAACTATCTAATCTGTCAGTGTCAAGTGTGTCATAGTATCATATCCTTTCAATGTTACCAAGGGTGTCCAATGGAACTCAAACTGATTCATAGTATCATACCCTTTCAATGTTACCAAGGATGTCCAATGAAACTCAAACTGATTCATAGTATCATACCCTTTCAATGTTACCAAGGATGTCCAATGAAACTCAAACTGATTCATAGTATCATACCCTTTCAATGTTACCAAGGATGTCCAATGAAACTCAAACTGATTCATAGTATCATACCCT
The DNA here is from genome assembly GCA_936450465.1 of Gibbula magus. Classification (NCBI taxonomy): domain Eukaryota; kingdom Metazoa; phylum Mollusca; class Gastropoda; order Trochida; family Trochidae; genus Gibbula; species Gibbula magus. Next base: position 5,793,770 of record OW388291.1, read on the forward strand.
TTCAATGTTACCAAGGATGTCCAATGAAACTCAAACTGATTACATCGGGTCTCTGTCGAATTCGTAATGTAATATATAAGACTACAATTGAAAACATAAAAAGTCATGATTTGAAAACATCCAACAATAGATAGAAAGGTGTATAGTTAAAGTGGGGATTCTAGGAAAACATTACAACCAATAACTCAGATTTTGGAAATGCTTTCAAATACATGTCCCTTATAGCTATTAAAACACCTAAGCCTAGATTGTCGAAGTTCTCGTTGCGCTAAGATAGATAGGTCGAAGATAATAACGTACATTAAAATTGACCCATGACTATCTTATTTAAATGCAAAGAGAACTTTACAAATCCAGACCCAGAACGATATAAGTACAGTTCATGATTTGATTCTAATCATTTCTAGAAACAACCATTGTTCTTTATTTTTTCTATATTTTAAAAAAATAATGAAATTTCGTAAATCATAACCAAACCAATTCTGCTAAAGCCTATCATTCTGAATTACAAAACATGCAAGGTAATTCTTTTCGATTCATTGCAACAACATTACAGTCTGCGATGAACCAACTTCATTGGATCCGATGAACACAATCAGGTTGTGATGCTCGGGTTAATCATAAGAAAATCAGTCAATTGTTGGAAGCCGTTGAAGGACTTTGATTTCTCGCTTGCAAATCTGAAGTTATCGTGCACGCGTTTACAGAAGCTTAATAAGCCGCTCATTAAGGGCTGGTAATTATATCACAGTGTCACAGGAGCCTCTTTGATAAGCTTCGTGTTCTCCTGGTCAACACACGCCCTTTTGACTGTGTCCTCTCACTCAGATTACTGACTCGGGGAACATGTCGCTGAATCCCTTTAAGTCGCTTCCTTCGCTCCAGACTTTCTGATCCTAGCTTTCTGGACAGCGAAATCAATTACATTGGCCAGCAATTGAAGGAAAAGATCTTCCAAATCAATTGGCGAGGAATCCGAAAAAGTATGTCTGTGTGATTAGGTAAACAAAGGGGGACATCTTGAATGGACGAAACTACATTAGTAGTATTCGCTCCGCACGAAACAGCCTATCGTGACGCCGAAAGGTAATGCCCCGCCGTTATTATAGGGTCTTCTTGGAAAATGAAATTCGATTTTAATATCTGCGAAATCGCGTAAAATGAAGTGAATGGGATTTAGATTGGGATTTCCTTGTTTACAATTCGTCAAATTGCCATCGCTTATTTAATTATAGGTAATTCGGACGCCTTCGTTTGCACATTACGGCTTCGCGAGCTGAGTTAACCGGCCACTTCACTCGATGGTCTGGAGCAACTGATGAGCCCCCGGCAACTTAACCCCGGGGGTCAGAAATGGAAAAAGGGGAGGGGGGCAGGGGGAGGTCACAGGCACATTTTCTTGGCAGTTCACGAACTTGGTCCAACTTCTTCAATTTCTGTAATAGACGATCGCGTGAGTTCGCAGTAATTAGGCAGAATCTAATCATTTCTAATAATGTAAGGAATCTCAAGTCAAATACAGTTAACCTGGGGATCAGTTGGAGAGAGAAAGTCAGATTCATGAATCTTATTATCTTCTGTTTGACAAGATACTACAAATATTGGAGATTTTACTTTTTTTAAAGGTGCATTGCTTCGACGTATCGTTAAAATGAATCTGTAGTTAAGATTGGTTATTACTTAATATATTTTGTGGTAAATCGTATATGGGCTTGACCTCTATTCATGGACTTTGTAGGATGTATGATACGACCAACCAGTTCAACCGTCGGAATCCACTGGTCTAGTTATCAGCGTGAAGAGGTATCTATAATATTCCAACTTAATAGTTTTGTACAAATCATTGCCAAGTGTATATGGTTTAGTAACATTACGATTAAGAAAGACATGAAGAATGGTTAAACCGCAAATCTTTGATGCGATTTCATTAAACGTCAGTACTGACAGATGCGCTTGGTGCCTGACTCTGAGGGTTTGGGTTAGAATTCACATTGAACTCGTCCCGAAAAAGTAAAAGAATCTGTTCTTTTGCAGATAGTGTTAGCCCAACCTAATACTGTTACATGTGTTCTCTATGTAAATGGCATGTATTTCTAATGTGACTTAAAGGGGCAGTAGTACGTTTTTTCGCTCAAAAATGTTGATGAAATGTATTTGAAAAATAATGTCATTAATAGTAAAACACCCTTCTCTCTTTGGAAAATCAAGTTAAACAATGAGTCTACATGGTTCCGTAAAGTCATGGAAATCGTTTTTGTCATTCGAAATATCAAAATGTGTTCACAATAAAATGGCCGCCATTATTTTTTGCTTTATAAGCAACACCGTTATTACCACTACGGATAATTGGTTTGTGTAATAAGTTGTTTTACCCTCTAAAGTAATTAAATGACATTAACTATCTTTATAAATGTGAAATTTGAAAAAATACAATTTAAATAAACGTGCTACTGCCCCTTTAAACCGCCCTCCATAACAAACAGTTGACACGGAGGAAACAAGTCTTACAGAGGTATTTTATTTCCAAATGCAACAACTGCAAGAATGATTCATTCCAGTGGTATCTTAACCATAAGAGAACCATATTAAGCGAATGGAAACATGCACATGATAACATTTCTTATTAAACGACACAGATGGTGTTTATATTTAAATGTTGCACGGACAAAGAACTTGCGAAACAATGCAACGGTTGTAGTTGACATTGGTTGACCTTTGGCTGACATTAAGATTCTGTGGTAGAAGAGACCTTAAAGATCTATAAGATAAATAGTTGTGTTTGTAAAATTTAATTGTTCTTCAACACACGCAAAATTAAAAAAAATACGGCGATAGCCAAATATTTTGAAGGCTTACATTTTTTAGGTTTCAAATATCATTCAATGTAGGAAAATGATTCATAAATCAACCAATCATATTCAAGAATACGCAAAATGATGTTATGTTTCTATTGTCGTTATATATTACATGTGTAATATATTCTACCGTCTCATGGGTATAGTAGTTAACATGTAAACGGATTATAAATTGTGTATAAGTGCACTTTTCAATAAAGCAACTATACGATAGTAATATCGTGTTAACAGTAAACCAGAAACACCCCCGGAACATCTGAACATTTAATAACACAACAAGCCAATACAGAAACACCCCCGGAACATCTGAACATTTAATAACACAACAAGCCAATACAGAAACACCCCCGGAACATCTGAACATTTAATAACACAACAAGCCAATACAGAAACATCCCCGGAACATCTGAACATTTAATAACACAACAAGCCAATACAGAAACACCCCGGAACATCTGAACATTTAATAACACAACAAGCCAATACAGAAACACCCCGGAACATCTGAACATTTAATAACACAACAAGCCAATACAGAAACACCCCGGAACATCTGAACATTTAATAACACAACAAGCCAATACAGAAACACCCCGGAACATCTGAACATTTAATAACACAACAAGCCAATACCATGCATGCCAACTTCTGCTTCAATATATATAGCCTACACCTTCTGGTATAGTCCGTGTCACATGAGGAACGGGCAAGGAATAAACTCGAAACTTTGTCATCCATAATATGTATCATTTGGATGCATCCAGCGTCTCCATGTCTCTCGAGAATCTCATTTAAAAACGAACTGAAATGAAGTTAGTTTGTCTAGAAGATTGGACTATTGAAGTTAGTTTGTCTAGAAGATTGGACTATTGAAGTTAGTTTGTCTAGAAGATTGGACTATTGAAGTTAGTTTGTCTAGAAGATTGGACTATTGAAGTTAGTTTGTCTAGAAGACTGGACTATTGAAGTTAGTTTGTTTAGAAGACTGGACTATTGAAGTTAGTATGTCTAGAAGACTGGACTATTGAAGTTAGTTTGTCTAGAAGACTTGACTATTGAAGTTGGTTTGTCTAGAAGACTTGACTATTGAAGAAGTTAGTTTGTCTAGAAGATTGGACTATTGAAGTTAGTTTGTCTAGAAGACTGGGCTATTGAAGTTAGTTTGTCGAGAAGACTGGACTATTGAAGTTAGTTTGTCTAGAAGACTGAACTATTGAAGTTAGTTTGTCTAGAAGATTGGACTATTGAAGTTAGTTTGTCTAGAAGACTGGACTATTGAAGTTAATTTGTCTAGAAGATTGGACTATTGAAGTTAATTTGTCTAGAAGATTGGACTATTGAAGTTAATTTGTCTAGAAGATTGGACTATTGAAGCTAGTTTGTCTAGAAGATTGGACTATTGAAGTTAGTTTGTCTAGAAGATTGGACTATTGAAGTTAGTTTGTCTAGAAGATTGGACTATTGAAGTTAGTTTGTCTAGAAGACTGGACTATTGAAGTTAGTTTGTCTAGAAGACTGGACTATTGAAGTGAGTCTGTCTAGAAGACTGGACTATTGAAGTTAGTTTGTCGAGAAGACTTGACTATTGAAGTGAGTCTGTCTAGAAGATTGGACTATTGAAGTTAGTTTGTCGAGAAGACTGGGCTATTGAAGTTAGTTTGTCGAGAAGACTGGACTATTGAAGTTAGTTTGTCTAGAAGACTGGACTATTGAAGTTAGTTTGTCTAGAAGACTGGGCTATTGAAGTTAGTTTGTCTAGAAGACTGGACTATTGAAGTTAGTTTGTCTAGAAGACTGGACTATTGTAGTTTGTTTGTCTAGAAGACTGGACTATTGAAGTTATATAGTTTGTCTAGAAGACTGGACTATTGAAGTTAGTTTGTCTAGAAGATTGGACTATTGAAGTTAGTTTGTCTAGAAGACTGGACTATTGTAGTTTGTTTGTCTAGAAGACTGGACTATTGAAGTTATATAGTTTGTCTAGAAGACTGGACTATTGAAGTTAGTTTGTCTAGAAGATTGGACTATTGAAGTTAGTTTGTCTAGAAGACTGGGCTATTGAAGTTAGTTTGTCGAGAAGACTGGACTATTGAAGTTAGTTTGTCTAGAAGACTGAACTATTGAAGTTAGTTTGTCTAGAAGACTGGACTATTGAAGTTTGTTTGTCTAGAAGACTGGACTATTGAAGTTAGTTTGTCTAGAAGATTGGACTATTGAAGTTAGTTTGTCGAGAAGACTGGACTATTGAAGTTAGTTTGTCTAGAAGACTGAACTATTGAAGTTAGTTTGTCTAGAAGACTGAACTATTGAAGTTAGTTTGTCTAGAAGACTGAACTATTGTAGTTTGTTTGTCTAGAAGACTGGACTATTGAAGTTAGTTTGTCTAGAAGATTGGACTATTGAAGTTAGTTTGTCTAGAAGACTGGGCTATTGAAGTTAGTTTGTCGAGAAGACTGGACTATTGAAGTTAGTTTGTCTAGAAGACTGAACTATTGAAGTTAGTTTGTCTAGAAGATTGGACTATTGAAGTTAGTTTGTCGAGAAGACTGGACTATTGAAGTTAGTTTGTCGAGAAGACTGGACTATTGAAGTTAGTTTGTCTAGAAGACTGAACTATTGAAGTTAGTTTGTCTAGAAGATTGGACTATTGAAGTTAGTTTGTCTAGAAGACTGGACTATTGAAGTTAATTTGTCTAGAAGATTGGACTATTGAAGTTAATTTTTCTAGAAGATTGGACTATTGAAGTTAATTTGTCTAGAAGATTGGACTATTGAAGCTAGTTTGTCTAGAAGATTGGACTATTGAAGTTAGTTTGTCTAGAAGATTGGACTATTGGATAGTTTGTCTAAAAGATTGGATTTATGAAGTTAGTTTGTCTAGAAGACTGGACTATTGAAGTTAGTTTGTCTAGAAGACTGGAATATTGAAGTTAGTTTGTCTAGAAGATTTGACTTATGAAGTTGGTTTGTCTAGAAGATTTGACTTATGAAGTTGGTTTGTCTAGAAGATTGGACTATTGAAGTTGGTTTGTCTAGAAGATTGGACTTATGAAGTTAGTATGTCTAGAAGATTGGACTATTGAAGTTGGTTTGTCTAGAAGATTGGACTTATGAAGTTGGTTTGTCTAGAAGACTGGATATTCATTGTGGAATCTGGAGAAACTTGACAATGATGAGACTTATGTTAAAACATACAATTGTATCCATGGAATTTTAGACATTTTCATTTTCAATTCCTAAACTAACAGAAACATGACACCTCGGTCTTGGAAACTGTATGATGGATTGATCGCCTGCACTCCGCTAGGGACTGGTAGTGATTGTGTTATAGGTCGCCGGATGATGTCATACAAGAAATTTTTAAGTAAAGAAGTCAAGATGTGAAGAAGTAGATTGTGTACAAAGGTGTGACATCTCGACTAAATTACTCGAATACCTCGATGTTGTTTATATCATGGAATTTAAATTCATACATTGGAAAATTGAATATGACATACTACTTTGACAAAGAAATAAAATGACAACAAAAGAAAACAAACAACGCACAAACTAAAAGCGTGTTCGTGAAATATTCTCTGAGTTATTCGTCCAGCTGGAGAATGTTGAACAACCCAGGGATGTACCAGAACCCTTCCTTTACATTGGACACACGTGAACACTGAGGTGTACAGGACGAGAGGCGGTAGACAAGTTGTCTGAATAGAAGCTCCCTTTCTAGCTAGTTACTTCACGCCAAGAACTTCCCATCAATGTTACCCGCCATCAATATCTAACAATTACTCTCGGCCCGTCCGAGTTGGTTTAACGGACATCCATCATAACTTGCCCACTTTCCCGCGCCGTGGTTTATTGGTGATACTTTGCTAATCACATACCCTTAATTTTTGCTTGATTTAAGCGCGGATTGAGCGGAATTGACCAGCCCGTCCTCGTAACCACTTAATCATCAATATTGAAGAATCGTTGAGCCGACAAATGTAACCAATGGGTGGTGGTGAAAGAGCCCCGACAATTGCTGATTACGCCGGTTGACACCGTATTGAATATTCGCGATCAAGAGGGGCGGATACCTCTGTCGTTTTATCTCGTCTGATGAGCTCGTGTTTTCACACTGGAATAAAATATGTGCTACTGCTCCAACTGAGTGAATACCGTCTCTCGTGTGACGAACAATCGCCGTGTCGTCTGCTACAGCGGATGTCGTCTGCTTTCTGACTTTGATCAACCAGACGATGAAGTGCGGAGCGCATCAGACACTGGTCACCAGTCTTCATGAACACGGCCAATTGGACACTCGGACATTTGCAGCTTCCCTCGCCGGACAAGCATCATTTTTCATGGAACCAAGAAAGAAAACAGCATTTTCAATCCGTGATCTGCTCGGCCTGCGCCAAGGCCAGGATCGAACCCCGGACACCCCAATTCCCCGCGATCTCAGCCTCACCCCAAAGTCGTCTCACCTGCCCGACCCCCGGGGCATCTTCGCCCTGAGCCCCCCTCACTCCCGGCAGACCCCTCATGGGAATTTCCCCTACACGCCCTGGGGGTCTCCCCTCATCGACTCCATCACAACGTCCGGGCAGACCATCCTCAACTTCAACATCTTCCAGGCTAATAATAGAGAGTACCCAAAACCAGGTAGGCATATTGGTGTCATTGACATGGTTTCCTTAACAGTACCTTTTCTTTATCTATATCTTTGAAGACATGTCTTAGAACTCTATTACCTGAATAATCATATTACTTGATTGTTAATGCAAAGGTTGTGTGTCTTCTGGGTGCCTTCCTCAAGAATAATTTTCTTCATAAAATGACGTTCCTAAATGTCCATGGTCTTGGTTTTGGTTTTAAATGGTTCTACAGGTATTAGGTTCCGAATGTTCTCTGATCTGGGAGAGTCGTTTTCAAGAAATTTCAGAGACAATCATGTGAAAGAATAATTTGCGAATATTTCTTTGAATATGTTTATACTCACATTAATTCATTTTCAAATTTGCTATGTAAATATCTAAATTGAAGTTTGTGGTCATAATCAAAGTACAGAAGTTATCTATTTCGTCAATTATGATCTCCAGAAATAGATGAATAATTGATATTACTTTTAAAACTTCAGGACACTGTCTTGAGCTGCAAGGAAGTAATTTTTCTAACAAAACTCATAACTAAATGTTCATTCTTTCAGAACTAGATGAAAGGAAAACCTCATCACAACAGAACACATTCGAATCCCTCCATCTGTCCCAGTCAGTCGGGAAGAAGAAGAAGAAGAAAAGACGACATAGGTAGGAAAACATTTCATTTTTTAATATCCATATTTAAAGGTTTTGTTGCAAACCCCGTGAAATCAGTTTTAATATAGTGTAACTAAAAATTCGCGGATTTCGTTTTTCATGCAACACACACGTTTCTGCATTGATCATTCCTTTTCCGATCTACTGGAGAATTCAGCTATAGTTGTACATTTATTTCAAAACAAAATGAATATGTGCATATTTATTATTATATTTTGATATAATATTCGTGTGTAGAATGCATAGATTTCTAGATGTAGAATATTTATTTCACTTGATATATTTAGCAGGATTGTAACTAAGTGTCTGAGCTATTAGTATGTATGCTGTTTCAGATCGTCTTTGCATATAGGCTCATCTAATTGAACATCGTGTATTGGTTATATATTCCTATTATTAAATGTTCATAAATGTGCTTAAATGGAAATACGACCACTAGTTTTATGGGTGTCTCTTCTTATCAAACGTTTTATTGGAAAGAGTATTTTGGCTCGCATCTTGAAATGTCATTTACAGCCATTTTGAATCATGTGTAATTTGATTTGGAATAAAATATAATGTAATTTAATAAAAATTGGGTTTCTAACACTGAAAAGTAAGGAAGAAAATCGTCCTTGTATTTTACTTAAATATTTTCTCGTTGGTAATGGGAACATATACTGTTTTGATTTCAGTTTTTAAAGAGATTATTAATACATGAATGTTTTGTGCCCTCCTCCCTTCAGCCTGTTTTTCGTTAGGTTGTTCATTTACATGCAAAACATTTAAATTTACACTGTATTTTATATTATTCAGTAAAATATTAAAGCTATGTGGTAAGAGAATAACGTTATTGAAATTGATAATATCACCATAAGTGTAACGAAATTGACAAACAACTATCTTCAAACAGGAAACTATTCAATTTATTCTCAGAAGGTAATTAACATTTACCTTTGTGCAATATTCAACAACATAATTTCTCGCTAAATTTATTTCTAAATTTGCTAATAAAGGACAAAATATGTATCTTTTCAAACCAAAAGCTCCATTGTTTAACACCTAATTCGCAAACCATTCATTCCCATCGACCCCAGCAATATGACCAATATACATTTTGACTCAACTTCCGAAATCAAATTGCCTTTTGAGAGACATTCCATGCGAGTGTTGTCAGTTTCACGATGTCGATTTCAGGATAAAGAGGAGGATGAGGAGGAGCATCCTCTATTGAGGAGCATTGTTGTCTCCATGTATCCAGCAATCGTTAAACCAAGTGTTCGATCAATACCATCTGCTTATAATTTCACTCAATAATTCCTCACACAAGAGTAATTCTGCCTACCTGTCATAACCAGCGTATTGTTGGTCGTATTGATAACCAGTTAACGAAATTAGTTTATTAACTATAACTGTATCAATTGTACGGCTTTAAAAGGGTATTGATTTTCTTGAATAAATGTATAGTTTTGCTATTTTAACGGTATGTGAATTTCAAAAGGTCACGTAATTTATTCTGAAATAATCGATAATCTACCGGTATTGATTTTATTGTTAGTGTTAATTAAAAAAATGTTCACATCGCCAGCTTCAGAAGCAAATTGGTAATCATTAAATTTAATCTTCCAATGTAAAATTAGCATGATGCTTAAATGTGGTGTTTCAAAGATGTGCTATTTTACTTCGCGATTAGTCGTCCTGTTGAAATCATCATTGAAACGTTAAAACGAATAATGTGTAATATATTTGTGAGTTTCTTGGTTGTACATCACGTTATTAATATTGTTAGATATATAATATTCCTTTACCATAGAAGCACGTGAAGGAATCAAGCGGTGAACCAATTAAAACTCAAAAAGTGTTCGTGATGAATTTGCAGTTTCAGAAAACGATATAAAACTAACAGTGGCTGTGTTCTTGTAATTAGAACGACTTGTTAAGTTGCTTAGCCCTACTTGTTTTGTGAAACGGATCGGAAAACAAATGTCCATGTCGCGAGCGACATTCTGCTTTCACTTCAGTGCTTGAAATCCTATATACCATTGTCATGTGGAATGCTGGGGATAATTACGAAAGGGGATAGAGCCAATTATACTAAATAGATCTTACCTTCTCAAATATCCCTAAACAAACCGTTCACATACGGCGTTATACAAATACTCTCATAGCTCCACTGTTGGCTATATTAGTTCATCAATTAGCTGATTGCACATAGGAATTTGAGTGGCTCGTGTGCTAATAGTTTGCCAGATTTAATGGTAAATATAACTAATATTACCTGGATAATGTTAGAAAGGAGTGTATAGGAATTATTTTTATTTTGTTCCGATATGTTTGGATTGAGTTGTACATGTGTTTGTAAATAGCTACTTTGAAATGTGAATATGAATGTGTTGAAAATTAAATTTCAACTTAGTTTTTTTTTCAGGGTCGAACACATGGATTTCGTTGCTTAATTCTAATTTGCATTTAACGAAGTAAATAAATTGGACGTCATTAACCGTTTTATCAGTAAAACCGCTATCTTGAGCTCTGTTAATAAAAGCTAGTCAGCGGCGTATTTGAATCGTTTACGAATTGTAATCTTTATTGAACACGACTTTACGGAGAGTTGCCAATAAGAACTCATGACAAATTGCCTAAATCTTGTTTTTTGGTTTAACAGACTAATCCGAATGTAATTTAAATTCAAGATACCTGCCAAAGTGGCTTAATCGTTCACTGGGCGGAACTCGCGCATTTCGGATTTTCATCTCGGTTTGAGAGTAAATGAGTACTGTTGACATGGCGCGGAAAGATTTCATGTTTTTGAATCTTATAATCTGATCAAAGCAATACCAACTATCGATGGAGAAGATGGATAATCGATGTAAATGGCTCGATAATTTGATTATAGTCGAATAAAGGCGTGGAATCCTCTCAAATAGACACATTGTCCGGCGAAATGTGTGATTGACTCCCAAACGATATTGTCAATTTATGTCACTGTCAAACATAATTTATTTAATCGGTCTTAGCAAATTTAAAATATTAAAAACATTTTCATATTCTTAAATTCAAAATCATTAAGTGAGGTTTGAAGGAAGATTTATTTGATATGAGAATATGAATTTAATATTGTATAGGAACTTATTTCGCTGAACACTGCTTTTGAATATTAAAAACAGACTAATGTATTCTAACTGACACACAGTTCATCTGTCATAGCAAACATGAGTTGCTTAACGAAATTCATATTCGGTAATATCACATCATTTACCGTAGTGATGTTCTTATTCCTATCATTTCCAACATACAACATTTGTACTAGGGTATTATTTGTTATGGAATCTTTAATCTAAGACATTACCATTACCAAACGAGCAACTATATCGAGTGCGAAGTGTATGGAACACTAGTTCTAAATAATAAAAACCAAACAATTCCATACACATTCCAATTTTTAAAATTAAGATTCACAGCTTTATGAAAAATCAAACAACCTTGAAATTGGATATAGATTGAAAGCTGCGGTTGAATACAATTAATCGATATGGACTTACATCTGAATCTATGGTTTTTAATTGTTTGACGAAAATTAGCAATACATTGGTGTTCCAGTTTATAGATCACTTAGAAGCTGTTGCCAAACCACGTTTCTGCTATTGTTGCTAATATTACGTATAAAATATAATTTCCAACTGAATTAAAATCATGCAACCTTTCACCCATTTACGATTGATTTATTTGTACCAGGTGTTTTTGATTTTTGGGTAAAAATGAAACATTTCAGATAGCTTATTAACTGGAAATATGTTTTACAAAAATAAATTGATCAGATTAGTGTTGTGGGTTGGGTGTAAATAATTAGTTCTTTAAAACTGAATATAAATGTGAATCGTTAAACATTCGATTGGAAGTGTGAAGTGATGGAAATATTGAATAGTGTATATCACAATGACATTTTCCATTTGACTACGTGTAACAATGTGAATTCAGGAGATATATTTTACCTCTTTATTAACATTGTAAAAATTAATTTCTTCTCATTCTCTGTTACAAAACATATACATTAGAGACAGAATAACTGAACTCATCCACAACTAATAAACATTTCACAAAGGTGTGCGAATTAAGGATATAATTTACATAAACATTGTAATATTTAATGTAAAGCATATACATTAGCAAGAGAAAGGGGATAACTGAACTCACCCACAACAAATAAATATTTTAAAAAAAATATCCACATTAGCAATTTATTTTTCCGGAACCTAAAAATCATATCACACCTTTATAAGAGCTACATTACATGTTCACATCGACCCAATTCCTCACAGCTTTCTATCGATCACACATGTTTCCATAAACATCAAATCACATTTTACAATTAATGATTCGGCGAATGATTTTACAACCTCCAATAAACAAATGTAATCTTTTGGGGGTCTTTTCTTGTCAACAAAACACGAGTCGGTCACACCGTGTCAAACAGAGTCCTTTGATTTGACAAACACAGGGAGCAATTGCTTGGAATTGATTGCGATGAACACAAGGTGTTAGAGAAATAGCGATTTCATACACATCGGGTCGAAGCACATGTGTCATATTGATTAGGAATCATCTGTGTTCCTTCATACCTTCAATTCGCTCCGGCAGGGTCGAATGTTTGGTTGCGCTACGAGTTTCCGCTATTACTTTGTATGGCTTTTAAATAGATATTGTTTCACTATGGCTGTGCAAAGTAGAACTGGTGGCATGAAAATGGTCTGATTTTAAATAAGATAAACCCCCATTCGTTATTACAATAATTTTATTTGAGTTATTTCCATGAGAGATATATGTTATATATTCGTTTTATTTACTCGCGATGTTTCATATTCATATCCTAATCAATCATATTCTAGTTATATGACGCTTTTGTAATTCCTTATTTTGAATGCAGCTTTTGAATAATTATTATCTTAGCAATGTTTTTCGCGTTTAAAAAATATACGTGTTATTGAAGTACATCACATGCACAAGTCTTCATGTTGCTTGTTTTTAAAAACGTAACGCAACTTTTAAACATACTAGAAAATCTTTTGAAATGATCCAAAGCCAAGGTAGTGTGGTTTTATTGAAGAACGAAATACATAATATAACTAAAATGTATTGTATTATCTTTAATATTTATTTTGAATGAATAGCATAGCGTATTTCATAGAGTAATCCACCACTATCAGACCTTCAATACTACTTATATCGTTAATGTACATGTACATGTATATGTCTGAGGTATATGTGATGTCACATATGCTTATAATATAGATTTGAAATACATCTTCCACTTTGACAGTGATTCCTTAATGTATTGTATTATTTTTAATATTAATTTTGAAGTGGCATAGCATATTTCAAAGAGGTGTTAGGTGTTCTTCTTCATGCCTAAATGTATTGAAAAGTTGCTCTGACATTAATATACACATAAAGGAATTCTATGTTGATCCGTATCATATTCACTGTGATATATTCCATACTTTATACATTCTTGTTGACCGTCTCTATACAAAATGGTAAATAATTCAATCAAATGCCAGACACTAGATTTTTTTTATTGTAAGTACATGACGAAATCTCATGTAGTTTGTAATGAAATTATCATAATTAACAGAATTAGTTATTTATAAAGGTGTTCAAACCAATATTAATCAGATTCGTACAGAAATGACATTGCATTGATATAATGTAACCATGTAGTATCCTTATCACCAACCTTTATCATTCTGAAACTTTATCAGTTGACAAATTATCAGTTATAAATAGTCATATCTATCTAGATACTTGCATTTCATATACACTCAGTATTCTATTTCAAATTAATAAAACACCATAACTCATAATTGGTGACATAAAAAAAATATAATTGTCATAAACTTTTATTCTAATACGTTAAATAGTTCACATTGTATAGACTTGGCAAACAGCATTTCCAAAACACCTCAACCCTTAACAGAGAAAAGAAATATACCATTTCGTCCTCATCTTAATAATGGCGTATGTCTAACAATAATAAATCCAATTCTGTAAAATGTTGGAATACGTTACAAGATTACAAGATAATTCCAAAGTCGTCAGATAGCTCATAATTCTTTGACGAAAATCCCCAAAAGATGACGACAACTCCTTAATTACCCTGGATGTGATAGGGCGCTTATTGGCACAGTGGCTGGTGATGAGCGGGCCTGATTAGGTGTCTCATTATGTGGATTCCACTCGTTATTAGGAACATATATACATCCATCTCTCCACTATTGTCATCTTTGATAAATGGATACAGATAATAAGGTAATTGGATCGTGTAAAAGCAGCATTTATAAACTTGATTATCTCTCGAATCAATAACCCACTTTATCAAGCTACAAATATTTGCCATCTTGCATTAAATCAGTTTATTAGTGGATGTAATTGTAAACTGATTTGGATATGCAATCCCTCGATATTTCTGTCTGATGTGTTGTAAATGCAGTAATCAACATCGGGAACCTTTCCAATGTACATCAGCGGTGCAGAGCCATGCCGCAATATACAATGCCTCAATAAGTGATCAGTTGCAGTTTGCAGTCAATCAATTGATGAAATTAACAATTCGGTTCACATTTCATTACGTGATACTAATGCCTTGTTTGTTGCTAGCTTAATGACGTTCATCGAGTTGACGCCATTTTTTCCTAATAAATGTTACAATAAAACCTTCATGTATCAAATTTACGATATAACATGTTACGCTAATGTGGTAAATAATTTGTTATTTCAGTATATTCCGCAGATATGACATGTCCTTGTTGGATATCCGTTGATTATTGATAGGCATGAGCTTTACCAATTTTCCAATTCATGTCTCATTTGTTTATTTCGTGATAAATTTCTAAAAGTATTTGATAATAATCAATTCTTTCCGAAACATCTAAATGCATCTATCAAGTGTTACCAACCCGAGGTGTGTTTGATACAATGCACGGTTGCGTGTATTCTAATGCATCGGGATGCAAGGTAAGATGCACGTGTCTGTATTGTCACATGCGATGCATCGTTACCTTGTAACTGGACAATCAGACAGATCAGGAATATGTTATTTGATGCATCGATGCATTTTGATGCCATTTATGGAGGCCATTGTTTGTGACGGATGGTTGATCGCTTCTGCATTCTTTGTCATTTATTGATGCACAATTTATGTTCTTCATTGAGAACTGTCGTGGAACTGCCTGGAGTGTAATTGGTTTTAGATATTCAATTAAATGCTTTGATACTCTGGTTTTAATTACTGGAAATGTAAACGAAAACTACACATCTGTATAAGCATGCTCTACCTGTATATATAATTACATGAGACGTAGGATTGAACTGTTACTGGGGCACAGAAGGAAGCTTGTCCTAACTTGTCACCCAACTTCAGAATTGTTCAGTTAATTTCATTTAGTGATTACATTTTACTAGTTTAAGTCATATAAGATAAGAATACATATATTCCATTTAACCACCACCATCGCCACCACAATGATGAATCATCATCATCATCAGAAGCAACAGCACTATCATCTTAATCACCATCATCATCATCAACAAAATTATAATCGTCAGCATCATCAGCACCATCATAATTATAATAATCAGCATCAACAACAACACCATCAACACCATCATCATCATCATCATCATCATCATCACTACCGTCATCATCAGTATCATCAGCACAATCATCATCATCATCATCATCACCACCATAATCATCAACACCATCATCACTACCGTCATCATCATCATCATCATCATCACCATCATCATCATCATCATCACCAACATCATCATCATCATTACAACAACCACCACCATCATCACCATCACAACACCACCATCATCATCATCACCTACACATCATCACCATCATCATCACTACCGTCATCATCATCATCATCGTCATCACACCACCACCATCATCATCATCATCATCAACAACACCATCATAAACAAATCATCATCATCATCATCACCACACCACCACCACCAACATCATCATCACTACCGTCATCATCAGTATCAACATCATCATCATCATCATCATCATCATCATCATCATCACTACCGTCATCATCAGTATCAACATCATCATCATCATCATCATCATCAACATCATCAACATCATCATCATCTTCACCACCATCATCATTATCATCATCAACACTATCATAAACAAATCATCATCATCATCACCACACCACCAACAACAACAACATCATCATCACCACTACCATTATCATCATCAACATCATCATAAACAACATCATCACCATTACAACCACCACCATCATCACCATCACCACACCATATTGTATTGTCGACAAACTAGCGATTAGAAAGCATATTAAGTCGACGATCCAGTCCTTACACTTTAAAAAAGTAAAGGGATGTAACGAGGTCATTTATATTTCAGAATGTTGTCACCATATTATCATTCAATATTATATACCACACCAAAACCAATGCATTTTTCGTTAAAATAAGCCTTCAAACATAAAACTCGATCGATATGATTTAAGCTTTAAATATCAGCGTAATGCTGACCTAAACCACCTACGTAGCCAACCAAATTGATAAAAAAAAATCGCCTGGAAAAAACATTATAGAATCGTTAAAAATATCCTGTCAGCTAATAGTGACCAAGGTACAACGCCCAGTGTGTTGTGCATCAGATCACGGACATGGGCTGTTGACCTCGTTACATCCATCTACTTTTTTTTTTATAGTAACCGGGCTGGATCGTCGACTTATTATGCTTTCTAATCGCTAGTTTTTCGACAATACAGGACCCTGTGATTATATGTTACGTGATGAGGGGGTGAGTTATTCAATACGCGAATTCAAATTGTTCTCATCATTGCAGTTACAGCTCAATGTTCTAATCACTGAAACTTTCACGTAGAGTACAGACAGACAGATATTTTATAAACGTCACACTGCATGTACAACATAAAATAAAGCAAACAATCAGTAAAAGCACATTCCTTAGCGAATTATGAGAGACTACATCTAAAATAAATACATGTTACTAAAATAAATAATTTAATGTTTAACTAGTATACAATAACAATAGAGTATGACCTCGCCTGTACAATGACTTAGCGTCAGTTCCATCAACGTTATAACATTACCGTTGCAAAGTAAAATGGTTTAAAGGCACTGTTGCACGTTTTTTGGCACATTAATATCTTATAACGTATCCCATTTATTATTAACGTCTATACAATATATTATTAAGTAAGAGGGTCTAACATCCCATTACACAACCCAACACATAAAAAACGGCTATCCGTAATTGTAGAAAATGGTGCGACGTGTATGTAAAGCGACAATTTTGTGGAACTTATCAGTGTGACAGTTCGATCTGTAGGTCTCATACGAATTTGAGAGTTCAGACAGCAAGATCGTAAACCATTCCATATTTAAAACTTTACTTTGAGTGTTTAGGTATCGCTACATCAGTCAGATCACTTGAACGACCTTCGAGTGGCTATTGTATTGTGAACATCTTAAAATGGTCACTTGAAGGGAAATGGACCCGCTTGGCTTAACCGAACCATGTATAATTAATAAGACAATAATTATTGTTATTGATAGAGGAGTGTTATTTTTCTTTTCGTTAATCCCTTAATTCCAGTAAAAACGACATGCTATAATGCCTTTAAGGTCGACAGAAATAGCGCAAGTGTAAAACATTTGGACGTAAAACACCAGATTTTCAACCAAAAAGACTTGTATAAACACATTACTTTGTGTTTTCGTTTTAACACCATTTACACAGAACACAAAACACACAAACCATGCAGAATTGTATATTTCATAATTGATAGTTTGGACATAAGGAACAACAGTTACATAGGTATGCATTTCATAAGGTAAATAACATTTAAAATATAAACCATAATATATCAACACAAATTTACGAGGTAAAGCCGATATTTTAGCGAGTGGCGCATGCTCAATAATAATAACAACAATATATTACTGGATACTTGCCTATAGTATTGGGTGAAATACAAATGTTTTGAAAGTGAGATCACTAATAATGTAATATATGCCGATTCTTGATGTGTCAGATTTTTTTAATGAGTTTTGCGTTTCATATAATATTTTACAAGATTAGCACTAAACGGGCACCTGTCTGCAGTCTCCTGTGCTCTATGATTAGTGAACGTTTTCTACTCATCGCCGTGAATTTGCTTTACAGAATATATCTCCGTCTAAGATCGCTGACTTTGAGGAGAGAGAACACAAAGCTATTTATTTTCATTATTATCAATTTGTTCAAGCAGATTGTACTCCCTGTTTCAGGACAATCTTCACCAGCTACCAGTTAGAGGAGCTCGAGAAAGCCTTCAAGGACGCGCACTACCCGGATGTACAAACTAGAGAGGTTCTAGCTATGAAGACTAGTCTACCCGAGGATAGAATTCAGGTAGGAAAAAATAAACTGGACCAGAAGACTAGTCTCCACAAAGAACACAGTTGGATTAAAAAAAACTCAGCTAGTCCAGACTAGTCTGCCAAACGATACGAGCCTTGGATAAAGGAACGGGGCACATCTGGAGTGGTACACCTTTGTAGCGTACACCATTGAAGCGTACACCATTGAAGCGTACACCATTGAAGCGTACACCACTGTAGCGTACTACATTGTAGCGTTCACTGTTGTACGTAGACTTTTGTAGCGTACACTAGTGTACGTTCACTACTGTACGTTCACTATTGTAATGTACACCATTGTAGTGTACACCATTGCAGCGTTTACTATTTTACGTTCACTATTGTAATGTACACCATTGTAGTGTACACCATTGTAGCGTTTACTATTTTACGTTCACTATTGTAATGTACACCATTGTAGTGTACATCATTGTAGCGTACACTATTGTACGTTCACTATTGTAATGTACACCATTGTAGTGTACACCATTGTAGCGTACACTATTTTACGTTCACTATTGTAATGTACACCATTGGAGTGTACACCATTGTAGCGTTTACCATTGTAGTGTACACCATTGTAGAGTACACTATTGTAGCATTTGCTATTGTAGTGTAGACCATTGTAACGTACACTATTGTAGTGTTCATTGTTGTAGTGTTCACTATTGTAGTGCACACCACTGTACGTACACTATTGTAGCGTACACTATTGTACGTACACCATTGTTGTGTATACCAGTGTAGCGTACACCATTGTACATACACCATTGTTGTGTATACCAGTGTAGCGTACACCATTGTACATACACCATTGTTGTGTATACCAGTGTAGCGTACACCATTGTACATACACCATTGTTGTGTATACCAGTGTAGCGTACACTATTGTACGTACACCATCGTTGTGTATACCAGTGTAGCGTACACCATTGTACATACACCATTGTTGTGTATACCAGTGTAGCGTACACCATTGTACATACACCATTGTTGTGTATACCAGTGTAGCGTACACCATTGTACATACACTATTGTTGTGTTCACCACTGTAGTGTACACCATTGTACGTACACAATTGTACGTTCACTATAGTAGCGTACACTATTGCAGCGTACGTTATTGTACGTTACACTATTGTACCCGAACATAAAATATATAAAAAAAGAAAACAAAACTCGAGGATAGGATACAGGTAGAATAAGCCACTGACCACTAGCGTTCACACATCATCTGTCTGTGGCACGAGCGAATGTTCAGCAAATAATGATTTCTCACTTTCATCCATTTTCCATCGTCTTTGAGTTAAAACATTTGTTTCGTTTGTAGCAAGCGCTTTGACTCAAATCTAAAATCAAAATAAAGATACTATTCTAGTAGTGTTTTGAAATATGTTCCAGTGGACACTCACATTATATACATATTACATATGAAAACACCCAGTAGTATAATGAAACACGACTTGTGGATAAATCTATAGATCTGAACATTGCAATAGAACATAATCAAATTTAATCAAAAGTAGAGATATAAGAACGTCGAACAGCACATGATTAGCATTACCTGGACACTTTAATGACACATGTTCATACTAAGATACACATTTCAATAGAACGTCAACGGGCACTCTTGGTGCTACTGGACGAAATAAGTGACGTTACTGGATTTTCTTGATTGACATTTCACCAGTATGTTATTGAATAAATACAGATTTTCATTCAGAATACGAAAAAATATACATATCCCTAATTGTTTTTACCTTATTTTTTTCAATACATTTTTTTCACCACATTTTGATTCCGTCTCCTGACACATGCTATAAAACATGCTACTCTGTTCACACTTCCTGGTTTCTGATGCTTAGTCAGTGATTTTTTTTGACGTTATGATGATTATTAGCATTATAACATTTCTTACGTAATTGTTAGACTGAGCGCACCTCCCGCGCCGTGTATCTACATCCACAGAATATATATGTAACTGATAACCTGCTCCTTCGATTGAAATGTACAAGAAAAGAACCTATTCCAAAGCGCAGATATTATCAGGTGATTGATGACCCCTGATTTGGGTTGGATTCAAATTAATTAATTTCTTGGAGAATGTCGTGAACAAAGGAACAGTTCTTTCACATTCGTGACATTTCTGATTAAAGATTTCTCCCTCCAACATGTGAATACATTTCTTTCCACGTATTTTCGCGCAGGTTTTGTATATTTGCCTTTGATCTACTTTTTAATTCTTCTATACGTTTATTGGAATTGTGCTCATTGTGGAGATTTTACGTAATTGTCGATATATAGATGTTTTATAGATTTTTTAATATATATTTTAACTCATACAGAATATATCATTTGCAGAAATAATTATACAACCAGGTTAAAACTCGGTTGTCTCGTCGTATTGTGACGTCATCAATTTATGACCACTTAAATTATTAGATTGTCAATACGTGAGTGTAGTTGTTGAATAAAATGCATTTAATAATGTCGTGAACATATTACACACATATGTTATAAGGATTTTTAGAACGAGTCTGTTGGTGTCAGTTTTAATTACTTTCCCTATTTTGACTTTAACTCGCACAGGAAGCATGCTTAGGCTTTTAAATCTCAGTACATATACACGACAAAATTTGATTTCTGAGTTTCAAAACTTACCGTTACTTAACTTCCATGATAGCGTAATTTAAAAGTATGGTGTATGTGTTGTAAAGCCGCCGTATATGTAAACAACACACTTGGTTTTTTCAAACACTTATTAGTACGTAATTAAGGTGGTTTAGTGATATCATCTCAATAGTAAATTATGCACACATAGCAAACTTCTTCAAACATGTATACTAATCTAGAATTGAGACGCATATATTTAATGTAACTTGTCGATAAATCTACAATTATCTGGAGGTGATTTGTCTGCAATAAAACCGAATTCAGATCAAGAAAAAATTAGAAATCAAAACTCGGCAAGCCAACGTCCTGAAATTGGATTAAAATAAATCACTGTGTCAGAAGGAAAATTGAGACAGCGTGAAATTAAATAAAACCTTTATGATTAATGGAAATACAATGAGATACTGTCTGATTTCAACATCAACAGAATTTTCAATCATAATGCGAAACAGCTTAAATTGTGTTAGTATAGGCGTAAGTGTCCAAAATAAATACTCCATTTATAATTCGTTTCTTGTCTGTATGACCATGAGTGCTTTCAATAATATAAGGAAATGGAAACCTTCCGTATGGGACTCTGTGACAAACGTAGCTAGCCGGTCGGAAAATACACACAGAGAGGCGACATTACAGCCGCTAATAACGCAGACACTGCAAACATTGGTCACAAAAGTCCAATTTCAGTTTATTCGAGCTGGGAAGGCAGAAATTTGAGGCTTTTATAGACTGACCTGTTCAAGGAAAAATAACTCTCGACTCAGTTTTATTGTTATTCCTTTTAATAACCAATCAAGTAGGGACTCGGTAACAGGTCTGCCTGTAATAAATGGGAGCAGTAATGAAAAATGTTGTTTTATATTCATAGTGGCTATAACGATAAATGGATCACCGTTTAAGTCAATAACTTGATAGGCAATCGGGCCCCGGCGCTGAATACACGCTCGTTGAGAAATTAAAGGTGTGGTAATTGAATTTCATTGTGAATCGCTCGCCAGCCTGTAGGGCTGAGCCAGGGGAATTCTCTACGAGCTTGCTTGTTCTATCCGTACGCGCTCAGTTGGATATTCACTTTCAAATTACTTTAGCCATTAAGCAATGATTTTATTGCCTATTCCATCGTGCCATTTCATATTTATAAGGCCCAGGCTACGCTGTATTCCC
Organism: Gibbula magus; assembly: GCA_936450465.1. Lineage (NCBI taxonomy): Eukaryota > Metazoa > Mollusca > Gastropoda > Trochida > Trochidae > Gibbula > Gibbula magus. Next base: position 5,816,210 of record OW388291.1, read on the forward strand.
AGCCAAAGTTGACTTTTTTCCCTGTGTGCTTTAATTACATTATCTTCTCTAACGTGGAGGGCAACAGCTAACGTCGCTGGGAATGTAATGCTGTTACGATTTGCTCTGGGACTTGTTTTACGTTCTTTGCTAGACGTACTGCAATTATTTAGTTATTTGTCATTTTCTATTTTTGTAACGTACTAAAACATTAAACTAAATAAAAGTTATGCTGATGAAATATGATTTTTATTAAAAACCGATTTGAAATGTATGATGTGTTACATTTACTTTCTGATGTAAAGCCAAGGCATAATCATGTCTCGAGTCGATTGTGAACAAATAAACCCATTTTTCTTCAAACCCCACACATACACTTCATGCGTATGGCGTTTTTTTAAAAAAGAAACGGACACCTAAACGGTACCTTCATTAATTGCATCCATCTTTGATAAGAAACCCATTGATCTATGAAGTCAATTTATCTATTTTCAGTCGACATGTTTGTGTTCAACAACTTCATTTCGATTTTTGAAATCGGTGAACTAATCATGGCAAGTATAATCAGTTGCTTAATAAAGGATATGAAATATACGATCTATTTCTAAGACAACTGGAATTTTAACTTGGTGTCTTTGACAGGTTGATCAAGAAAACATGTTATTGACAATAATTGGTTCACATACAGACAGACAGACACTTGTTTATTAACGTCTCACTTCTGTACAACATAATATCAACGACAAATGGACATAGATAGAGAAACGAGTGTAAATTTTTGTATTGCCCGAGCGAGAGCGAAGGTTATACACAAATTTGCACGAGTTTCGTAAAAGTCATATGACACACATTCGAGTGTAATAATTTCTTTATTACTTATTTTATTCCATTTGATTCGCGTAAAAATAGTCAAGAAACGACCCACTTCTCTTGCGACGGCAAGCTGCAGTGACGTCACAAACAATTGTGTTATGACGTCACAGACGACAAATACGGGAGGTCGCGGCGAAACAATGGTTGCTAAGCAAACGTGATATGTGCACATGTGCTCATATCAATAATATTAACTTGGTTATTTTCAACCATATGGGTAATAAATAACAGTACAGAACAGCTGAACGTGAGACAACCTTATAAATATACACATATTTCTTACCGGAGCTTTAGCCAATCATAGTCACGTTGAAATACCATAACACTTGATATCGCAGTACATCGTTTAACACTTAAAACGGATTTGTACAATCGAGCACCATCAGACCAATAGTCCCCAGAGATCCTGCTATCATCAGTGGACGCTTTAATCGAATACCATCAATAAGTTAAGTAATATTCGAAATTTCATATTTATAGCATCATCAAAGTAAAGTATTCAATATAAAGTTGATTATAATCAAGTTAAACACCATGGGTGTATAAAAAATTCATATTACGATTTTAAATACCATATTTCATCCATAATTAAAGGTGACACAAAAACTCGCTTCACCCACAGGAGCGCTTCATTAAATATGTTTAATCTGGTTAAAGCAATTTTAAATAGTCGAATCAAATAGCCATTACGAAATTGAACATAGCCTCCAATTCCATATCTGCTAAATAAATCTGCTGTTCCACAAGCGATAGCCTCCCAAAATGCGTGATATGGACCCCAAACGGCCTCAAAAGCCTAATTGTTTTCAATTATTGTCGATTTAGGAATTGAAACGAGATTTCGCGAGATATAGACGACACGCAAATGTATTGGGAGAGATGATTGGATGAACCAGTCCCGTGAGATCTCGCGAGAGCTTCGGTCACGCTCCAGCCGCTTTCGACAAGCCCTCTTTCATTCCGACAATTACTTTTACATTGATTCGCTGTGAAAATCATTTATTTGGTGCGCCAAACGGTTGATACAGAAAAAGTTGCACCCGCTGTCATTTAATTTTCTATCTAAGAGAGATATTAGCTGTATTCCTGTGTGAATTGACTGACTAGGTCCCAATCCCGATAGCAAAGTCTCGCTTGACGGCTGTTGCAAGAACGTCGCAAATCCGTCAGAGCGACGCGATTTCATCCGATCGCTAATTGGTATTACACAGGCGCCGAACATTGTTTGTCGATTAAAAGGGTTTTGACTCGATTAATAGGAATTAACATTTGTAACCGGGTTCTATTCGTGAGTGTTTGCACAGGAGAACTAAAAGTGGAGTTACTGCACTTCAAACCAAGATGGAGACGGTGTTCTATTTGTTCTCTTTATAGCTGAAACTATCTCATTTGGCCCCTCTTGCTGATACTCATACAGACACAATTCTTTGTTTGAACGTAAATGAAGGTCATTTTCATAATTTCTCAAAACGCATTATCCCGGAAGTGTACCAGGCTAATTAATGTCAGGAAGTTTGATCATTTTGATTGAAAGAGGTGAAGGGTGAACTGTCTACTGTTGGTGGTATCACGACTACAGACTCTAAATGCCTCAAAGGTCACATTAATGTCATGCTTCTTCAGTATTTGATTTATACATTTGGATAATCGAAGATGTTTAAATTGAAAGTTGATTTTATTAAGGAAATTACACATGTCATAATATAAGAAATCATTTATATATAATCATATTCTTCATAGTTTTACCTGAAGAATCTATTTTTTGGTGCGTAATATAAACATCAATTTATAAATTGAGCTTTAGAGACATTCATAAAAACAATTATTTACATTAACTGAGAAACTGAGACAATGTATTATAGTAAGGGTCAGGAAATGAAGAGACCAAACCAACACCGATACAGACTTGACTTTCACTCATGTGTCCTCACCTAAATTCCATGCATGTGTCTTTATGATTTGTATTCGTGTTTCCTTATTACCTTCATCCACGTGTCCTTATGTAATTCATCTGTTGTCTTTATCTGAGGTTCATACATGTGTCTTTATGACTTTCATCAGTGTGTCGTTGTGACTTTCATCCATATGTCGTTTTTGACTTTCATCCACGTGTCTTCATTCATGTGTCCTCGCCTGACTTTCATCCATGTGTTCACATCTGACTTTCATCCATATGTTCTTATAACCTTCACCCATGTGTCCTTCTGGCTTTCAATCGTGTGTCCCAATCTGATTTTCATCTATGTGTTCATGCGTCCCAGACTCACTCATTTCAATGTATCCTTGTCTGATTTTTGTGCCAATGCCCTCACCTGATTTCAATCAGTAAGTGTCAATATGTGTCCTCATTTGATTTTCACTAATGTGTCAGAACATCGTGACCTTACCTGATTGTATCTATTGTTGTCCTTACCTGACAAAATGTTGCTATGGCCTTATACCCAAAGAAACAATTTACATAAAATCATCGAGAGTTAATCGTACCCCTTCCTTATTGCAAAGCACACAAACACAATAACCATACAACATTTTTGCCTTTGTGGTGTGTCCAGTTAGACGAGGTACGTAGTTCACAACATCTAATGACGTGACTTGACAGTTAGTTCTATTAAAACATTGTCTTATCTTCAATCTAGGCTGATTTTAATACACGTGTACCTTTGCAAACAGCTATCCTATTGAACACAATTCTTTGAACTATTTTCAGGTGTGGTTTCAAAACCGGCGAGCAAAATGGCGAAAGACTGAGAAGACGTGGGGACGAAGCAGCATCATGGCGGAATACGGACTGTACGGAGCTATGGTCAGACACTCACTTCCGCTTCCGGAAACCATATTAAAAAGCGGAAAAGACGGGGTTTTAGATTCGACAGCGCCCTGGTTACTCAGTGAGTGACTTTTAACACTAACTACGGTAATTATTCGCAGTTAAAACAACTCTGATACAACCTCCTGAAGTTTACATCAGGGTTAACTGTTGTAGATCAAAATACGGTATACACTAATGACGCAACGGATGACAATACTGACTAAATTAAATACATATTCTATGAATGTGTCTTGTTTCATTTCGATCCTTAGTAGCGAACAGTTCCAAGTGACTTCGTTTAAGGATGTCCGCTCCTTCCTGTTGAACTTCAAAAATGAAATATGATTTATATTATTTACTTCATGATATTCTACATCATCTACATACTTTTTAAAAACAAATGAAATAAAGAAAATGTGACTTTAGAACCTCTAAAAAGTGCCTAAACAGCATAAATGGCCTAAATTTAACTAAAAAAAGGGTGTTTTCAGGTACATTTTGTGTCAAAGCTAAAAAGAAACCACACTACTATATATATGTTTTCCATCGATTTCGGTAGGGTAACATGAACTTTGTAACATATCAAAAAAAAGAAATAAAGTTTAATACTAGAAATGTAGTATTTCAAAGTTTTTAGCAGTTTTTTCTCTCATTTTCCCACAGTCTTCCATGTTAAAATTGTACTTCACCCCACTATCTTACAGGCGTCATATCTCGAAAAAACCCACACTATCCCTTATTTTTTAATGCTGATTTTCCAATCATATACTTTGATCTTTTAAAAAGTTAGAAAAAAATTTTAATACTATAAATTTGAGGAGCGAACATCCTTAAGTTGGATATATTCCTCGCAAGATGATGGAGTGTTTTACCGACCACAAGTGCATACACGTCTTCGTTGTAAATACCATACTACACGAGACTATACATTGTAGACTTCCTTGCTGTGTCTGTTGCGGTTTATTATTCACCAAGAAAATTTGGTGAATAGATGTCTGATTTGAATATATGTAATATCACAGGTAGATCGGCTGCAGTAAATATTAATGCTTATAATGGAAAGGCTGTAACGATTATTAAAATGCAAGTCGAAGAATATACAATTAACGAAACCGACAGCAATGTCCCACTTGAAAAGAAACATCATTTTCTTAAATGACAAGAAGACTTGGCACGTTTTAGTGTTTTTTGTTAACCAGTCTACCGTAATATAATTGTAGTATACAGTTGGATGTTTAAATATACATATAGAATACAATTGGATATATTATGTAGATATAGTTACTGCATTAAACGGCCTGAAGAAGTAGGTATAGATACATATATATAGATTCTTCTAAGATCAGAAATATCAAAATGTATTAAATGTATTAAATTAACTAAGTTCGGATACAATCATTACATAACCTCTAGAAAGCCCAATCATTGGCCATTATTATTCCGGGATTGAAAAATAAACTATAACATTTCGCGATGAGTGAATTTAGAGCTGTTTGCTTAAAATAAACAATTAATCCAACTCGCCCTTTCATATCACACTGTGCAGGGGTCAATAAGATTATTATATATTAATAATGAATGAATTATTCCAGGTATGTACCGGAAGTCGAATGACGTCACCGGAAGACTGAAGAGTGACGATGAAGACAGCCAAGACGGTAATCCGGGTGCAAGAGACAAAGATGAACTCCGGTCCGAGAGTATTGCCGCCCTTCGTGCGCGTGCGCAGGAGCATGCAGCTCGGTTGCACCTTGGTGAGGAACGAGATGACACAATGGCGGACAGTGACGTCAGCATCAACGATGACGAGTGCATCCGGGCAACGGACCGGTTACAAGAAAAGGAGTTAGCTGAAATTCCAGACTAGCTTGTCTTTACTATTTAATCGCTCCTAATAGTATTTATGGTAAAGTTATTGAGAGGCATTTAGAAGTATTTATGATCAACTGTGGCAAGGTACTTAAACATAAATATTATATATAGCTTTCCCATATTCTCTAATTCTTTAGTCATCTGTTATTAAACCTTAGAATTTTTTTTAAAAGGTGGATTCGGAGAAAAATACATTAATTTTCCTTTCGCTTCACTCAATTCAACTAAAAGTCAGTATATCAGACTACACACTTAACAAAGATACTTCCGTTTGATATTCAACAGGAACCGTCAAGTGAGTTTCATTAGACTAACAAGTTTAAAGCGTGTATGAACATATGTTAATCGTTGAATGCCTCAATTCTTAAAAAAAGCAATTGTTACTCGTTTAACCGTATCTTCATAAAACTTAATAATTCATTTCTATATATCAGTAGAAAACCTATGAGTTTAACAATGTTAAACTCAGTTATAATAGATATGGTTATCTAAAATATTACATACGTTTGGAAAATGATAAGGATGATAAACAATATTTATTTATTTAAGAACATTCCAAGAAATTATTGTTTATTTTTGTTATCCAGGTGTGTCTGCTTTCGTTTATCAAAACTATTGCCTTTATAAATTGTTAAATTTATTTTTGTACATGTTTTCTTTGATATAGGAGGTGCATTTAGCTTTTGATGTACATTTTGGTTCATGAACCCACTTGACTTTAGATATGGACATGCACGTCAGACTTGAAGTTGACAGACACCATCAGACTGTTCATTAAATCTACAATGCGCTTCAATAATGTATTATATACATGTATTTTAATATGTTATGCGACATTCCGTTAACAAATAATCTACCAATTTTGGAAATACAAATACACTGTACTGCACCACTGTCTGCATGTTATGTTCTGTATTTATGATATTTTGAAAATGTGTTTCTTTCATACAATGTCCTTGATAAATGAACTATTTTATGTAATACCAATTTCATTGGGTGTATCAGAAAGAATAACCACAGTTCACTCAATCGCCAATTTCTCATTTATAGGTATCAAATATCTTTTATATTGACATATGCTTTATCCGATATCATAATAGTTTTTTTTTTTATTTGAGTATATGTAGGAGTACTGCAGAGACATGTGGTCCGACGTTCCTCATTTAACATATCATACCTGATCATCTAAATACTCACAGAACACTGAAGAATGTACATATATATACTGTTATTTGTGAATGTTATTATGTTGTACATATGTCGTTATCGGGTGGAATTAAATTTTGTAATTTTTGTTATTTTATTTTGAAAATCCTCTGTTGATGCTTACTGTAGTTCTACACCCCGCTTGGTGCCATAACTGATCATTATTCACAGTGTTATTTCATGAATTATTTGTTATATCGAATAAACATTACACATCAATTGTATTTGTTGTACTATAACTCTCGTTATCGGGATTACCTGCAAAAATGTATGTTAGTGTATTTTATAATAATGACGTTTAAAGTTAAAGGCGCTGTAGCACGTTTTTTGCAAAATTTATTTTTTCAAATTTCCCATTTATAATGATAGTTTATGTCATTTAAATTAACTTTAGAGGGTAAAACATCTTATTACACAAACCAATTATCTGTAGTGGTAAAAACTATGTTGCGTATAAAGCAAAAATTACATGGCGGCCATTTTATTGTGAACACAATTTATTATTTTGTATTACAAAAACGATTCCCATGGCTTTACCGAAACATGTACACTAATTTTAAACTTTATTTTCCGAAGAGAGAAGGATGTTTTACTATTGGTGAAATTATTTTTCAAATACATTTCATCAACTTTTTTGAGCGAAAAAACGTGCTAGTGCCCCTTTAAAATGGAACGGTTTATTATATGGTCTTTCCTTTGGAGATATGACAACATCACTTAATTTATTTTTTTAATTTTAATTTTAATTTTTTTTAAATCTCCATCATTACAGTTCATTTAAACAGTTCAATACATACACATATTAAATGCATAAACCATAAAGGTAAATACAGAGTCTGAAAACAGGCATTTTAACAATCAGGTTACAATTGCTTGGTTAATAAAAAATGACAGTTAGCAAATATAGTAATCAGTATATTCAGAAAAGATTATGACATATGGACCAGAATTTTCTGAAATTATCATATTTACACTCTGAGTAAAGGTCAATATTGTATGCTGTTTTGATATCTTCTTTAATGTGATTCAAGTTTGGTATTTTATCTCCTTGTTTCATTTCGTATATGTTATATTTTACGATTTATATGATTAAGTTTAGAACATAGTTTCTCTTTTCCGGATATCCTAAAATAATGTTTTTGCTAGATAATATTATTGTCGTTCCGGTTTTTACACGTATCACTTTAAATAAATGGAAGATGCAATGTTCAGTTCAACTGCGGCAAGTGGCCAAACTGTTTACATTTTTACACATGTCAAGATAAAACATACAGTTATTACAGAAATTATAACCAATAGTAGTTACAGAGATTTATTGGATAATATTTTATGGAAACGAAATTCGGGGGGACATTCCTCTGTATACATATGTGTTATTAATTGCAAGATTATTACACAATCCAGCTGAAACATATTACTGAGGGTAATATATTAACAATTTCGATCTGGACAATGAAAAGTGAAGCTATTTATTCAAGCATTTATCGAATTTCACATGATGCAAACGAACAAAACGGTGGTTAATCCAATTGAACCCTAAGTCTCTTATATACTCATCATGAACCTAATGAAGTAGTACACATACTCATCATTAACCTAATGAAGTAGTACACATACTCAGAAATGTCCTCCCTGCCTCATCAATGACGTTACTATCCCGAAAACCAACAATCAGGCAGACTATTGGTAAATTGGGTTGACATTAGACCAACATGATACGCTTAACAGGATTTCCGTTTTCCCTTCTCAAAATGGATATCAGATCTCACTTTGCCTCATAAAAGTAGTTCAAACCAAAAAGATTTGCCTTTTTGATGAAAAAGGTTAAATTTGAGAACAATTCCGAACCCAGTGCACTCCGCACTGTCTTTTTCCACTGATAATAATACAGCATTTGTCTCTGGCTTGCTCCAGATTGGATTACATTTTCCCTCCAGATTAGCTGTTAATATGGCAGCCCACTGAGCCTCCTGCTACGATTGGAAAATGAAGGTAATTATCTCCCTTCATTAGCTCTCCAGCTTGTAACAGATAGTTTATCACGTGTTACGAACGACGCTCCGGCAAACGCACACAATGTCAAAGAGTACGTATAGCATTTTTAAAAGGATGTACTCGCTGAAGAAATGACATCCAAGTTCTTTTACCCTTTCGACCCGCATCGTCACTCGCTAACAAACCTTTCTCGGATCCAGCCATGCCGCACATGTGGCCATTACCAACAGATGACTGCCACTGCGCATGCGCAGGGGATTTTCTCTAATCTCGGCCTACACCTGGTTGCTAATCAAGGAGACCGTAGCTTCTGAAGATGAGATCAAATAACGCTGTACAATTCAACGGGCCTCTTTTTAGTGTTGAAGCATCTAAAAAAAACTCGAGATTTTCCCTCTTTTTACTAATTAAGCCTTGTTTTGTCGAGCCACGTAGATTGTAATAAGTCCTTACTAGCGGCTAATAAGTGCATTTGAGAAAGTAGCTATCTTTCTCTGTTGAGAAGTTAAACTAATTTTTTAAAGAATCCTAATATCGTAGAGTTTTGTTAGTTCAGCCAATCTCAAAGTAAAGCTCAATAGCTAATATGCTACGATTGCAACACTAACGATCAATTATTTCCTTCTGTGCAATCTATGGCACCAAAAGGGGAGATCTGAAGCAACTAACTTATTTTCAGGAAACAATATTAAATAGACCCCAAGAGTAATAAATTAACTATCTACACATCTTATAACTTCTAAGCTAACTACAAGTTCCCTTAAAACCTTCATTTGCTACAACAATATATGTCTTTGTATTGCAGTGAGGCATCGCCATTACAAACGTGAAATGTAAATATAAACACTTTGTAATTCTGTGTTTAAAACCATTTTTACAACACGCAGTCCAAAAATTGTACATTTTAAATTATTTTGAATGGCTGATCAATATACAACAGAAGGTAGACTCTTTTGTGCTTTTATTTAGAGAGATAATTCACTTAGCCTCCGGAACATCTTTTTCATGTATTTCAAAAACATTTCACATTTAATTCACAAGTTAAACTATTGGAATAATATTCATGCTAAATGTTATTACTTGTTTTTGTTGTCATATTGTCGGCGTGGACCCTTATAAATACTACGTAAAAATACACAAGTATGCACGTTTCACAAACATAAGTAAATCGTGTCATTCGAACTTAATTGTACAATACATGTAGAGTTATGTAGCACAAGGAGTAAATTTGTATCTCGTGACGGGGTAGTACAAATGTAATCTTACACATGTGTGACCCTATATATCTATAAAGTGCCGTGCGAAAGCGTAGAAGAATTTATAAAGTCTCGCTGAATGTCTTACGTCAGGTCTTTGTAAGGATTCACTATTTCGACAGGGCGATACATTGAGTCCCTTCTCATTTGCATGTTTCATAAATGAATTACACAATTAGATTAAACATAATTGTACATAGAGTGTACATCCGGATATATTCAATCTATTTATTTAGCTTTTGTTGATGAAATTGCCTTGGTATATCTATATTATTAGTATTGGCAAGAAGTTGTTATCCTGAAAATCTTCCTTTTCTTATATATGCTTAGTAGCAACATCAAAGTACAATTCCTTCAGGGTAATAATATACATACAATTTGTGCACTTTGCTCACGCTCCTGAATGGAAATAAACTATTATTATCATTCAAACTTACGCAGCAATAAGATTATTTAAGGTACAGAAATCGTTTCTGGAAATCCTATGAGAATTTTTGTTAATCTCAAAATGATTTTTTCTCTCAAACTATTCGATGTTAAAGTATACCAAATCATTCACAGTATTAATAAAATATTATATGGATGGAAGAATTAATAAATCGAAATAACCGACATTGTGCTGAAACTAGGAAACGGCCGTACATCCCTTGTGACGTCACCATTGCATATACTATTTTGATATACTTACAACAATATATAACACTATAGTTTAATATTGCATTTTAATTTTATACAGCATTTTCTGTCATAGGCGTGTAATAAATCCTATTTTTATTTATAACGAACAGCATTTTTTGTGGATTCAGGACATTTGAAAGCTAGAAATGTTTATAACTATATTATGTAAATCCATATAAATAAGTTCGTCCCTTATTACCTAAACTTTTAAAATGCCCATCAAAGAATTTTCACATTAACATTTAACATTATCATGCAAAATTGGCATTTCGACATTAACTAGAACATTAGATGTACTAATTAGAGCATTAAGACGTACTTGAACATTAGGATTCACGTAAGTGATGCGCAAATAAGAATAATAGACGCATGATAATTACGACACGTAGAAAGGTTTATGTCATGAACGTCAAAGAAAATCTATCCATTATCGCAAATCTCTGGAACCCAATTTATCTTTTTAGACTCTCGATGACAAAATATTTTACCAAGAAGAAATGAAACAACTATAATAATCACGTTTTGATTATTGTTAATTACCGAGAGTAATGAGGTTCGGTCTTGTATATCATCTAATGAGAGCTTCACGCTACATGCAACCCGTGGTGGCGTCAAATAAAGCAAATTGCAATAAGAAAATTGAAACTCAATAGTGTGGTCTTTAACATTGAGTACGAATTGTTCGTCTCGTTCTGTCGACTGGGATAGGATTAGATTCAGGAGAGAATACACTTCGTGTTAAACTCTCATCAGATATTCTCCGAGAATCCTTATTGAAAAAGCAACTCATTCACATGCAGATTTTATCAACTAATTTGACAAATTAACTATACGTTCAATATGAATATAATTCTCAATTTCACATTTACAATGAAACATAAAAAAATCTAATCTATTTTACCATCAAGACCAGACTGGTCGGATCTGTGCCTGGGCCGTCAACAAAAGCGAAATGTAGGGTTGTCGATAGCAACATACCTATTGCATGTCCTGCGTCATTTTCCGTAACAATAGCCAACAAAGGTATGTCAGTTTCAAATTGGCATCTAAAACACGTGATTATGGAACTTCCCGCAAATTAACAAACCGGCGCTGAAGCGTTGTATGGATACAGTTTTTGCTTTCTATTAGCCACGTGTCCCATTAATTCCTCGTGGGGAGATAATGGCTAAGTTATGCTACCAGACGTACAGGCGGATATTTGAAAACTGAAAATGACCAAAACCATGTCGAATACACAGGTTTGTTATCACTGCCAATTACGCCCAGTCATTTTTCGTTAACACGACTTCCGTTTTTGCGCGTGCACGTCATGCATGAGCAATTAAAAGTATCTATGCTAATTACCGAGGGCTTCGCATGGGTGACCCAACAGCTCAGGTAAAGTGAATCAACTGTTTGTTAATCACTAGCGCCCCATCCTCGCCATATGCAAACTATGACGGGTTGATCACGGGTCGATTTTGCATTAATACCGACATCGTGCCAGGTGGCGGTCGGATGACGTCAATCATGGGCGATAACTCTCGCAATAGGGGGCGCTGTGCTTTATGAAATGTTAATAAAGGAACCCATTCGACTGTGAATTTATAAATTGGCACTTAGAATTGTCACAATACTTAACATAACTGACAAGACAGGTAGGGCGACATTTCTAGATAAATCACCTTATCAGGAACTCTGTCTTTGGACACCGATTTCAAATATAGAACAGTGGCAGTCTCGGTGTTTCCGAGTTTATGGTTATTCCTTTATTCAATACCTCCATACCTTGGTATGCTTTTGCAATTCAGAACTGAAAAATATCATGTATAATAAGAAACCCATGAATAATTCCTTAATTTTTTAGTTTCTTAAACTCATGTTCTTAAACATGTATTGGCTTTTGAAGGGTAAATAAACTCGATCACAAAAAAATATTGTTAAATTGGTTTGCCACAAACGATTATACTGGTAATATCAGGCGATGTGTTCTTCAGCAAATTACTGCTGAGGTGAAAGACACTCAAAGAGTGGTATCCACGTCCTGGACGGCATATATCAGGTTTTTATATCCCTGACAAACGACACTGTCAAGAAGCAATCGATATCAATTGGAAATTTAGACGGAACTCAGATTAAAATTTGAGAAAAACAGGCATTACATTTCATTCTCATAAAAACAATCCTTTACTATCTAATTCCTACCAACAAATTATTTTCGTGTAGTGTGATTTACAACTTGGAATGGAAGCAAAAACTGAGTGTAATTGTTGTTTGGTGGCAAACCGCTCCGACTGACGCTCGACTACAGGACGGACGGGCGATATTGGTATTCTGAGCATGTATCATCGACATGTCCCGGGTGCCAAAAATTCGCGACAAGACAAAGCTCGGCAAATCTCGTGAGTCTTGGCCTATCTTCTTTATCATTAGCCAGTGTCATAGTCCTCCCCTCCACGTGATGGATAACACCAGGGGAGCCCTGGAACCGCGCGCGGCTCCAAAAACTTGCAAGGCAACACGAGTTAACGTCAGAATCCGCGACATTACCAACTCACAGCGCCATGGAGGACAGCCAATGGACCCTCTTGAAGGAAACATCACAATTAGCTATTAGGTGACAAATAGCATAGCTTCTCACAGCGATACACAGAAAACAATCTATTAATTGGAAACTAGAATTAATCCCGTACGTTCCCGCGGGACCGGGCTAATAGTTCTAATGGAGAAGACTGTTAGTTCTAATTCCCTCCCCGTTTACCGTTGGTTATCTCACTGATACGACTGTGCTGGCTTGAACGTTCCCTGGGGTCCCATTGCGCGCCCTGCAACAGAGAAAGTGTACGGGCTTCACAAAATGTGTTCAGAATGCCTATCATGTGAATTTAATATTGATCGCGACAGAGAACGTTAAGTTGATTAATTGATGAAAGATTGATGAGCTCCGATGGCAAATCACGTGACCTGACTCTGATTGGCTGAAGTTCTTTGCACGGAGCCTGTTCTTAGTCTCGCGAGATTTGCTCAAGCAGCTAGTGAAAGTTTTTCCCTGTGTTATCTGATTTATGGTAATTGCCTGTTATTATAGATATTTCACCTCGGTAAATGACACCCATCGGCCATCTCTTTCAATCTTCAAAGCTGCTGACGTTCCCGGCAAACGAGGGTGTCCCGGTCGATTGTTTTTATTCGCTCTTTATTATCCGTCTTCGAAGCGAAACGATTAGCTCATCTTGGTACATGAGTCAATTGATATTAAAACATTACTTCGCCCATATCGCACATGCTTCAAATACAAAATATAGGATTATTTCCACCCATTACCTGCAATTCAAATATATAAAATCTGAATATTTCCCCAACTACCTATATATATAATTCAAATACAAACTATCTGAATATTTCCGTAACTACCTCTAATTCAAATACACAATATCTGAATATTTCCCTAACTACCTCTAATTCAAATACAAACTATCTGAATATTTCCCTAACTACCTCTAATTCAAATACACAATATCTGAATATTTCCGCAACTACCTCTAATTCAAATACACAATAACTGAATATTTCCCTAACTACCTCTAATTCAAATACACAATATCTGAATATTTCCGCAACTATCTCAAATTCAAATACAAACTATCTGAATATTTCCCTAACTACCTCTAATTCAAATACACAATATCTGAATATTTCCGCAACTATCTCAAATTCAAATACACAATAACTGAATATTTCCCTAACTACCTCTAATTCAAATACACAATATCTGAATATTTCCGCAACTATCTCAAATTCAAATACACAATACTAGTATCTGAATATTTCCCCCGACTACCTCTAATTGAAATATAAAACATCTGAATAATTCCGCAACTAATTCAATAACTACTATAACCAATACAACTGCTACCATTTCTAAACCTTTCCACTGTTTTAACTAGATACGCGTTACATATAACAGATACATATATTCACATTCCACATTCACCATTAAATTATATATACATATTCTGAATTTCACACTTCTTATCATAAATATACATGTTTTACATTCCACATTTACCATCAATTAATATATTCATATTCTGAATTTCACAATTATTATCTATCAATATACATGTTTTCACATTTCACATTCACCATCAACTAACAAATGTATATTCTGAATTTCGCATTTATTATCTACAAATATACTCATACTCCACATAAATCAATTACTAACATACATTTTATTATATACATTATTATATATATATATATTTCACAATAAGTATCAACAACTATATTCACAATTGACGTAAATATTTTATTAACATATACATATTCTGAAGTTCACAACCATTATCTACATATAATATTACATTCATAAACAATGAACATATCCTTAATTCACAAAAATTATATACAAATACATTCGAATTTTACATTCATCATCAATATAATTATGAACATATTCCTATTTCGCAATCATTATTTATTTGTATTACACATGCAGTCATGCATATATTCACATTAAATTATACTTCCCTCAAACATATTCTCATTACACAATCAATATCTACAACTATATTAGCTTTTAACAATAACATCTGCACTTCACGATTATTTTTATAAAAATATATTCTCAATTCACAAGCATCTGCAAACAAGAAGAATACGAAAAAATAAAACTATTTTATATCGATGCAACGTGCTGTTACATGTTATACACATATGACATTATAAAACGTTTTACGTGATACACACTAATTGCATATATGAAAAAAAGAAAGCACTCGATCTTATCCGTAAGAGACCACAATATGTTGGTTCATATGAATATATAAAATATAAAATGATAGGTATAAGACATTGAGTAAAAGGGTGGACTAGATATGTTTTATAAAAATGTTTAAACAAGTTAAATTTGGCACAAATATATAAACAACAGTAAACAACAAGATCGTAACGATGTAGACAGGAAGTGTTATGTATCGCTAGAAGTCAGCTAGCGGTTTAAAGCTGACTTTCCACCCAACTCTCTCCATTATCTCTAATGGTTAATTTGTAAACACAACTTCGTGTCTAATCGGCCTCACATGGGACACAAGTCGATTAAAGCTATCACCGAAATTAATTCGACGTATTGCGATTGTGTTGGAGCGCTAACGAACTTTGATAAATTGAATTAGCAGCACGCCGCCATAGTTAAAACCAATGAGCACCCATTCACACCTTCCCCAAATAACTTTCATCAAGTCGGCTCTTTGCCCGACAGTCGAACGATCGTAGCTGATTTTGCACTCACGAATTATCTAGTTACTGTCAATGTTATTCTTTCCTAACAAGAAAAGTCCCTAAAATATTTAGCTGTTTACCATTATTGGCACTCTAGATGCTAAAGAGCCTGCTAAAGCGTTGCAGATGTTGTGAAGAAGGTGTTATACTAAAGCAGTTTGTTTATGTTTTTCTGACCACCCACTAGATATGCTGGCCCTTATCGACCAACGTCCGAGATGTTCCGATTGCTTCGAGTCTAACTCGCTCTCCTAATGGATGATTTTTCCTCAATCGGATCTGGTCTGAAATGGAGTAGCTCATCGTTCGCTGCTAATTATGTTAGATGGGGGTCAATATTTATCTAGGAATGTGTAGTTACACACGGAATACGGTCGTGATTCCAAATCAAGTATGGACAGGTGCCATCTGCTCCTGTACTGAGTGGGATGTCTTCACCAACCTCCAACCAACCTCCTCACAATCCTCGTCGACTTCTGCTCCTTAGATCGTTCACACTAAAGTTATAAATGAAATGTTCTGATGTACAGTTCCTTTGTTGTCTTAATCTATTATACCTGTTCTATTCTCAAAGGCCACGGACATATTCTGTATCAGTTTCCTAATCTTAAATTGCGCTGAGATTGACTTAAAGGGGCAGTAGCACGTTTTTTCGCTGAAATAAGTTGATAAAATGTATTTGAAAAATAATGTCACCAATAGTAAAACACTTTTCTCTCTTCAGAAAATCAAGATAAAAAATGACTGTTCATGGTTCCGTAAAGCCATTGGAATCATTTTTGCCATACGAAATAATAAAATGTGTTCACAATAAAATGGCCGCCATGCATTTTTTGCTTTATACACAAAACCGTTATTACCACTACGGATAATTGGTTTGTATAATAAAATCGTTTACCCTCTAAAGTAAATATAAATGACATATATAATCTATCATTATAAAAGGGAAAATTTAAAAAATAGAATTTGCCAAAAATCGTGCTACTGCACCTTTAATAGTATCCCGTGTGTTGATTTATATCAATCTTTAGTTCATCGTCCCACGGCAGAGGTGACATATTGCGAATTACAATGTATGCATAGATTTTGATGATGTTTATACCTGTTTATAGATGTTATAAAAGTCCTGTCGGGAGAAGATGTATGTAGTAATGTACCATTGTTCAAACTATTCAAATTCTCAAAACAGTCGTGGTGTTTTTGTCAACAAATGATGAAGTAAATGTTCACCAAAAATCTTCTCGTATGTAAATTTTTACATCTTGCCATTTGTTTCAATACTTTATTTATTGGCAAAAGTATGCAGTCTAATAAACCTTTTTGAATATTGGACGACTTATATGATATCTATTGTTATTTGCAATGAAAAATGAGTTACTCGATGATGGAAGATAATGTTCTTTTTTTTTTTATCCACTTCTTATCTTATTTACGACAGTTTTATTCGTTATTGATGCAACTGGGAGACTTCCTGGGGTTACCTTGCGGGTTAGTTTGTGCAGATTGTGTAATACGTTCGTCCATATAGAAACTATACAGACGAACAAGGTGAAGGCGAAGAAAGTGAAGGCGAAGAAGATGGAGAAGACGAATTTGAAGACGAAAAGAAAGGAGAAGAAAGAATATTATATTTTAGTGTCACACACTCATAAATACATAAAGACCCAGACAGATAAAATACAAAAAATATGAATAAATTAAAATACATAAATAATAGTTTAAATACATAAAATACAATGTAATATGCTGTCTGGCCAAGTAAAAACGCTTAAGTGTTAAATTGTTTACTATGAGTGCTTGTATTTAGTTGGTTCAGGGTGGGCACATGAGATCTAATACTTTTCAATCAGTTATGTAAGATACAATTATTTTGTACTGTTTCTTTGCAATAAGTGCATTGTGTAGACCTGTAGAACGGCTATCATGTTTTATTTAATTATGTTTATATTTGGCAATATATTATTCGTCAGACTCACATGTGAAAACTATACTTCATTTATTTTTCTTCCTCATCTTCTTCTTTTATTTATATCTATATGATTTTTATATCATGCAAGAAAAAAATTCGGATGTTTTTTTGTAAAGCTCATGTTTGATGTGTCTGTATTTTGAGCCAATGGCCTTTTACTGAATAACATGTCTGTCTGTCTGTCTGTCTGATAAAGTGTTATTCCAATCAAATACTGTATTGTATATGTTTTGTTTGTAAACATCATGATCAGATCATCAACTTTCTAGTATTTCCTCGATGAAGACACAATAGTATATATATTCACATTCCATATCAGATAATGAAACACACGAGAAGGAAACAATACCACTGGCAAGTGACACACAACACGGGATATCACCAACTAACCAATTTCCTCAGATCGGAAAAAAATCAGTCTTTTTTCGCTTATAGGATTGAATGAATTTAGACTATTCAAATAGCTGTAACGAAGCGGATAAAACATCAAAAACGGTTTTCCTGTTTGAAGCATACGGGTCGTTTGTCTAGGATAAATAGGCTAATATCGTGCCAAAGCCAATTAGGACTTGATCGCTTAATTAATTCAATCACTCCGTGATAGGAATAATGAATTTTATCTTTTGAATTTCCAGAATTCGTTTGTCGAGTAGAACTGAAAGCGGGTGTTGTTTTACTGGCCCCGGACCTCCCTGGAATTCTCTGGAGATACAGGCAATTTATCAATGTAAATAGTCGACATATTTTCCTATGAGATAATTGATCGTCCAATAACCGTGACAAATGGCTTGACCCTCAGTAGATACAGTTTCCCATTTACTATATAATTATTTTCACAATGATTGATTTCAGAGGCAATTATGATGTTGCATTGTGAGCTGTTTATTAAGTAGTTTATACCCGGCCTGATATAGTTGGGTTTCTCCTACGCGAAAGCAACAAAACACACAATTTGAGTTGTACGTTGGGTTGATTACACGTAGTTAGATAAATGCACAAATGACACTTCGTTAGGAAGTGCTTTAGTATATTTTGAACGCTTTGCATTTCATATACATGTAGTTACAGTATTAAATGATACGCTATGGAGCGATATATATACTCTTCAATGCGATTTGATCCTTTTTGGGTCTTCACCCACATTTCATACAGATGATGCTTTTGATTTTAGCCACCTATTTTATTTATAAATGTAAGTTGAGGAAGAAAATAGCAACATTACTACATTTCAAGAAAGACTTAAGATACTACTATTTAATAGAAAAGGTTAGATAATTAATTTAAAAAATATTGCAATGTATGATTAACTTGCAATGGATTGATAAATTGGAATGATAATTTATTTAGAGAATGAATGGGTTTGTATGGGTGAACTAAAAGTAAAGTGTGTGTGTGTTATCAACTTTATGTATTGCGTATGTACCATCAATATTGTATACATGGACATTGATATCAGGTGAATAATTAAAAGGGATACGCTGTGAGGCTGACATATGTATTGTTTCTGTCCGCCTAACCTCAAACTAAAGTACAGTAACAATGCAATACAAGTCGAGCATCTCGAATTTAAAATGCTCCCTTTTCTTGTTTTTATCAGAATAAGAGACATTTGTATGCAATCTAATTAAATATGTTTGTAATGTTCTACATCTAATAGGTCCGTAATGCTAATTTACCATTTCATTATATAAGACGGAGGACGAAATTCACATTGTTTCCTTTCAAATAAATAGTTCGAATTGCATTTTCCACAATCCAGCCTCTTTTTTCGTTAATGATAAAGATATTAACTGATGTCTATTATACATAATAAAGATCAGCCGAAAGATAGTTATTATATATAGACGCCGCATGGTGAAGATATCGCTATAGGATGGTAATGAACTAATAATTATTTGAGATATATAGTATGATAATAATATTTTGAATCATGATGTATTAAGATTCTAATTCAACAATAAATATTTTAATATCATACAAGGCAATATACATGTGGTTTCATTTGAAAGAATCTCAGATATAGAGATTGAAGGGTAAGGTAGTTAAAGGGTAATGAAAGGTATCGTCTGAATGGTGATAGGGTTGTTTGTAGAAGAGAAGTGAAGTTATCCCTTGATGATCTATACAGTTATTGCTTACATGTTAATAGCATAACTGAAGGTCAAACAAGGAACATTACACATACATGCAATTCAGAACAAATGTAACATCTGCAATAGTACAACATCGCGTGTACTAGTTTCGGTACGCCATGACTGTGTAAAACATAAGCTAGGTCTGGGTCTTTACTTAGCAAGTCTTGATAAACTGAATGCACAAATGGAACTATTTTCGAGGGAAGTCTCTTTATTAATGGCCAGGGTTCGAATCCCGCAAGGACAAAAGAACGATAATGTTTACTTTTGTGCTTAGCGTGATCCCATTGTTTAACAATGGTAAATCAGAAACATTTCAGAAATATTTTAAAGTATCTAAATAAGTGAAGTTGCTACTTGAATAGTAGGAGAAGTAAAACTTTAAATAACGCATACAAGTATAAATTGAAATATATATTTTTTTCTAAATGCTTTTGAAAAATACATGTTCTTAATAATGTACGATGTACGAGATGAGACTATGATTAAAAAAATATCAGTCTGTCTATAATCCTTTGTTTTAAGGATGATTAAAATATTAGCTGAATAAATGGATTGGTATTAAACAAAGCAGATTGATGTATTCTCGGTGGGTGGCGTCACCGACTTCTACTGACAATAGCTGCATATAGGAGGAGACGAATCACATATGTACTTTATAACGATTATTACCACATTTTATTCATCTAAATTACCCATCGTCGATTAATTAGTAATAATATTTAATATTTGATTTTCAATCACGTAATAGCTTTACAACGTGTTAACTATCATTCAGTGAGCGTCGTTTTACCTTATAAAATTTTCATAAGCGGGACGAGACATTCTTTAACGTGTAATTTGAATAGTATCGTTAAGTTTGACAGGGATCATCAATGTTTAAACCGAGGAAATAAGCGCGGGGCCCGCCGGGAGTTGTGATAGTCAGCCTCGTGCCTCTATCACTCTCATATCGGACTAACAGTCAATCAGTTAAATAGACCGTTGAGAACAAAGGGAGATAACTCGCTTGTGAACATCGCGACGGAACTCGATCGATATTGCACCGGTTCAGCTGGCTGTTCTGCGCCTACTGCAGAACCAACGTAACAATGTCGCCTTCTGCATGTAGTTGAAGCGATACAACCAAAGAAGTTTATTTCGTTGCGCGCTTTTCACTTTGAAGTTACATTTTGACCTACAATAACTCGATGAAATCAGAGATCACCTCCAAGCAGTCTCTGTATTGCAGATATCAAATAGTGCTTCTAATAAATCCAAATTTTACGAAGATTTGTAATTAGACTTGTTATGTTGTTCATAACAACTGCATATCCTTCAACTAATTCTTTGATTATAACAAGGTTATATTTGGGATAACACTAACTTCAATAGTACACATTCTTTTTACAAAAAAGTACAAGAATTTGTACTATTGAAGGTAGTGTTATCCCAAATATAACCTTGTGATTTGTTCACTATCTAAATGACATGTATTTCTAATTCTTTGATTATTTTGAGTTAAGAGAAGAAAAAAACACTACTTGCAAAATAAATCGTCTTTTTGTCGTGTGAGTGTGTGTCACCGTGGCAAGCTAAGAGGAGAAACTCATCGATGCGGACGTAAAGAACTCGCTGCTTCCGCCCTGGACATCCCCGCTGTCCTTTAGTTGAGTCAGATGAAGAGAACGACGGGTTGTTATGCTAAGACTGGAAAGCATTGTAGATATCCCCTGTAATCCTAATGTAAGGCCTAAAAAAAATTTTCTGGTCTTTACAGGCTGACAAAAATGATGCGATGTTTTGGTTTGTTTTATGACATTTTTTTTTGGGAATGAAGAGTTGAACAAACAAAATTTATACAAGTATTTATATAAATAAAGCACAAACTCTCTTAAATATGTGTTACTATTCCAAATAGTCTATAATCTCACCCCTACACTTCATCTCAACAGAAATGAATGACATTTTCTATGTCCAATGTTTTCTGAGGCTAAAAAATTACAGTTATCTGCCCCTTACTTTTGAAAACCTAGAAAAAAAGACCCGAGGCGTGGGTTTGAAACTGATGCAGGCGGAAACCAGAAACAAATTTAATACTTTTTTTGGGGCCTAATCATCCAGTCTTTGGGTGATATTTAGAAGTGGACTACATAAAAAAAGATTTTTTGGATCACAACTTCTTTATTGTGTAGCTACGCAACATTTTGTTTCATTCATCATCATTGCACCTGATAAAGGAGTAAACATACTCTCCGAAACGTCGTGTGTCGACACACTAAAGAAGTTGTTATCAAGAACATTCTGTTTTCTTATAATGCTATCCATTTAACACATATAGCTGCACTTTCTGACAATGTATTACATAAATATATTTCTAGCATCTATAATTTTAATCATCGATATAACTCGTATAAAGAAAGTATTATCTCATCGATTGATATATCCACTGAAAAAGTGCGCTCGTCTCCCGCATCTCGCCACGAGTTTGGAACAATTTACAGTTTATTGTTAGGGGTGCTTTGCATTCTTAGAAACGTGTTGTTATACACTGAAGAAAGAAGAAAGGCATAAATCGAAAATTTGAAAGTATATATACAGATAAACGGAGTTCTGTAAAGGGGATATATTCGAGAAACCCTGTTATGCTTTACGTGTTCAGAAAACACGTAGAATAACAATTAAATTTAGACTGCACATTTCTAATGTGCACAACCGATTTTTATTTTGTTTTATAATTTGTCTAAGCATTTCAGTTAACTTTGGTTATCTTTTCGGTTTTATGTGTTATCTGGATTATTGATAATCGCACTCTAGTTCAATATTTTCAAAATGTAGAATATATAAGTCTTCTATTATCAGTGTTGTACAGAAAGAAGGAACGTTCTTATAGGTAGATGTAATACATGCTTTGAATTCTGCAGAGGGGAAGTTTTTCTAGACTATACAGAAGTAAGGCAGACCAGCACACACTGTGATAGATTGATTGTTTTTGTTAATTCTCGTTTAAGATTTTCATTTAATTTAAAATGTACATTGTGTCGTACGTTGGTGAGATGATCACAACCACAGCGAAATCGCTCAACCTGAAGTTGATCTCCGAGGTACAGACGAGAGTACGATTGTATAGCTGTTTATCTTATGTGCTCGTCGTATAGCGCTAACCATTATAGTGATCAAACCAAATTGGTTTCTTCATTAACTGATTGCTTTAAAGGGACACCACGTCAAGGATAAATATGAGATCAGACTTATCTACTTTTGCTGTTTAACATGTCTGGTAATGAGTCACAGATCCCCAATTTCAGACAATTGAAGTAATTAGTAATAAAAACTACAACATGTTAACAGTGAAGCGAAGCAGGCACGTTAATCAGCATAAGATAAAAGTGAGACTCATTTTTATCCTCGACGCAGTGTCCCTTTAACTGTGCATATATCCAACCTGGCGACTGCATGTATGTACGCAACTCATTTATAATCTAAGCCGCACTCACTATCTGTCATACCATATCTAAACCATGTTTTCTTGCAATACGCATTTCCACCAACCATCTAACAATTCATCAACATTATCCCCAGTTAAACATTTAAAAAATAAAATACGTTGCTTGTTAATGTGTATTTCATAACTAACGGGTTCTCGGTATGTATTCAATACCTCTACGATCTCTTCTAAAGACGGTTAATTTCAGAAAGCCATGTGAACATGACAACACTCGGATATTGCGATGGTATTTCGGACGCAGAATACCATTAAGAGAGTCAGATTTTGTCGATTGCTTTTTGCTTATGTTCTGCCTTTTGTTAACGATAGTAATTTGGCTTCTTTCACAAAATTAATTAAATAATATTATTCCATTTGTTGTCTCTCGCCAAGGAAAACATCTATCAATATGGAATATTGAACTTATTAGTGTCCACCGTCTCCGGAAATTGCCATGATTTCAGTTACTAATTGATGAGATTTCTTTGAGTTGTACATCGACCACTGCTCGCTATAGCGGCATTTAGTTCGTCATTTCTCATTAAAGGGAAAGGGATGTTTCTAGTAATTGATTAGGTTTAATAAAGCCATCACATTCGCGGATAAAAATTGTGATATATAGAATTTGAAATATTTGAATCTTAATAGATTAGTTTAATAGTTAACGTTAAAGTTTTCTCTAACTATCCACACGTACCAATAAGAACAAACCATAACAGGGGGATATTTAGAGTTTTGTTTATTGAATAAAACATACAAGGATCCATAGTCCTACACAGTGGTTGTGTATTAAAAAGAATTATTTCATGCAGTCCAGAATCTCTTTACCTAAGCACTAGTTTTTCTTATCTGAATAGGCATCTGAAATTACAAGCCAAAGCAATAAAACTAAGCACGGTTTTTAGATTATAATGTCTAGATTGACCTAATATAGGGATATGCTTCAAATGGCAGTAACAATTGTTTTATCAACACTGTTTGGCTGAATAAATTATCTTAATATCATAGTGGTAAATATAACCTTTTCTATAACTATGTATTTCATATGGTCAACGAGTGCAAATAATACTTGTGGCGAGACACATTTGTATTTGCAAGGGTTCTCGTAATTTGTCGTCTATGACGTCATAAAACAATTGACCTTTTCGTCGCTGGATCGGGTCGTCGTCGATTCAGTTCAGTTAAAATATTCGTTATGATAATACTTATAGCTACTCTACTCAAGAATGTATTGACTGAAGACAGCTTTACTATTACGGTTTATAAGTCGGAGAAACCACACCTATTACATTGAACAGATATACTTATTATTGGGTTGGTGCTGTTATTTATTGCATCGTGTACCTTGGCCTCTGGTCAGCCGAACTTACATTTTCAGAAATATGATCCCGATATCTGTAGTTTGTTTAAGAGAGCACAGTATGCGCGAAGCTAAACACAATATCTTTAAAACCATCATATTGTGTCAGGAACCTCATGGTTATGACCGGGCCCAGTAGTACAGTGGTAGGGAGTTAATATATATCCAAATCATTCCACACCAACGACGTGGATTGCCACTTCTATACACACATACACGTGCATATTTATGGTTACCAAAGGGGTTTTGCATACAAAAAAACAACAAATGTTTCTCGACACAATGTTGAATTAACAATTAAGATTCATTTTTGACTAATGACTTTATCGACGACATAAGAAACATTAAAAAATATATGTTGTGGTTAAGTATTTTGAAATATTGTTTTCATTAATGTCGACTGTATTCTATACAACAAGAACACCGTCTGTTAAACGGTTCAACCATTCCGAAAAAATCTTCAAACTTTCCTTTGATTAAGAAGGGAATGATGTTATGGATGATCAACTTCTTTATTAAAAATGGCGACGTTTCGGTATAGATCCTTATACCGTTATCAAGCTATTGTTAGGGGCACGGCAACTTCGCTGCAGTAGAGAACTGTTCTACACGCAGTAAAGTTTGGATGCAATGCTACACTGAATTTCAGCGTAGTACCAGCCGATGCTCGCATGTTTCACCGCAATGCATAGTCACATGGCGTTGCGGGCTTTCTCCCTGCCGTAATACTAGCAGCCGCGATATATGAAATACTCTTGAAAGCGGCGTTAATCCCCAACTCACCTCACCCCACCCACCTTGATTAAAGTGTTGCCAAAAGCAGTGAATCTTATCCTCACTCATCCATGCGTCGAGCCCGGAAACCATTGGGCCGTGCAATATAATCGTTTACAATGAGGATTTTCAAAACTGAAGTTCACAAAACGAAACATGTGGACATACCGCCGAAAATTACAGACTCTCGAACTATTTATTTCAAACAAACTGTGTTGTGTCTATAAGGCATCATTAGTGTTTTCTCACGATATGATAACAAAACCAAACAGAAAATCATTATAAAAGAAGATAACACTCGAATTTGTGTTCAAAGAAAACAAACAAGCCGCTATTATTGGTCAAAGAAAACAAACAGACCGTCATGTGTCGTGTACCTGAGAAAACGGTTTCATGTTCGTTACACTTCTTTGTGAACCACGCCCCCTTTCAATGGGCGTTATCGTGCCATATGTGTCATGTAAAAAGGTTTTTGAGGAGTGACACCCCCATTGATGAACACGTGCTCTCGAGGCCGGTCACGCGGTGTCCAAAACACACTTGACCATTGGTTTTCCTCGTTCAGATCGCGCGCAGAAAACGTCCACATAGCATTATGGCTTCTTGTTACCCGGATGTCAAAATTGCCCTACTTTGCTCTCTCTCTAAGCTGTGACATGTGAGTTGGCGTAGGAACACGAATCTTGTTAACCGGAACTTATTTATGTCGGAACTTGCAATTTGTTAATCTACCTACTTACACTCATGGCAAAAATGGTTGTCACCCCCTAATATTTAATTAAATTGGAGTTTATATCACATTGTATGCATGGCAATGTTGGTTTTCCATGGAAATGTCATTACAGGCATGAAGTTACATTAACTCACACTTTACAATGAACAGATTCAGCGGTTTCATGTAGACCACGTGCATTTCATTGAAATAATTGAAATTTGTCTCCTTAGGTTTGTCATTTCCATCGATTACTATAGACCTCTTTCATAAGATACAGCTTCACGACTATAGTTTCTGAAAAGCATAGACCATGCCTGGTCCCACTCCACCAGGAATCAGACATGAAATCATTGGCATGAGTCGTGGTGGCGCTTCGAATCGTGTCATTGCTGCAGCATGTAACGTCAGTGTTAGAACTGTTCAAAGGATTAAAAGACTGCACGCCATACAGGGAAATGTTGTTCCGAATAAGTCTTCAGGCCGTCCCAAGAAAACTACGGTTCGTCAGGATAGAATTCTTCTTCGTTTGACCCGACGTCATAGACGTCTTTCATCTTTGACTCTTGCACAGAGATGGGGGGCTCATATTAATACGCCCATTTGCCGGAGAACTGTAGTGAACAGGTTGCTCCAGCATGGATATAAGGCAAGAAGACCTGCCATCAAACCATTCTGGACACTGGTCCACCGCAGGGCACGGCTTGCTTGGGCGCAGCAGCACCGCAGAATCCAACTTGGACATTGGCGTCACGTCATATTTACTGATGAGTCTCGTTTCCTACTGCATAAGGTGGACAGGAGAATGAGAGTGCGACGTTTACGTGGGGAAAGGTTCAATGACGACTGTCTGCAGCATCAGGTTGCCCACGGTGGCGGTTCTGTACACGTATTGGCAGGAATACACCATAACGGTAAAACGGATCTTGTCGTCCTTCAAGGAAACGTCAACCAGAGGTCGTACAGACGTCTTCTTGAAACCGTTTGCCTCCCACATGCAAGAAGAGTGTATGGCAACAACTTCCTGTTGCAGGACGATAATGCACCAGCCCATCGTGCACGTACAGTGAACGCTTTCATTCAGGCACAAGGAGTAACAAGATTGCCCTGGCCTTCAAAAAGTCCGGATATGAATCCGATAGAACATGCTTGGGATCAGCTTGACCGTGCAATTAGAAGACTGGACCCTGCTCCTGCAAATTTACAGCAATTGCGGGCTGCTCTTGTGAATGAATGGAACAATTTGGCTGTTGCAAACATCAACACACTGATAGACAGTATGCCTGCCCGAATTATCGCCCTTGAAAATTCCAGAGGCGGTGCTACCCGATATTAGGCTTGTAAATATACTCATACATGACTGCAGAATGAAATAAAACCGACAATTGAACTTGAAAATGTAATTTGTTTTATTGATACCCATCCAATTGATACTATATGGATACTGTAAAAAATTGCCCTTTTTCACAGGGACCATACATATCCTGATAGAATTTCTTAAATTGGCCAGCACAAGACCAAAATACAAGCTGGTATGTTTTACGAATGTTTTTCCCAATCACACAAATCATTCTGACAGTTATT
The DNA here is from genome assembly GCA_936450465.1 of Gibbula magus. Classification (NCBI taxonomy): domain Eukaryota; kingdom Metazoa; phylum Mollusca; class Gastropoda; order Trochida; family Trochidae; genus Gibbula; species Gibbula magus. The sequence continues at coordinate 5,844,143 of OW388291.1, forward strand.
GCATGTTTGATTATTTGTCCACACTCAGTTAAACTTGACGTAGCGTTCTCAGTCTGGGGGTGACAACCATTTTTGCCATGAGTGTATAAGTGAATTGTTTTTACAGGTGTCCGTTGAGGTAATGTTGCAACCCCTATAGATAAGTAAAGAGGTGGGTGGAGTACTGGGGTGGACTCGCGGAGAATCTGTTATTTCCTTCTACACTGTACTCTTTATTATTACTCGTATTTAATTCATTTACAAAAATAAAGCAGTGTATTTCTTCATTATATATATATATATATATATATCTATGATACATTCTTACTTTAAATACGTAATACTTTCATGATTTCATGATTTCATCATTACCACGTTTGAGCCGGTTCATCCGATGCTGGTAATAGAACAATGCTTGTCGAAACAAGCTTCCAACATGATGAACTTTAAAGGGGCAGTAGCGCGTTTTTTCACTCAAATAAGTTGATGAAATGTATTTGAAACATAATTTCACCAATAGTAAAACATCCTTCTCTCTTCGGAAAAATAAAGTTTAAAATTAGTGTACATGTTTCGGTAAAGCCATGGGAATCGTTTTTGTAACACAAAATAATAAATTGTGTTCACAATAAAATGGCCGCCATGCAATTTTTGCTTTATACGCAACATAGTTTTTACCACTACAGATAATTGGTTTGTGTAATAAGATGTTTTGCCCTCTAAAGTTAATTTAAATGACATAAATTATCATTATAAATGGGAAATTTGAAAAAATAAATTTGGCAAAAAACGTGCTACTGCTCCTTTAAATAGTATAAATACTAGTTTTCCTTTTATAGACGCCGCTTCTTCAATAGACGCAGGGACAAAAGGCGGTTTGACAAGATAGACGCCTGGGGTGTCTATTCGAGGAAATACGGTAAACCATGATGTGCAACTGTATGTCACTGTATAAGGCTTTACATGGTCTATCACTTTCGTAATTTTAATGAGATGAATTTTGAAGACGGGTGCCCCCTTCCCGCTGTCAGTGGTTTATTCGTAAGAGAGATGTTTACAGAAAAAACACCTACACAACCACTCAAAACACTTATAAGAGATCTATCGACCTCTCATTCTAAATATGATCAACATGGTTCACCACCAACATTGTTACTTCATCCATGTTCCCGGTAATTGGTCACAATTTTTAATGGTTAACACGTTCGATAACAATGAATTAATAATCATAAAATAAAACCTTTTTCTAATTAACCAAATGTAGATAGGTATTATTAAGCTGGATAATGCTATATATAATATACATATATACGCGCGTTTCTTTTCACTTACTAAACATGACATTAACATAACATATTCAATTAATGCATTATGTCACTTGTCCGTCGAATTTCTACTGCCGGGATAGTAAAAATCAATCGACGAATGACAATGGGGATCTATTAAAACGTACATGTATCTAAAAAAACATAAGGGATGCTTGGACGATTTGATTTCATTTGGACTCTTTCATTTTCATTAATTACGTTAGGTGATCACTTGCTGGATAACGGTATAAATAGGCCTACCTACACGTCGTATCTGATTACAATAAATAAGTTGTGAATCCATAGAACTTGTCTTTCCTTTTCCGAGTGTCATATTCTTCCTCAAGATTCACGATCCTAGAGTATATCCAAGTCAACCCAATTCAAAGATCTTGGAGATGAATGGGGTTTATTCTCCGACTCTGACCGCGAGAAGCGTCCTGACGAAGTTTACGTCGTTCAGGGTTTTTGAATCCTGATCAGACATGGTTCCTAAATCTCATGTAGATGGTGTCTTTCTTTTACACCCCTTGGGAAGTTATTTCTTTTGTTTAAGTTGCAGGTTATGTGAGAGATATACCCTTACTTTTCCGAGTGTATCGAATGATACCCTACACTTTTCCTCGTGGGGTCCCTACGAGGCGCAAGCCGAGTAAGACTTCACGGGGAAAAGTGTAGGGTATCATTTGATACACGAGAAAAAGTATGGGTTTATCTGTGTTATACCCCACTTACGGTCGAGTGTAAATGAATACTATTTCATAATATTTATAATCAAATGCAGCTGTAAACAAGCTTGTGTATGAAACGCACAACCCAAATGGGGTCTCCCGGGTACGCTCAGCCCATGCCGCGTTGAATGGTTACCCATGTTTGGGGCTTGAAATCTAATTGATGTGGCCAAATGACGGAATTGTCAACGCAGACGCACGTGCATCTTGCTGAAATGTACAGCTAACGCCATAACCTGCATTGATAATGTCAACATGGCCAAAGTTTAGACAAAACAGAAGCAACTTTCAGTATGTTAAGACATTTCGCACCCCAAAATTAAATAACATTCTTATATAAAAAGAAATACAGAAATTTATGATATATTATCACGCATTATAAGAACCTTATTCATTTGGTCATGAACAAATGTATGCAGTTTCAACTGGCTTCCTGGTGTAATGGTCAGATCCTTCGGCCATAAAGCAACAGGACACAGGTTCGATCCCAGCTGTCTTATGTTCATACATACATATTTTATAAAGTATTACCACTTAGTTTTGGAAATTTAGAAAATTGACTCCATTGATTTCTCAGTTGTTAGGTTATTAGAAAAGTGTAGGTATATCAGAAAAAGTGTAGGTGTATCGGCTAATACACCTTCACTTGTAACCAAAGAATCCATAGCAAAGAGACCGGAAGTGGGGTATAAATGCCATAACCACCATCTACGCAGGTTCGTTATCTCATAACCACCATGGGCGATTATGAAGCATTCAACCTCAGGACACAAATGTAAAATTTGGAAATTTTGGGTGGGAATCGAACGCTGAACCGCGATATCGTTGAGCAGCGCCTTTGCCAATTGCGCTATCGAGGATTCATAACAATACCAGTACATTTCGTTATATCATTGCTGTATTGTTATGTTTTGTAGTATTATATGTTCATATATATTTATAGGTAACAATTTATGTTAAGTTTGTGTAAGTAATGAAGAATTTAGTTTGAAACCTTCCTTTCGAGTCAGTCATGGGTGTATTGGGAATATTTCATTGATATATTATATTATATTAGGATATTTATATAGCGCACATATCCATCCACTAGTGGTTGCTCAAGGCGCTTACATTGTTTCCCCTGGTCAATGGCATTCTTTCCAATATTTTTTTCCAATTCAACTCCCTGTGGATTATTCAACCAGCAGCCATTTGTGGCGCTCAGTTTAGGGATATTCATGTCGTATAAATCATATATAAAGTATCCTTTAAAAGGCATATATCAAATTATTTTAGAAATAGAGTGTTCCGCGGGAGTGTAAGGCAAATAATGACCCGATTGCCTCGCGTTATGGCAATAAACTCTGCTCGGGCTAAAGCCAGCCCTCGCGAGTTTATATGCCATAATCGCTCGGCACCGGGTCATTATTTACTACATACTTGCTCAATGAAGGTAGATGATGATATTTGAACCAAACTTCACCTATCTTGAAACATGATCCTCCCTTGAAAATTAAGTCTAGATTCGGGTCTAAATTCCCATTTTCAGAGCCTCCTTTGCAAAATGTATGTTTATGTAACTGTCACTTTGATGAAGAAACAACGTTTCAGATACGATGCATGAAACGAAAATCATTCTTTGTCTTGTTGTTTGTGCATTTAATCCCCTGTGGCGAGCGTAAAGTATACGCCTTAAACAGTCTATACGTCTATATATACTTGAACAGTAGCGTTTGTCATTGCCGACAATGAACTGATCGCCATTTTATAATTGTATTCCTTCCAATATCACGTTTTCCTGGAATCTTTTCTGAAAGTGTATCATTACGTTTTACAAAATAAAATACTTTCGAAGAAGAACAATCCTAACTCGTCGGAGAAGCCTTTACCCAAGAAAAGATCATCTACTCACAGCCTATTGTCCAGTTCAACACAAACCACCCGAACCATATATGAAGCAAAGTGGTAAGGTTTTTAGCTATAGTATTTATAGACTATATATAATTTATCTTTGGCAAATGTGTACATTTAAACTATCTTTAAAGAATAGTTCTCCTCTTTTTGCGTTTTATTTGAAAACATCCAAAATGTGATTTCGCTAGAAACTGTTATTGAAAGTAAATTAAAAGAATTTCCAGTCGACATGGATGACAATTGAAACTCCTTGGAAGCACTGTTTCACGTTTCATCAATGTTTCTAAAAAGATTAATAATTTAATAATGGTCTACTCATTGAGACAGGTAGGTATACATGGCAATGAATCCCTTATTTGTAATTTGTATCGCTCGTGATATATTCTATTGATCAACGTAAATATTGCCATATACTTCCCCTGTAAGTTGGAATATTTCTGATTAGCAAAATAGGTAGTGAATCAGGTTAAGGTAGGTCTTTGACAAATCTATTACACTTAATCTTTACTTATTCATCTTCATACTGTATTAAAAATCATTCAAAGAACATATAATTTGTTTTCCATTTTAGGTTTTACATACTTTGAGACGGTAGTTTGGCAAGCTCGTATCTGAAGCGACGAGTAGCGATGCATACAGATTTTAAAAACATATATTATGTTAATGATATAAATTTTATTTATTTATAAGACTGTGATTGTATGTTTTTATCCCACAGGTGATATGGCGGGAAGCGTTTCTTTTAAACTTGGTTATTTCAATTATCACGTTTGTTTCTTATTCTTTAGCTTTACATATTCACTCGTACATGTGACTCATATATACATGTATATATCATATACACATATCTTATCAAAACACACACCGATGTATTGCATATACATACATACATATCTTGCATAAGAACCTATCAAACAACAACACAACAGAACAAGGATATTTATGGCATTTCAAAATATTTAATGCTGATATGCATTTGACATAGCACCACCATTACGATATGAACTAGACGGGACGAGATTTCAAACTGTAGCGCACATAGGCAACCTAGTGATCACATCCAGTGTGATCGAAAACAGGACAATAATGATGTAACAGATTATAGTTGTCCTTATTTGCTTAAGGGACAAACAAAACCTTGCATTAGTTTTTAATAAAACATTGCTAAACCTCAAATATCTTAAAGGGGCAGTAGCACGTTTTTTCGCTCAAATAAGTCGATGAAATGTATTTGAAAAATAATGTCACCAATAGTACACCCTTCTCTCTTCGGAAAATAATGTTTAAAAATGAGAGTACATGGTCCAGTAAAGCCATGGGAATCGTTTCTGTAATTCGAAATAATAAATTGTGTTCCCAATAAAATGGCCGCCATGCAATTTTTGCTTTATACGCAACATCGTTATTACCATTACGGATACTTGATTTATGTGATAAGATGTTTCACCCTCTAAAGTTGATTTAAATGGCATGAACTATCATTATAAATGGGAAATTTGAACAAATAAATTTTGCAAAAAACGTGCTACTGCCCCTTTAAAGTTATTATACATATTCCATCAGTCTGTGCACGTTGCACGAGATGCAAAACAGAAAACAACAAAAGACTTGAACGAGCAAATTGCAAACATATTTTTAAAATCTAAAATAGTTCATCACAAAATATAGAAAGAAAATAGTATAACATAGCACTGAAAAATTAAACAATTCATTCGATAGAATAGTATATGTTCAAACAATCGTCTCCATATGTTGATACCGTACAGTTCAGATTCCAATTCATCTGTTCACTCATTCCTTAGTAGAACACACATTACTGACAGTGATTACTGACAGTGTTGTAAACACCGCTATGTGTACGTCTATTAACCAAAATAAGGTTTTCTCACCTTATGCATTACAGGAAATCATTCTGAAAATGTTACCATCTTATGAAATATTGACAAGGAAACTGTAGTCAGAGGCTCCTTTTCAATAGTTTTTCAATATCGTTAGACTGACATTAAAGCATTATCTAACTTATATTTTTTTGTATGAGTTGAGACTAAAATAAATTACATTCTTTGAATTTGTCTGTCGACAGTAATTTCAGATCTTTATATTTTTATTTCATACAGATGAGGACATTTTGCATTTGATTGAACGTTAAGTGGGTGAAGTTCATATAATCGCCATAGCAGCACACCTCCATATTGAGTATTCTCTTCACACTCAGGCTGCTCCCGTCAGATGTCCGATCCTAACCTCTGTTATAGGAGGCCTGAATTCCTCGACTCCAGCACAATTCCGTAGCGGGGAAAAGAGGAACCTTATACTGTATCCCTGCTTCTTAACCAATGAAAAGTCATCTTTCAGCGGCCTGTCGACCGAGTGACTTCAAAGATCAAGGCAGTTGCCTCTTAAGGGTCATGCTAATTAGCATATGTTCTTCGAATATGTCTGATGTAAATAACGCAAATAAACTTTTTTTAGTATGTGTCTCTGATTTGGTCTTCTTTATTTATCAACATGTTTATGATCCATTGTTTTCTCGTAGTATAAATTATCATTATGACGTGTCATTGGCAAATGTCACTTTTACAACGGCGATTGCACAACAAGCTTCAATTGCAACCAATCAGGACACTCCTTTTTTTGCCGGTGAATTCAGGCCTTCTAGAACAGAGGTAAGGGTAGGAAATATGAAGGGAGTAAACTCTGTGGGAAGAGAATGTATATAGTGATAACGGACAAAGGCAATCGTGCACCTAGCTCTTTCATCTTATACTGGGCACTGGGCTGAACTGCTTCCATACACTTTCCCGTAGACTACAGTCAGTGATGATGAATTGATGTGCAGGGGTCATACCATACGTATAAAACATCCATCTACATTGGAAACCCCATCAAAAGACCAAACAATGATACAGAACTCTTTCACACCGATAATGAGCTTTCAAGCACAACACGCATCGCATAGATTATACAAACATTCTGGGCGGATAAACGGGAGATAACCGCAAGCACTGCTTACGTCATCGCTTCCTGTGCACAAGCACTGCTTGCAACATCATTTTTGTGTGCAAGTGCTGTTGACGTAATCGCTTGCGCGCAAGAACTTATAACGTCATCAATTCTGGTACGTAAGCACTACTACCGTCATCACTTCCTGTGTACAACACTGCTTGCAACATCAGTTCTTGTGTGCAAGTTCTGTTGACGTAATCGCTTGTGCGCAAGACCTGTTTACGTCATCATTTCTGGTACGTAAACACTGCTTTCGTCATCTTTTTTTATCTAGTGCACACATCACTGACTTGGTCGTGTGACCTCGTTTGAGTTAGCCATGTTGTTTTGGAAATTGTTCGTTTTGTTTTCATTTATTACTCTTTCCTCTGAAGGTGACCCGTCCGTATTGATGGCCTGCAACATCCGGGCACTATGTTCCTGAGCCTTAGCCCTTAGAGCAGCGATACTTTCGGATTTCAGTTCGTCTTTGTCTTTGGATTTATCGCCTTCATCCATATTGGAAGCATCGTCGCTTTCCGACTCGTTCAATTTCTGGGAGGCTTCCAATGACTTTTTATGCATACCTGTAATTAAGAATGACATGTTTACGTGAATTATATGTTTCAGTTTAAACTTACATAAATGTAAACTTTATATAATGCATCATATAAAGATTGTCCATGAACAAAGAAGACCAAACTTTCTATAATTAGCATATGAGCTTTCCATTTTTGTGTGCCTACTGAATCGACGATTTCAACGAGAAAACTTCCAGGGGTACTGTTTGTAAGAGAAACAAAGTTACCTGGTTTCCAGGATAGATCGACACTAGTTATCTTGCTCTACATAGCGTGAACATACGAATAATATATTCAGTTACTTACTACCAGTTTCATTTGTTAAATTATGTAAATGTATAAACGATTCATTGTGTCGTTTATATCAAATAAAAATAATCATGTCGTAGTTTCTAATTACCTAGGTACTGTTATTCTCTTCCCACATAGTTTAACCCTTCATATTTTCGATCCTAACCTCTGTTCTACTATGGCGAATTTCTCGTTTCTAACAAATTCCCCTAGCAGCCAAATAAGGAAACCACATATAATCACTCTGTACATCGACTATACATTGTTCACATTGATCGAGGTATTTCAGAGATCTTAGCATTTGACTGTAAAGGGCCTGTCTAATGCCCTTCGAATAGGTCTGAATGTGACTAACATAAATACACTATTTTCGGTTTTTGTCTCTGGTGTGGTCTTCTGTGTACATCAGTTTATTTATGATCAATTGTTTTCACAAAATCAAATAGAATATATCGAGTAAAACACATTAAACGAGAAAACGTTTATCGTTAGTTTCTGTTTCCAAAGATAGCATTATGACGTGTCATTAGCAAATGTCATCTTTACAACGGCGCCTCTGATTGCACAATACATTTCAAATGCAGCCGATCAAGACTCTTCATTCCTAGATGAGAAATTATCCATGGTTGAGCAGAGGTTGGGATAGAAAATGTGCAGTAAGTTATCTCTGTAGGAAGAGAGGGAATGGCTATAATTCTCACCTAATAACCAGGGTGCGCATGATTTCTCGATACCGTTGTCAGCCGACTCTATAATGGCTTCAGGAAGGGGCAGAGCGTGCCTCACCATCGCCCCGTACAGCCCGTACTCCGCCATGATGCTACTCTTCCCCCATGTCTTCTCCGTCTTCCGCCATTTTGCTCGGCGGTTTTGGAACCAAACCTGGAGATAGAAAATACATTGATAAAAATGATAAGCCTTATTGTATAATGCAACAATCCACACAGTAGGTGTGCCCCGGGTGCTTACATTCCATCATAACGACTTTCAGTGTAAGTATAACTTCTACAGATCGTATATTCATCAGCCACTTCCATGTGGGTAGAATCAAACCTGTAAAGTTTCTTCGTTTACGGTTGAGACTTGTGTGTTGATTACATTATCAACCCACTGTTCTCGGATGTACTCGAAGTCAAATCCGTAAAGGGAAACTGCATCTTTCAAATCATGAGAGAATTCAGCAATGGATAATTTTGATATAAACTTAAAGTACCGGGAGCATGGTTTGGTAATGGAAATATATGCGTTAACTTCCAAAAATAGCCCGAAATCGAATGTCTTCTAAAACAGATTGTAAGGGAGATTTCATGTCAAAATCAACTGAAGAAACTGGACAAATTACTGACCAATGATAACCGTGTACTGGCCTATCGGGAGCACATGTCATTTTTCTCCACTGATCTCTAAAACTCAATGTAAACTTAAATACACTATGTTGTTTTATTTTCTGTAATGAGAACGACTTTTTTTCATGAACGCAGCAAAAACAATAAATTAATTCAATACATCATACATACAATATACCTATATGTAGTTCATGTCTTCCAGAAACATATAAGAAAGTATTCATTGGAGACTACGTACATTTCAGGATGATGATAAATTTGATTGCCTGTTCAGTATTCAGTATGGTATAGCTTACACGCTCAGTGTGCTTACGAGTTGATCTGAGCCGAGTTTGATACTTATACCTTTTATCCGGTTTGACATTACGCTCGCATAATATTGCATTTGCATCTACAGAAATTACAATTTGAGTTCCGTGTTTTACGGATTTTACATTAAGGGTTTCTTAACGCCGATCTTATACATTATAAAACTATTTAACTGACTTGACAGACAAAGTGTGGGATAAATAAACATACTTGAGGGGCAAGGGTGCCATACATGTATGGTTAAATAATATTAGTCTTGATCCCTTAATAGACAGAAACCACAACTTGAAAACCAATATCCATTTTACAATCTAATAATAACACATAATAACTATTGCTTCTTACAGATTTTACTTGATAAAAAAACAGCTTCAATTTTATCAAATGTTAAATAAAACCATATCATATTTTTTTTATCATAAGTCATTTAGATAAATATTTCTGAGTTTGATGATAATTAATGGCCTGAATACAAGAATGAATGAATAATAGTTAAACCAGAACACCTATTGACACTCTCGTGCGACCTTTCTTTGTTCAATGGTGTGATCCACAAACATATTAGGGCACCTAATCATATGATAAACGACTAAAGCAAGAGATTATCTCTAATTAGAGACGTAAACTATCATATCAGCTCCAACAAGGCTATCATATCTCCCCGCCCGTTCTCTCCCTTACAGCATCGCCTAGCGCGGCATCACACAGCGGCTTGTCCGGTGATTGGGTGTAAAATTTCAAATTAATACGCCAATGATGAGTGGATCAATAAAACAATATGGCGGCCGTGAATCCGCGAGAACCTGCTAGTGGTCGCTGAGGCGGGTGAATAAAGACATTGCCGTGATTAAATTAGGATAAGCGGTGGCCAGATATCTAATTTTGTAAATTACCCGAGTGTCTGCGGCGGACGGAGCAACTCCGAGCCCGGTAATGTGGCCAGGAGGATTGAGCTGACGCTCGGACGATCTCGAGTTATCGGGATAATTGTTCGGCGAGGTTATGAGGGTGAAGCGTCTACCGTGACGTTTCGCTTACCGGGTCGAGTCTATAGGATGGAGGTTTTATCAAAAGAGATTGATTGAATCACACTATTATCATTAGTGACAGAATACGTTATAATTGCTATTAAGGTACAATGGTTAACCAATGCGTCGACTGGAACCTCCACTTCTCCCGACACGGGTGATGGGCGGGCCATTGAGTCGAGTTTCATTCAAGATATTTTGTTTTCTAGTGCTCTTATATGAAATCTGTTGTTTGTGTTACCGTCGGTGGCTATCAATGTAAACCAGATTGATATTAGGTACCATCCGCTTCTTTTAGTGGTTTTAATTAGTTCAGGTAAGAACAAACAAAGCTATTCAAATGTGATTAACTTAATAGATTTTCAGTCATTTGCATCTACTACTTAATGAAACGTTATTAATTAGAAAAAAATATTGTGTTATCCTGTAAATACTGACACAAATGTGAACAGTACAATTTAATGCTTTAATTTATGTTTCTATGACATTGTACTTTACAGTGTGTATAAAGTGTCAGAATAAGGATATTTCGAACCCTCTATATATTATTCTGTCAATATATTGCCATTTTTGTGAATTTGTAATTAAACATACATATTCTACAATTTATCAGAATGTTTCCGTAAATACACATTACAACGTATATGTTACGTTTCCAAGAATGAGTGAAACGAAATCACGACTGAGGGAGTATGCTTAAACAGCAGCACGTGTGGAATCCCTACCCTCATATCCTGCGACAGCATAATTTGATAAGAGCAGCTGCTGCAGGAAGGGAAGCTGTATAAAATACAAGGGAGAAAGAAAGCGCCCCTGCTTCACGCCACTATCAAGACAATAACAGTTGTGAAAACATGTGTCGCTTTCGTATATCAAATTATGAGTGTTTTATAAACCTAATGCCCCCTGGCATTCCAGCCCACTTAGATTGCAATAAAAAGCCAATAAAACTCACTCCTATGGTGCACCATCATCGAGTCAATCGCCAGAAAACACCTCGTCTAAATTGGCTGTTACGCGCAAAAATAATATATTCAGTGGTTCAAAAAAACAAGGTCTCTTAACATCTCTTCCTCCTCTCCTTGCGAGAGTCGGACAACATTTTGAGAGAAAACATTGGAAAACACGTGCTGTGGATAACAACGGGGGAAGGAGATCTAGTTGGGGCTAGGATTTATGTTAAAAAAGAAATCTTTGATGTGAGATGGAAGTGTAGGGCATGCAGGGTTGACCACCCCGACCCTTGCTATTTGGTTTATTTTGATATGGCAAATAAAGCGATTAGCTGGCGTGATTCCACCACATTATCGTTGTCAGCCTTGCTGTGTAAATTATCCGATGCGATCCAGTTGTTCAAATGAGGGGGTTGCTCACCGCCAAGATCTGCGATAGAAAAACCTGATCGACCCACCTTTAAAATACATATATAAATGCTTTAACACTCAGTTGAGAGAAAAGTTTGTTAATCTACAAGAGTATATAACATTTTAAAAATAATCTTACAGTAACTGAATTTTTAAATCTTTTGAAATATTGTCTGCAGGGAAAATCGTTTAGACGAAATTTGAGTACATTTTGATGAAATGAATAGAATCCTTATCAAACGTTGTTTTGACCTTTCGGCGTCTATGAAGCAAACTCTATTTTTTTTTATGAAATTCGATCACAGTTAGCACAACGAAAATTTTACAGTATAATTTAAATTATTAAATATCTTACTTTCAATTGATATGTGATTTGAAAACCCAAGGAAACTTAATAAATCAATCCTGAATTGTATTTCTTTGTTTAGCCAATGGATTTGGATTTAAGTGTGAGAAAGTGTCATAATTCCAACATCTAATGAGCCATGGTAGTATTGTACACACATATAATACTTCACAGCAAGTGGTAACACGTGTAACTCACACAAGGTGGCGCTTCGTGGAACCGGAAGTATATGTCATAACTGAGAGAGATGAGAGTTGAAAACCCCATGCGGCCTGAGGATTAAATAGCACTATTCCAACCATAATAAACAACGATGTTCACACCCATTTACCACCATTTAACAGTAACTACGATATATCATTACGACGGAACCCGGGGCTATCTTTCCATCAAGTTTAACAAGTTCAGACAATTTTCAAATATTCCATTTGCATACATTCGCAAACATGACAAGAACTCGAAAGATGGCGGCATGCTCTTTCATCTTTCAAACAAGATTTAAGAAGAGCAACTGCAAAAAGGTCTAAAACAAACTCCTAATTTAAAATGAATCAACACATTTGGGAAATATCGTCTCTTTTTACTGATTCTCTTCTCTTTGCGCTTAATAGAAGCAAGATTTAGCCGCTAAGAGTGTGCTGTATAGCGTGTAGTTACGTCACAGCCCGTGTCAGTCCGCGCGCACCTGTGAGTGACAGAAGAGGCGAGAAGAACGTGCAGCGCGTGCAGATAATGCTGCAATGTATACCAGCTGGGCGCTGTTTTCACGTGGAGTCTCAGTACAAACCGGGTAACCAAACCAGTGGGGATTCCCCAGCGGGGAACTCTAAATTGGTTTAACGGTATTACTAGTCCAACAATCGATGTTAATAGCTTTTTGAAATTATCTTTCAGGATTGACAGTCAGTTTTACTGTTACAAGAATATGATTATCAACGGTATTTTTTCCACGACATTGGTAATAGAGAAATCCAATTTCTCGAAAACGCGTTTGTCAAAATAGAATTATGCGGTTTGTCTGATAATAATGCGGTTTATTTAGTACAGCATATATTGCAATAATAAACCAAATGTGAATATGTGTGTTACCGATTTTGTTTGTATATCCTTTGATTTAGCACCATGTGTCGTGACGGTATAAGCTATTAGTATCTAATATATACAGGACAAAAATAGTTAAGGATATATCTATCAAAACAATTTATAATATACATGTATGTTATCTGTAATGTTCACCCACATACTAAATTGACGGACAAATGACTCGTCAACAACAAAATATATTTAAAAAAACATGTTTAATCCACGACTGACAATAAGACAGAAACAAAGGTGAACCATGTCTCCAAACACAATTCTCATTTTTTAACATAATCTTTTCGAATTTTTGAAAAACACCCATCTAAAAATAGCCGTTTTGTTATCTCCTTGACAGTGCGTAGTAAAGGAGTTACAAAATGCCGTTTTGGCTTGCTATTATGATGCGTCAACGTATTGAAGTCCAAGAAGGTTATTTATGTCTCTTATCAATTACGTTTCAATATTTACTCAATGCGCAACTTAAATGCTAAACATTATTTTTTAAAAATCCTTTTGAAATAGCGGTTTCAGCACCCCATGTCTGCCCGAGTATACATAAACATAAAATATCATATTTATATAATGAAACATTTAAATAAGGAGATTACTTAAGACGATGGATTAATTAATGATTAATGGCGACAATCTTACGATAGAAATTTTCTCTGCTACTTTTTTCCCGAGCACCTATATATACCAGAGCGCAGTGTAGTATATTTACCTGTATCCTGTCCTCAGGAAGGTCTATCTTCAGAGCGAGAAGTTCCCGGGCGTACAGATCTGGATAATGTGCATCTTTGAAGGCTTTCTCCAGTTCTTCCAGTTGGTAACTCGTGAAGATAGTTCTGTTAACACAATTATATTCCGTCATGTGTCTTACAAAGTTACGGCTTATTAAGATTTATATTGAAATTCTAGTTTACCTGACATTCAATGTAATGAACAGTGATCATGTACTTCCTCACATATACAATAACAATGAAACTTTAATAAAGTGATAAATTAGAATTAAAATGTATTGCTTATAACCAATATTGAGTGTCTTATCCTTAAAAAAACATATGTTTATATGTACAGTTTTCACTTTGGGGAAAATGAAAAAGCACATTGTTGTCTTCATAGTAAACGATAGTCTACTATTTAGCCTCAAAAATAATTTTGTTTTAAATTTCAAAATTTGAAAGAAACGAAATAATAAAAAAGAGCTTCTCAGATATGTTCATTTTCAGACTTAAACTGAGCTCATGAGTCTTGTTATAGACTTGCTTAGCAAATTAAAAATTGAGGGGTCTTGGTGACAGACTAACTCACACTCTGACACACGTACTCATTCGTAAAATTGTTTTCAGATTGTAAGATGTAGACTAAGTACACCATTGTTGAATTGTTGTGTTAAAAGATATGAATCTTGAATGCAGGACAACTCCGCGACGGCATGCTTGAAGTAACCTTATTGCAATAAATGGGCCAAACAATGAGAAAAGCTCATACTTTAAGAGAGTATTGATTATAGAGGATTAAGTTCTCACTGTATGTCTGTTTGGCAAATGTTTTCATAATGTGTTTTGCTAGGGTGAATGTTTTATTAAGGTCTAAGACCGCAGACCTAGAGGACATACGTGTTTTCTAAAACACGTGCAATAACTACAACGAGTAATAAACCAATATAAATAAACCTGAAATAAGGCAATTGTGGAGTTGTTGGAAAGTATCTGCAGATATCCAAAATTTCTAGTTACTGTTACAAAGCTTAAAGGGGCAGTATCACGTTTTTGCAATTTTTTTTTTAATTTCCGATTTATAATGATAGTTTATGCTATTTAAATCAATTTTAGAGGGTAAAACATATTATTACACAAACCAATTATCCGTAGTGGTAAAAGCTATGTTGCGTATAAAGCAAAAATTGCATGGCGACCATTTTATTGTGAACACAATTTATTGTTTCGAATTACAAAAATGATTCACATGGCTTTACCGAACAAGGAACACTCATTTTTTAACTTGATTTTCCGAAGAGAGAATGGTGTTATTTTTCAAATACATTTCATCGACTTATTTGAGCAAAAAACGTGCTACTGCCCCTTTAAATTAGAGTAAAACATTCCGATTGTCGTCTAGAATCAACATATCATTTAGAAATATCCTTAATGCTCATCCATTCATACATTCAGTCGTTTATTCATTCACTCCTAGTGATCTATTATCCATTTGAAAATAATCATATGCATGAATTACAGAAAGTAATTTGTTAACACGACAGCTAAGACAGGTTATATTCTATTCGGATCGCTGCAACAAAGAGGTATCTGGAGTTTCAACAAGTTTCAACTGAATTTGCAGCCCGGATGCCATATGTCACAGGGATCAATGTTTGACACCGTACTAATCAAACTAATTGAGTGCTAATGACCGTTTGATACTAGCTCTGTATCGGCGAAAGGGAAACATCTGATTAACACCTCGAAATCGCTGGACAAGGGTCAAACGTCACGTTACTTGACCAGACGGTCACGTGATCGTGTTCCCGTGCCACGAGTGATAATAGGCGATTAGCAGGGTTTAATCCCCCCGGGAGGGTTTATTTTAAATAAACGTGTTTAGCAGCGGAAGTAATTGGTGTTTAGTGCCATGATTCTGTGCTGTAGGTTTGCAATAAGCGGTAAAGTAAAACATTTGCAAAAGATAGTAACCATTCATCTATATTTCTCTCATTTATTAAACGGGGTTTAGTATTATTTATTTATTTTATCCCGTTATACACATCCTTTCCCGTTCTGCCCAAGACTTCACAACTGTTCCCTTTATGCCAAAGAATACACAACGTTTCCCATTCTGTCAAAAAATACACAACTCTCCCGTTCTGCCCAAGAGTACCTGTATACAACTCTTCCCCTTGTGCCTAAGAATATACAACTTATCCTGTTCGCAGTTGGCTTGGAACGAGTCATGCTTCAACTGTTTTCGTCCTTCTGATATGGTTTCACTCTATTGAATGTTCAAATGTCCAGTGAGGAGTATTTGTTACTTAGCTTAGCACTTATATGTCGCATCATATGATAAAGTAGAGATCTTCACTTACAATGCAAAAACCCATGTTGTTTTGGTTAATGTCAATGTCAATGTGATGAATAAATAGAGACTATTTCATTGTTTTTGCCGAACATCATTTCTATCTCATCGAGTGGAGTGAGAAAGTGATATTTTCACGAGTGGCGTAAACTCCTGAAGTGTTGTAGTGTACACTGTTTATCTATTACTGTGTATTTACTTACAATAATCGCCTGTTTGTGATATACAGTGCTTGATATTCGTTCCGTTTCGTTGTGTAGACATTGATCTACTCCAGGCAAACATGATTCTATAAAGTAAATGAAACTTTACCTGGTAGCAATATAATGCACACGTTAACTGATTCAGAAGTTTTGAATATAATTCTCGAACCTATATATATATGTACCTGTATAACATTCACCGTGAACACGTACACGTTATGGCTCATTTATTACATTTCACGTTTCATTAAACAAAGGAACGGCACGAAATCAACTAATTTTATCTGAAGAATATTGAATTATTAATTAAAGAAGATACGAGGGCCATCAAGCAGAAACACGGTCACGTGACCGAACATCATTTGTGACATGCGCATTATGCATCATTAGCTCTTGAGCTTAGTTCCCCCTTTTCAGTGTCGAAATACATAACTTTTTCCTTTCAAATCGCGAGTTTATGTCAATTACGAAGGCAAGGCTAAGCGTACGAGAGCTGTAGTAGCATCGAGGCAAATTCGGCTAATTTGAACGTCAGAGAAAGGCGGGGGTCTCTTTGATCAGACACGACGGCTGGCAGCGTTGAGAACGGCGTACGTCCGTCCAACTCTTGCGGGCGTAGCAAGCCGGGGCGGTCGGATGGCGGGTCTAATTAGGAAGCGCCGGTCAAACGGGAGGAACTCGATAACATTAATTAAAGTTTGGACAATAAGAGAATCCGGTAATCACAAGTCAAAAAGACTAATTGTCAAGAAGGAAACGTCAGTGATCGCTAATATTTGTCTTTTAATTTGACGGGGAATCGATTCGCTTCCCGGAAAGATGCTCCTACGGTGGAAACCTTGACGAGGCATAAAGCCATTCCAGTTTGGCATAATCGTGCACCGCCCATTGACAAAGACAGATACCAGGTTGAAGCAATTAGTGACGTCATGGGATATGTCACGTGTCTACATGAATGGCGTATGACAAGATGGCGTGCCAAACGGAACAAAAGCGGGAAAGAAACATAGGTCAAATTGTCTCGTCTATTATTAGATCATCAACTACAAGTTGTCAATGGCAGAGCAAGTAATCAACCTTTAATTGGGTGAAAAAGGATCTAATTAGAGGCTTTTAACGACAATATGGTATAACATATCCCTTTTGTGAATTATGAGCCGGTAGTTGGTAGACAGCATCGAAAGATATGATTTTGATGTTCTGTTATCAGATAAAAGTGACTGCAGTGATAATGAACTGTATGATCTGTCACACCTGAACCTTGCTTGTTGATTACTATATACACACAAACTAAAATATTATCTAATTATTTTTAAAATATTATTTTAAATCTGAAAAATTTCGTTTAAGCCAATATTTCCACATGTGCTGAATTTCCCCACACAGACATAAGTTAACGACTGAAAGTATTCAACTGTGGTTTCCGCCACTTAAAATGTTAATTTAGATTGGTAATGCTCATTTGCATCTAGAACACTTTCAATAATCAAACTAACATCTGATAAAACTACTTGTTTACACTTTCATTTATCATTAGCTGATGGGTGTAGCTCAGTTGGTAGAGTCGGGGGTTCGATTCCCAAAAGACCAAAAGACGTTAAAAGATGGGAGTTGTTGCTTCCTTGCTTGACACTCAGCAGTATAAGGATAGAACAACGCTTGAACTGGCGCTGCACTGTGGCTGCCGGGTGGCAACGGCACACAAACAATTTCCGAATTTACATTGTAATGAGGACAATAAAGTGTTATTAATTTTTTTTTAGATTCAAGTCAATTTACACCAATACTAACTTCAATAAAGGTGGACTGTACTATTCCGTCTCTCTCAAAATAATGAATACTTTGGCTAATAATGTCTCTTTAGGAATTAAAAAAATAAAACGTTAAAATACCCTTTGTTTAAAAAAAACCCTTTATCTTTATGAATAACTTTAAGAATCATTGAATGCAAATGATAATAAAATAATGATATTAGTCAGCTGTTAGCGCTCCGCCAACGCCTAGCCCTGCGATCAATGTTAGCCAATGTCCAGAGGAGATGGACATACCAGAGATCTTAGGGCTAGGATTGAACGACCCCTAGAACATAACATTAACAAAGCAGAAATAAGTCTATTGTATTTAAGGACCCATTGCAAGCTAACTATGAGAATAAGATTTCATCTTTCTATGTAACGACTCTTAAAATTGATACAAAACTTCATTTCATAGACTAAATGTTGGTCCAGCAAATCTTTCCCGAAAAACATTATTCGTAAGAAATTAATGTATTCCCCAATGTATTTGAAATAAAGAAAGAACATGAACGCTATCAAGGTGTTCTAGAATACAGTGTGAATACAATGATTATCATTATGATTATACTGACCTGTGTCTCCTCCGTTTCTTCTGTTTCTTGCCACACATGTTGCCATCCTGGAGTTTCTCCTGTTGGGCGCATGTCTGCCTAGACACTGAAAACAAACACACATCTAATTGTTTGATCAGACAGCAGAGTCCACGCGCCAACCGTACAGAAGACAAACACGTATAACGTCCTACTGGGAAGACCTTAAAGAGAATTTGACGTTTTGACCTCGACGCCGTGACCTTCCGCACATCAAGGTCATCTCGGACGTTCGTCACTCCTTTTGGAAGTTGACCCAAAGCTACGGAGATTCTTTATAATCTACAATGAGGAATATGATTGAACTTTTTATGATTGTTTTGGTAATTATATTGAAAATGGATTTCGTTTGATAAAACTCCATATAAAATAGAATTGGTAGATATGTGTAAGCTGACACCTTGTCCTGTTGATTGGCTTGGTGATAACTACATCATATGCTTAATGATGTTTTTGAATTAAAGTTATTCTGATTTTATTTTGATATTAAATTTCAAAAAGGTTTGAGAATATATATTAATACGAGTATTGATGACAATTAAGACAAGAGTGGAGGTCAGTGTTTGGGTTCCAAAAACATCACCGTCACCATCATCAATACTTTAAGGATATTTATTTCAATTCAAATGAGGGTCGTACAATTGTAGGAAAAATATTCCTTTGTTTTATCTTCATTTGAACGATACTCCCTTGTTCTCGGCATCACGTGACTTGAAGATCTGAGAATGTTCACATGTTTAAAAGAGAATCTGAAGTATGCAGCTCTGAAATGAAACTTGTGGTAAGACATATCCACATTAAATAAGTTGTTATCCAGAAAATCTTCCTGTTCTTATTTTCTTATTTGAAATGAAATGAACATGAAAATGGGAGTCTCTGAGATCGCGTCCTTATATTGAAATGTCTAAATTTGTTATAGACTTGCTTTGGTTTTACTTAATTAAAACGACATAGCTGGCATATGATTGGACAGATGCCGTGGATAAAGTACAGGGAAACCCTTTGTACGGCTATTAGGCATTCAACATGTACGAACAATAACTATATATTATGAATGATTTCGAGCATTTTCATATATGAACTATTCATGTTCCAAACGTTATCACCAAGGCTTATTATTTATCAAATTGATTGAGGATAAGCCAGTGGATATTTTCTTTCAAACTGTAACCGATGCCATGAAGTATCTGACAGATGAACTAAATGCTCATTACAGCATGAACCCATGCAACCATTGAGTTTCTGACAATCTGTGCAGGAGTTTGAAGGACAGGTGACGAGAACATGGCTAAATAAAACTAACAGAGTGTCAGGCATTTAATCAAAGCCCCCTGCCCCCCAGGCCATGCCCCCTTCGCCCCTCCCGATCCTCCCGACCCCCAATAACTGACTTGGATTGTGAGTACTGACATCGCTCTCTAACGAGCACAGTTTACAACTCTCAACGAGGTGTCGGGTCCTCTTTCACAACCCTCAAGGAGCCCTCAAAAGCTTTTCTAGATCTCAGCACCGTCCTCAAGAGGACCCAGAGTTTGCTCCCTTAATTACGCCGTCCTATTGTCCGTGCATCCGTCCTTGTCAGCGCTTTTCTTGTTATATTAACTGTAGCACTGCAACGTCCCGTAGAGTTAATTAAGGAGCGCTTCCCACCCTCGAATAACTTTCGCTTGGATAGCTACGCATTCGGGACCCCCAAAGAAAGGTGGAGTTAGGCTAATGACCGTATCTCAGCGCCTAATTGGTATCCAGAGTAGTCGCTATTAGATCTATACAGAGTTGTGGAAATCACTTTACAGCATGTGATTGTAACTAGTGTTACAGCGGATCGTTTTGAATTGACGTTGTATTGTGGTCGCAAAGAGACGTGTAATTTTAACGATTGCCGCAGTTTATTTCTTGATTGATATGTAATTTTCCCGTCCAGTCCATCGACATTCAGTATTGTACATTTGAAAGATGCGTCTAGTGGTAAAAGTATCGCTTTGGAACAGAACTATAGCAGAACAGAGCATAAGCTTTAGTTGAGTATAGACGAGTCTACTGTTCAACTTGAAATACTATATACTAAATACTGTAAGTGTACACTGGACTTCACAGTGTATTGCATTTCAACAACGGTTTTGTTATTATGAATACAAGTAATTGTAAAAGTTTGTAACCATTTTGATTTGTTCAATAACATAATGAGCATACATATACTATTATACTATTACTATTATATAGCTATTATATTTTATTATATATTATACTATTATACATTGGGACAACCCAAGATGGTATGGTCTTCGTCTTCTGTAAGAGTATACGATGTTAACTGTGACGAGAAGTAAGGTACTGAAGTTGATGATGAAAGAGTTCCTCCTCGTTGAATATGTCGAATATTTAGAAGATAAACATACTGGGTTTGGATATCAGCGACATACACGCAACTGATTTTCTTTTAAATTAATTTAATTCGAACGAGAAGCACTAGATAAGCAACTATACAGTCTTTGATTTTTACAGTACATTTACAATTAGAAACGAGTGTGATACAGTTATATATCAATTATACAAATATGGAATACACTCATAATTCATTCACTTTGATGAGAATGTCTCAAATTAACTTAATCATCAACTTTGTCAAGCAGTATTTCCTGCAATAACAAAACAAAACATTAAGTTATAATTAATTTGTGAATATTTTCTGTAGCATATGTTTATCAGAATGGACAAAAGTGTCAAATAAGCAAGAAGGGTTACCATATACGTATCAATACAGGCATATTCAAATACATGTCAAACATGCAAACTTTTATATGAACAACTATAGTTATGGTAATTAAAATATGTGGTTTGCAAAACACTATTATATTATACAGGCAAGTAAAACCATGCGGGAATATAATTATTCGGCGAAAAGAAATTCTATTATTTAACGATGTAACAGTCGGAATACTTTATCTTGTATAGTTGTACGATGTGATATTGCACACGTTAATCTAAATAAAACCGCTTGGACAAATTAAATGGAAGAAGGAATAACATTTTAAAAACATATTTATAAAATGTAAGTCCCTCAAATAAGATAACAATTTTGCACGCAACAATAATACGATCATTTATGATATGAAAATGTCTTTTTAAAGGAAAATAAAACAAATCGTTGATATCACACCAAAATATTATAAACGTAAAATTAAAGGAATTAAAAATAAAATAACATTAAAATAAAATTCCTTCTGCCCAGAATAATTCCTCACACAGCACGAAGCAACACCAGGGGTAAGGATTGAATCCCTCAATTGTTCAGTGCTTGTTCAAAATATCAAACACAAATAATAAGCCAATTTCCCTGTCAGTTACGCAATCTTCGGGGAAGGTGTTCACTATTCTACGACACTGTGGGAGATGTTAGCATTTGTTGTTGGTCCGTGTTTTCAAATCATGACATAAGGTGTGCTCTAACTACATAATTAACCTCGTTTCCTAAACATGTTCACAGGTTAGGCGTGAAAATGTGACAGGTAGCTGATGTCTGCGCACTGAGGTATGGCTGTGTTGACGTGTAGTGAAATGAAACGTTTGAAACGTTTTGGTGTTTGTGTCTTGCAATATGGAGCCGTTGACAAACGTTATGCAACATTCAGTAACAGTTGATGTAACGATGTAGAACGTGATGTAGAAACACACTACTTTGAACGAATATGAGATTATGGCGAAAGTTAAGGGATTTATAATGAATTCATATTATCAATATGATATCAGTAATAATGTTTAACCTTTTATAAGAAAATTTAAACCTACTTAGTTTTGAATGTATTTCACTTATTTTGAAAATTTGTTACGAAGTTATTGATATAATATAACCGAGTAATGTTCAGTTTAAAAAAAACATAATAATTACTATTGATCCAAAACGTAAGACGTATAAAAAACCTAAAACATGAACTATAATTGGCAGTATTAAATCATCTATAAAAGTATTATCGTATAGTATCATATAATTATATTCAAGCATATAATACTAATAACATGAACTATAATTGGCAGTATTAAATCATCTATAAAAGCATTATCGTAGTATAATATAATTATATTCAAGCATATAATACTTTAAAAAGACGAATATAAATAAAAGAAGAATAAAGCAATATTACCATCAGGTTACTTAACAAATGTAAACATAATTAGTTGATGAAAATATAGATATAAAATCATAAATTTGTTTTATAATCTCCTAAATCGATTTTCTCCATCTCAGTTTCACAAGAACCATCCCGGTCAATGTACGAAGTAGTTAGCCTTTGTTCCTAAACTTGTCTCCTGGCTCCGAACTGCTCGTTAGTTTTGTCTTAATAAGCTCCTTCCGTTCCTGATCATTTACTGACGACCTGGATGAAATAGCGCGTGTGATTTATAACGTATCAGGCCTTATTAGTAGAAACAAATGATAAAACAAGATCCCAGTAGGACGACTTATGTTTCTAATCAAACAACGAGGCTACCACAGGCAGTAATCTGATTGACATATTGTTGCATTCTGTATATAGGTGATAGTATATGCAAGTTGTAAAACGCATGTGTCATATTTCAGGCATATATCTAATGTAGTGACGTAATATAAATTATTTTATTTATCATACTGTACCTTGTAAAAAGCTCACGTGCTAAATTAAGCATAATCCAGACATATAATCGAATGCTTGATGTTGACGATTTACTTTCTTTTATGCAATAGATAAATATATTATGTCATATCATTTCATTAATTCTTATTGTGAAGCATGAGAACACGATATAATCAGCAAATTAAACTAGGTTTTGTCTGGCGTAGTTCGATCTTTCCACAATAATAGCTTACACATGGTTATATTGTGTAAATACATCGTATTTTTGTTGACAGAGTTGTCAATAACAATTGGCCACTATAACGGTTTTTCGTCTTATGGTTGTTCCCCATATCAACCATATTATTTATATATTGTTGGAATTATAACGAAGATTAGATAAGACAAACGTTATTGAGATGATATTTCTGTACTGTGGCAATGAATAATACATTAAACTTAAGGAACAGATAGTGATTAGTCAACGAAATAACTATTAAAAAGAAAATCTATGAACAAACATTATCTTCATTGAAATAACTAATTCATAAATGTTTTGTGAATATTTTGCCGCAATTATCAATCATAAGGATTATTCAACTTTAATTTGATTTTTTTAAATATATTATCATAAAATAAAATTGTAAGGAAACTATACATATATTTAGTTTCAGTTGATTTAAAGTAAAAGCTAATATTATTTATAAATTTGTCAATACATCACTTATCAAAATACATAATTATGTTTGATGTTTAGTATATCAATGCTTACATTCATTAGACATATCTACCTTATATTTGATTTCATAACATAACCATATCTACTAATCTTATTATTAACATATTCAAAAATATTTCACATTTTCAACGGGAAAATTGTTTTATAAGATATCGTTATGTTATCATATGGACACTTATCCAAATCATTTAAGGTTTGAACACAGGACAGCCGACCACCTGTGCAAATAAATAAAACCATGTCCTATTTGACGTTTTCATGCTTGGCGTGAGTTTTTATTGCAGTGAGATTTACCTGCATGATATCCGTGTGGCACACGAGCCTATCTCGGCATGTGCAAATGAGTTATTTGTTGAAAGGATTATTTGATAAACTGACAAGACACAGCGCTAAGTAATCAGCTTTAGTTGACTTGTCAATGAACGTTAAAGAGGGATGTTTACACACAGAGGGACAATTGGCCAAATATTTATTTTCTCGATTAAGCAGCATCGTGGCTGGGGCAATAATGCCATCAATGTGGTATGGTTTGGTAAGGAATGCGACTTTATCACGATTACCCCCTCTTTACCTGTTGTTGGTATTGTCCTTATTTAATCATCGGGGGACAGCGTAACGTTACAGCCTGTCTACACCCACCTGGCGTGATATGTACATAATGTGTTATTTGTCAAATGACTTAAGACAACTGGTAAATTTGATTTAGAGATCTCCAGTTCATTGCAGGTGTTCGTTGTACACGTCAGTTGTTTCGTGTTCATATATACTAAATAAATGATGAATACAATACAAATAAAATAAAAAATCTATCGTTTAAGTCAAATAAGCTAATATGAACATTTTAATAATAAGTCGATAAATAAAAACAAAACTTACAGATTTAGCATAAACTTATATATATCAAGGGAGAGAAGTGAATTTATTTATTAGTTTTGCGCTGATATGAATTAACACCATGCAAAATGGATTTTATATTTTTAAAAAAATCACGTAGTAATCATTAACATATATGTGATTAAACGTTTAACTATTAGCCTTCAATATTTACTTTAATCATTTGTTTATATAAATTTACATTTCAAAACTATAAAAGTATTTTTTTTTAAAATATGTCAACATTCTACAAATCAGTTCTAAACGATATCGTAAAAAGAATATTCCATCGTTCTAACAACAAAATGTGCATCAATATATGTTCATTATTATACAAAACCTAATATGAAATATGAATGATTTAGTCCTCTTATCTTTAGAATTATTGTTAATTGTTTAAAATCCTTTCTCCGTTTCAGTGCGACCTCCTCTATGTTGACGTTATTAACACACAAGGTAACGGCGTGTTTTCTCCCTCATACACGCCAACAGCTGACCGTGTTTATTTTTTCAACTTCGTTTTTTCCTCTTGCTTTATTTATTTTGCACACTTGTTAAATTACGGTATGAAAATAAATTAGCAAATATGTAAAGCATCCTTTCAAGGGAGCCGATATAGTCAAACGCACAAGATGTGTGTTTGGAAGATAAATTTTAAATGATGAAAAGAATGTACAAATTCCATAAATCTAATTCCTGAGAATTATCTTATTTTTGCGGAATTCTCTGTCTATATTGTGAGTTGTATATGTTGGAAATCTACAAGTGAAATCGACATCTGTGAGAGATTAACAGATCACCAGTGCGGAAAGCTTGCTGTAATTAACATCGATGTGTGCTCGTAATTGGACCTGACGAAGACCGAATATATCGGATGCTAAATGTGTTGTCAGAAAATTATTTACAGGGAATATAGTTTATGGTTTATTGTGTCTCATAATCCTATATAGAATGGATTTTGCTTTTTAATTTACTGTGATAGTGGTGTGCCAAATTCCGTATAAATGAAGAATGTGACACTTTCATGAATTAATTTTCTAATGCTACATATGTTGTTGTAAACATATTATTGTACTCTAAGAATATAATTCTAATATAGAACTTATAATTCTATTAATTTATTACAAAATAACATGAACTGGTTGGCTTTCGAAATAACATTATAAATATAAAACTATATACATGTGTATTTCTGAATATCGAACACACATTTTTATTTTAAAGCCTTCGAAAAATGACAAACGAAGTGTGAAAACGTCAGAGGATATACATGTAAGGAATACAATATTTAATTAGATAAAGGGGGATGTTTCTCACGACTGAAACCAAAACATAAGGACTTCGTTTTTTCTCTGGCAAGATTTACAATGTTTTAAACTAAGAATTCTCACGAAGTCATACACATGATCTGGAAATAGTAATCCATGGTTTTGACATGAATTTCTCAATATTGTGTTACCAGAGACCCCTCAAGCAGAAGATTCCAGCTTTTTCTAAGCTTGTTAAATACACAGAGGGTTAGGAACCACCGGGACTGGCTGACTTCTCTCTGTACAACAGGTCACTATGTTTGTTTTGACATTTCACGCTCATTTCCCATGGGAGCGGAGAGTTTAGATCTGTAGAACAAATTTCATCTCGATGAAACCTGTTGAACATCTTACTGTTAATAAGAAAACAGATTCAAGATTCACCGTTATAAGTTTAGATACATTCTAATCAAAATATAACATGTTAAACGCCTGTTTGTAAAAAAGAAAATGTATATCGTCGTAAACTTTAGATAACATGCTCATCAAGGAACCTGATGGTTAGATTGTGGGATTTATTTATTCTTCCGTGCAAGGTGCCAATGCTAGAACAGAAACAATGACCCTAATACATATATATGCAGATACCGTCACTCCCACACAACAGTTTACGTTCGTTCATAATGTGATAATATATGTCCAAAATAAAACATTTATTTGAGTTTCAGATTTGCTAATATCATTTAAGGGTTTTTATTTTGTCATGTCGATGTCATCTTTTATATCATTTTCTAATAATAACCATTTAAATCAGATAATTCAGTATGAAAGATAAATTGAATAAAAATAAATGTTACTTGCATTTATCGATAAGAGGAATATAGCCTCTCTTTATTAATTGTATGATAAACGTCTACTTAAACGCCATGTAAATCTTGTTTTATTAAGTTGTTCTGCTTTAAATAAAAACGTCCCCTAAAATTGTTTTATACCATACATATTATCAGAGAGAGTCAAAGTTATTCCACCTCTTATTAAAAGTTATCAATCCCAGTTCAGTCAGCCCGGGGAAAATGACAGAAAATTTAAACGCCCATGTTAAAGGATGCACACCCGTGAATTAATATAATATGGTAAGCCGAGATAGCCTATAAGTTTTCAGTCAAAATATGACCAGGCTCGATTGTTTGGAGAAGAAATTTGCGAAGCTGATTTGCCGATATGAGCGACTTGTTATGATAAGAGGATTTCTGGAGAAATCTTTAATAGAGAACCGTAAAGAGGAAGGGTTTCATAAACTACAACGTGTTCATATTGGATAATATCTAAGATTTTAATACGAATTATTGTATTTTTAAAAATAGTTTAACGTTGAAAGTATAAGTCTCTTCCTTCAGTATGGTTAGAACTCCCATCGAAGAATGAATGAATTGGGATTATTTATAAAATTATCTGACGCGAAACCATGATGTAAAAATTAAAAGAATAAGTGCTGTGAGATATATTTTATACATAAACTGTAGTGAGAATGAACTTCTAAGGGACAAGTAATTTTGTCGGTTAAAGGGTGACAATATTTAAAATTAAAATTCAATATTAAATATTCGTTTAGAATTTTCATAAGAACTATGTGTAATTCATTTGTCAGAACGAAGATGTTATACTGTAAAATACAAAATTAATATATGTTATGATTAAAACCATATCGTATATTATTGATAATGATTATTGATAAGTTCGTTATTTCCTCTGTACACACATTTCAAAACTCGACCAATGACTGTATATGTATCGCGCTTATTTTCATCTACATGTACCAAATGAAAATATCCGTTCGTTTCCGCTGTGATTCTTATAAGTATGTTGATAATGCGAAGCAAAAATTTGCCTTTAATGAAGAACCTTTCATCATTCTATCAATTTAACAATCCGTTTGATCATTTAACCCATTGAATAAATTAAAATATTTTATAACTTTGAATGTTATATTTATATCCACCCACACGTTTCCTCTGTTCTCCCCCTGCAGGTGAAGTTATTAAAAACTGTGTCCATATTTCTAAACAAGTATATACATTTAAAACTCCATAAATGTCAGCCAATAACGGTAGATGTTTTCCTCTCAGAAATTAAGTGTTTTTCTGTTTAAAGGTGATTTCATTGGAGATGATTTTTGAGAATTTTTATCTTCTTTACCTTCTTTTCAGTCCGACTGACTATAGACTGTACATTTACTTATCTATAGTGGGAAGCTGTGGGAGTTTCCGGCTGTCCTAATATATAATATGTTTAGCAGGTTCCACCTACGTTCAGCTTAGAAATATATCTAATTCACCCGTTACCCATGTAATTTTTTTCTATATTATATGTTAATGTGAATTAATGTAAGGTGGTGTCTCATACGCCTATAAGCCAGATTGCTTTCTCTTTTACCTGCAATTTTTCATATCATGTGAAATGTTTTATAATGCAATATGAATACATGGATTAGCACGTGACACAATAATAAGTATTGTTCTCCCTCTGTCACGGATGACAGTCTCAATAATAAAAAAACTTTAGACTGTTTTCCACCCGCCCCCTTGTTCCTTGACGCTATATGCTTTATGGGAACTCCTAAGAGAAGCAGTGTACCTTCGAGAACAGTCATAATTTATAACAGTCTGATTTTGCAAAAACGCAATTTTATAACCCTTCACTTTCTCACTGCGTGCTCTCAGAGAACAATCGTAATTAATTAATATTATAAATCATCTAATATTGCAAAAATGGCAAAGTTTCACCCCTCACCTTCTTCCTGTGTGCTCTGTTTAAAGGGGAACTCCTCGGATACCCTGGCCACCCCAGAGAATCTGGAAGGGGGGATGTTGGGGGCGGGGGCGCCCTGAGACAGATCGAACCTCCACGGACAAAACGGAGACGCTTGTTGCTGCTGTTGTTCCCTGAAAAACTGCGCTGTGCTATTGTCTGTTGGCATGGACGAAGAGGAATTTAGACTTGAAAAATACATCCCTGCTAAGCCCGAAGGTCCCATTGAGGAATGATCCATTAGTTCTGGACTGGAATTTTGGCGACAGGAGGGATTAAGTCCAAGAATTTCCTGTATTGCAAAGGACGGTCTTTGCTGTGAATACATAGGGCTGAAATGTCCCCCAGTTGAATAATGATTCTGGAACGTAGACATCTGCGAGGGTCCGCTGTTTAGGATCCCGTTCATCATTGTTAATAAGACAAATGTCCCTTTTTAACAGTAAGTTTTTCCCTCTGGTTCAAGTCTTTTTCAAGACGATTTATCTTACGTCTCCAGCTAGAAAGTTCAATCAATTTGACTTGTGGTCGACGTCGTCTGCTTCTCCTTGGAGACTGAGGCCGCGCAGACGACCTCGACTATTTTTCAAATCTTAGAAAGTTGACTGGTTATGATGCCGGTAAATCTTCAAAGATATTCCCCATGGATCCGAGCTGACGTATAACGTGACAGATTAATCTTCCTTTGAAAAAAAACTTTGTCAAAGGTCTGGTCCAAGAAGTCTGTGAGCAGACGACAGTTTGCAGATGATACAGTACACGTTTGACAGCGCCTGTTGACACTCCCGACCCGCGGATACTCGAGACGATTATTAGTTGCTAATCCTGGCGTGTAGGAATACCCACAGGAGAAGGAATGGCTTCATTAAGTGCTGACGTAATTCACCTTTATCATCCTCCAACCTATCACCGGGCAGATAGGGCAGCCTTGTCGAAACTTCCTCACCTCACACATCTAAAACACACATGTCAATGGGGTAATTAGCAATTGTCTTCTTCTGAGCCCCCTCCCACCCCAAGTCGAGAGTTTCCGAGTTGAGCCTGTGCACCAATCAAATGCGCGAACGCTCGCCCGGGTCCCCCCGTTGGAAGGTAGATAGTTAGAACCAGACTCGTTGCTCTAATCCTCGAGGGGAGGGGTCAGAAATCTCAGCATGCTCAGCTGATAGTCGATAATCCGCCCAGCGGGGTCAGATCCATATCCTCACAGACATACATCAATAACGACTGTATATCACTCGCGTTTGATGAACTTCCTCTGCTGTCAAAATGAAGGAAATTTCTTATATGAAAAATTAAAATGAAGATTTTTTAAACACGGGTTTTTGGAGAAATTGATGCAGTTCCGTTTTAATTGACTCTTGAGCTTCCGAACTGATTCAACAACTAACGAGACCCGGATGTCAAAAACTTCAATATTCGTCAAACAGAACCCGAGGGCTCCGAAACAGTGCGTTAGCTTTGTCTGTGACAACAAGGGTCTTTCAAGCCACTCTTCAGCAACCCTCGTCTTTTCAAAGACCTCTGCCGAGGATTGAAACGGCATGATTTGGCGTTTGGGCAAGATTCCGAGTGCTTATTGTGCATGCCAGTGGGAGATAAGATAAAGTTCCCCCCAAACATTTTACTAAACGCCTTCGCCGGAGTTTCTAACTTTTGAACTTCGCTGGATAACAAATAAAAAGTTCGGTATTCTGGACTGTTCGTACCTCCTGGCATATTCTGGATAAGTTATCAAAGCTTTGTTTTATCCTTACCATTGATGACTTAGATAAGACAGACAGACAGACATATATTTTATTAACGTCTCACCTTGCGTATACATAACATACATACACAATTATATTAGATGACTCCTTACAGCTATATACTCTGAAAGCTTGACCAATAGTAAAAGATTAACTTGGTCTATTGCGTTGGCTTAATTGGTTTATTTATCGGTTATCTATGTAGGAGAGCGTACACAAATTTGTATATCTAGTATATGGAAACACTCACCCCTCCTACCCCAGTTTGTTACCAACAAGTCGTTTGGTCAGCTTTATACAAGTCAACCATGAATTTGTACATTATAGGCTAAGTGCCTTCATGAGCTGTGTCTGTTTGATATTGTAGTTCGTCCGAAAATCATACTTTGTTCCTCCTGCTTGTAAAACTATAAAGTTTCGTTTGGGACACAATATACACCAAATGCCACGGAGTGTACATGTTAAAGAGACCATGCAATTAGCCATGAATTTCGAGTCGAAATATCAGTTTTTCTGTAATTTGATCAACTCCAACGACTTAAGAAAACGATTTTAAATTGGGCGTGAATAATAAGATAATCCAAGCTAATTTAAGGAAAACTTGAGTAAACAAAACCACAACCCTTTCTGAAAAATTGGCTTACTTTTTAAAGTCATAACTGTGACAGAAATGAAACTTGAAACCGGCTTATTGCCACCTGCGTTTTGAAATTCTCTCCTCCGATGCAGCATATAGCGCTTACTTATTGTATTGAGTGATAGGACCAGAACAGGGATGTGTAATCATGAATTAATGTAATTGTGAAATAATGTAATTATGATAGAAAATTATATTCATAATTATAATCTTATATTGTGATATTTGAAAAGTGTACGAAATATGTTATGAAATGTTGAACAGCTCGTTGGAACCTGTTTAAAAAATTGTATTCTTTTAAGTCGTTGGTATTTTTTCAAGATTAGATAGGAACAGAAAAATAGCAAAATGCAATTTAAAATGACATACAGGTACAAAAAGACTTACATACATAAAAAACAATGATTGAGTATTTAATAAATAATACAGGGAATATATCTGGCCAACTGCGGTATAACGTTTCATTATTTTGTAACGGTTACTTTTTACAGGATAGAATAGAAATAGAGGTATTTAATAAATAAATTATGTTTACAGTTTTAAACAATTTTATGATGGTATGGATTGAAATGCCTTTAAATACTTTAAGTTAACCCTCAAAATATAGACATGTCACGAAATCTCATCACCACACAGAGTAAATACAAACGATTGCCTTCTCTCTGGAAGTAATTTCGCTTCTAGATCGTTGTACCGGGAGACCTGCTAATGTTGTCTGTTTTTTCAGAGATCCCGTTAATTATTTCCATTTTACACGATATCTACGTAACTTATAACAATCCCGTATAACATTTAGCAAATTACATATTAACGTATATATGGTTTAATATATATAGATATATTCGATGTGACTGGACCATAAGACGTATATTTATATACTAAAGCATTGAGGGCTGAGAGGGCCAATTTGTGCTAAGGAAAGCAGATATGGTAGCAGCCAAGTCGAAAAACATTGCTAAATCAAGGCGAGTAAACAAAAATATTTATATATCTTCGTGGGTTGATTTTTTGATGAGACGACAATCGCAAATGGGTTGGAATCGGGAAACATCTGGGCATACACCTGCTTTGAGGAGGCGGTTTTTGGACGGACGAAACGGAAAATGAGAAACAGCCATAAATACATGAACCCAGAAGGTCGCATCTCTTTGGCGTAAAGTTTAGTATACGCTGGAATGCATTTCTCGAGTAAATTGGGTGATTTTTCTGGGAACAACTGAAATAATACGTTGTCGCTTGTTGTGTACTTCCGAAACAAGAGTCGAAGGATAAACTGTCAGAATAAGAGAAGTTTTGGTTAAGTTATCCAAGTTAGGTTTATTTAGTTAATTTTCTAATTTGTGTATTAGTTTCGTTAAGCGGTTGAGTGCCCGTCAGAAAGTTCACACAAAAAACGCGTAGATTTTAGTTCTTCATTCTATTCTTTCAGAGGCAACTTTAAACAATGTGAGTTGGAGTGAAATTGCATGGTTTTATGGTAACAAACCTGATCGTCAATGCTTATTTGGCTTATTAGTGAATTGATAAAACGCGAACATATTTATTTACCATATTTACATTGAAAAAATGTTTCAAAATATGTTTATTGTTCCTGTTAAATTCCACCGATTAAGTGTATACTATAATGCGATATAAACATTTCGTATCACTTTGCCAAAGCAGATTTTTTAAATTGTCAAATTATAGTTTTAATGGTCCTTTTAAGACCCTGGGCACATATTTTCGAAGCTGTCTTAGCGCTAAGATAGTCGTAAGTGCCATACATTAAAGGTACATCCATTGTGTTGCTGGGTGTCAAATATGACAAACGTCATAAATGGTCTTATTTTATCGAGAGGTACCAACTGTTACCGAAAACAACCATTTTAATGATACTTGACTTGGTATATTGATGATTTTGAAGGTAAAAGTATCGATTTCTGATCGAAAACCGGACAATGCACCGCGTGTTGCGCGCGCCAATGAGTCAAACGTAATTTTGAAATCTTATTTACACCAGACAAAATAACAAATTTGGGTTGATAATGTTCAATAGGTCATATAATTACTGTGCATGTAAATAGGACGTGCATTTTCGGTTTCTGCACATGCATAATGATGTTACTTGATTTTAATTGGAAACTAGTAATTATGATATGTTTGGCCATTGGGGGCGAATATGCAAGCTAAGTGAATTTGTTTGTATTGTAAACAACACATATGGTGTGTTGGAACGTATTAAAGCCAAATAAAATTTTATGAAACACAATGGATGCACCTTTAACATTGACTTGCGACTATATCTTAGCGCTAAGAGAGCTTCGAAAATGTGGGCCCTGGTGTGAAATAATACTCAATATTCTCAATACTTGTAATGATTCGCAATACCAGGTCATATATCACATTGTTGATAATTGGTATCATACTAACTGTCATTTACATTCGTTAAAATATA
Source organism: Gibbula magus (assembly GCA_936450465.1). Taxonomy (NCBI): domain Eukaryota; kingdom Metazoa; phylum Mollusca; class Gastropoda; order Trochida; family Trochidae; genus Gibbula; species Gibbula magus. The sequence continues at coordinate 5,878,125 of OW388291.1, forward strand.
TAATTCCACAGAACAGTGACTGTTTCATAGCACGAGCACCGACTGTTAATCCGACGAATTTATAAATGCTATCGTATTTGCCCTAAGTACTCCATAATCGGTGAGAAACAAAATACAAGTATCGTATTTTCTTTCAGGTTTATTATCGTGAACTCTTGAAACTGCAATTAGAGCCACTATCACAGGATCCCACCCGCTTTGCAGGCCGTGCACGTGAAAAGCATGATGTGAAAGTCTCGTGCTAAGTCCGTGCGCTCGAGACCTGTCAATCATTTTGCTTGTATACAGTCTCACGCGCCAATCTCTCCCGAAAATTGAGCCACTTAGTTGTGACAAGAGCGCTGATCACTATTTGAATGAACCCGACCCGTGTTTCATTATTTTCATATCTTCAACTTACAAAGTTTCATAATTAGGAGCCTATAGCTTGTTTAATTGAATGTCAGCTTTCTTGTCATGTTTGGACCACATGGGGAAAATACCATACGGATTTCTTGTATCGTACCTATTAACACTTACTTATATATTCTATGTATAAAACCCATACAGCGTTATGGACCAACACATACATGGTTTAAAGTCAAATTACCTCTGTACATCTGAAAGACGATATACAATTATTTATTTTTTTTAAAATTAACATAAAAATAAATTTAACAAGTAGACAGGGTCGATTATATCCCCCGTCAAATGAGAAAAGTCTAACACACAGTAAACAACGATTATGGAGCTTTATTCTTTAACACATCCTAATCAATCTTTAGTTATAAATTAATATATACATCCCAAGAAGCCTGACAGTTTTCAAGATTTCTTCTTGAAGTGAAATTGTAAAAAAGCATTTTGAGTTTTTTTCCAGAATCAAGATGAAAATGTTCTTCCATGGCAATGACTAAAAATAAAAGTCCGAAAAAGGTGGGAAAATCTCCAAAACATCTACACATGATGATTATTCCACACACCAAGTTTCACGTCTTACAATGTTTAAGTCCGGAAACCTAATTTTTAAAGTATGTTTCCATGGAAACGACTAAAACTAAAATTTCCAAAAGGTCGAAAACCCCAAAAAGCACATCTACACATGATGACTGTTCCACATACCAAATGTCATTGTGTCAGGCCTTGCAATTTATTTATTTCTTGTCCGGAAACGAAACCCGGACGGATGGACGGACGGAGGTCATTTCTATATCACCCGCCAATTTCGCTGTGGCGGGGGATAAGAAAGACACACTTTTGGAATTGAAGGATGTTCAGACGATAAACAAACTGTGTTTACACACACCAATAGAATATCAAGACCTGTGTTTAGACCAGAGAAATCACAGGACTGTTCCAGAAACATTCTCAATCAACAAGTAAAATATGTATATCATTAAACTGTGTTATAATATAATGAAGAAATACCAGAAGTTTTTAATCCCTAGACCCAATTTCCAATGAACATGGAATGACACTTAATAAGCAAAGAAATGAGTTACTAACCGATAGAGTCTACATGATTTCTTCAACATGATTTAATATACTTTGGGATATATACTTGTGTTATCTAATTAATATATATACTTTACCCTAAAGGGACAGTAGCACGTTTTTTCGCTCAATTAAGTTGATGAAATGTATTTGAAAAATAATGTCACCAATAGTAAAACACCCTTCTCTCATCGGAAAATCAAGTAAAAAATTAGTTTACATGGTTCAGTAAAGCCGTGGAAATCGTTTTTGTAATTCGAAATGATAAATTGTGTTCACAATAAAATGGCCGCCATGCAATTTGCTTTATACGCAACATTGTTATTACCGCTACGGATAATTGGTTTGTGCATTAAGATGTTTTACCCTCTAAAGTAAATATAAATGACATAAACTACCATTATAAATGGAAAATTTGCAAAAATAAAATTTGCAAAAATCGTGCTACTGCCCCTTTAAACCTTGTTCTATACTTATAATGTGCAGGTGGATGGTTGTGGCTTAGCTGTGTATTGACCTATAAATGTAATTTCAACTTGTCTGGTAACTTGGTATCTGCAACATGGGAAACCATGCGTGTAGAGAGGTAGCACCATTACAAGCCTATTGATCCTATACTTATATGTAATAGATGCATCTCGCATTTTGAATTGCGTGATAAGCCTCATCTCATATGGACTTTTGTCATCGGATACCAGCAAAATATGGCTATATAAACTATCCATTTCCATCTCTTCTGAAGTTAATGAATAGATTTTATGTTTGCATTATGTTTAATTATCTTTAATTACCTAGTTTTTTTATTATTTAATAATGCATATATAGAAACAGTTTGAGTATGTGATATAAATAGACATAATTAACCAATACATGTATACTGTGTCATAGGATGTTCACTAGACGAGTGTGAATTGTTGTATTGCCTATAAGCGAGAGCGAGGTTTATATATATATATATAATATAATATAATATAATATAATATAATATAATACATACTAACCAACCACCTTCATGCTCGTGGTTTTTTAACGCATTTCAATAATAGAATCAAGTCATCAATTTATGCAACGAAGAATTAAATACAGTTACTGTACGATATCGACAACAATTCAATGTTCATAGACCGGAAATGGTTTATCCTTTTTTTCAAGAAATCATTATAATTAAGAAATTGATTTCATAATGTGTTCGTTCACTGGCTTATAAACGGTTTGAAAGGTGCAAGTTAGACTGGTAAACATGCCGGAGCTTGTCGACTTTCACACCGTTTATAATCCAGTGAACAAACACATAATTTAATCTATTTCTTATAAATTCAAACTTTGCAATTTAAGCGATTTTTAATCAATAAATAAACTTTTGAAAATAAAAAACCTATGCAAAAAGTGTTCAGTGCATGATTAAACAAATGTTTAGTATAGCTTTAGATCAGGCGCTAAGATCCGCCTACAAAAATACCGCATGTGCCACCACACCCAAAACGTAGTTCACAAGAAATATGATTAAAGTATGTAATGTTTGGTTCTAACATGTTGTATTAATCTAACTTTCAATCAAACTCCAAACATGATTAATGTTGCAAGGTTTTTAAAAAGTATAATCAAGAAAGAGCACGCGATAGTAGTGACATATATAATTGCCCAATGATACAGTGATAAAGTTGTCCCGTCGGTTATTGTGTATAAACGTCACGGTATGAAAGTTATCAAATGTCAATTGTGATAGTATTGTGACAGTTTTCAAGGTTTAGTCAGGTTCAGTTCAGTTCTCTTGGTTTGTGTCTCTGGGTATGTCTGGTCCTCACTATGTGCCGATATTTGTAATATACCATGGAATTGTCAACTTGTCAAACAACGATTACGAACAATCCGTCTTCCTATTCATATCAATAAGATAATAACCTATAAGAATCTATGTCTATATGTATAGATGAGATAAGATAATAAAATAGTATCGAGACTTTATTTTCAATATTTGGAGAGGGTTGTATGACGTCCTACAGCAATGATTATCACTCCAAGTCTCTTGAATCTTGGGAATGAAATTATAGAACTATATGACGAGTACTCCGTTGAAAATTTTGTATCTTTTCTTTTGCTCTGTTGTTTAGTTTCAGACTTAATAGCCATGAACCTACTGCACATATCTCTTCGTAAACGTTCTTTTGTGACAAGTCGCATTATACTATGGTATCAGTATATGTAATTCTATGTCACAAAATATTATTAAATATCCATAGTTTTGTTTGGAAGTAACACTGGCTCTGTACTCTGGTAAAGTTAACTCCTGGTTAACTTTCCTAAATAAAGTGAAGATTTTCTCTCTTGTGTTTGTTTGTTGATAGAAAATGTTAAAATATGAAGCATTCTGCAAGACGAAAACAGTGCCAATATAGACAGACAGACAGACAGATTTATTAAGTATAAGGCCTTTGGCCCAAAATACAGAAAATTTAGGATAACGATGTAACAATGCCAACATATAACACGTTTTATTACCCATAAGGTTGAAAATAACCAAGTTAATATTATTGATGTGAGCACATGTGCACATATCACGTATGCCTAGCAGCCATTGTTTCACCGCCAATTCCCGTCTGTGACGTCATAAAACGATTGTTCGTGACGTCACCTTAGCTTGTCCTCGGAAGAGAAGTTGGCTGGCTAATTTTATACGTGAATCAAATGGAGTAGAATTGGTATAAAGAAATTATTACACTCGAAAGTGTGCCATATGACTTTTACAAACTCGTGCAAATTTAATGTATAACCCTCGCTCCCGCTCGGGCAATACATAAATTCACACTCTTTCGTAAAAGTCATATGACACACTTCCTCGGGTAATAAAACCTGTATATAATATTGAAAATGTTCCGTCCGAAACATTATGATAACGTAATGGAAAACAAAACAAAAATAGCAGTTATTATTCGTACAAAATCACATTTATGCATCACCATCCTCAACGCGAATGCTGAACAAGGAGCGAATGACCCATGGCATTTTCCTGGAACTGGCACCGTCTTGCAAGAGACTTCCTGAGAGAGGCACTGACAGCCCTGGACAATCTGGACTTGAACCTGGAGGCAACACATAAGCAGTTAGCTGCTAATAATCTCACACTGTGTAACTCACACTCTGTCATGTAGCACGAAACTTCTTGTTTGTCGCTGTGGGGAGTATTAGGAATAATTCACAAGAGTGTTTGTTGATAGTCAACGTAAAAAGAGGGATATTGTGAATCAATTACACGATTGTTTGCCTCTGAATAGCACTAAAAATAAGATGACATCGAAGTCATTTTTTAGTTGAGCAATGATATTTTTGTCAAGCATAACCGATTTAGAATCGTTTCGTGGTTATTCGTTTATTTACAATAATAGTCAGTACATGTACATTTCTGAAGATACATAAAAAATGTACTAACATATTCAGTTTTGTAATGGTAATATCATCACTTTTCCAACCGTGTCAATCACATTCTCTTAACGTCATTTTAAATATGTATTTGGATGACGCAAACAAGATTATAATATCGATGATAACATATTTATCGCTAGAATGTTGTGTTAAAAATCTTGTAGGTATACGGATAGGAAAAAATGGTAAAATGATTTGAAAATCTGCTATTTTCTGAAGAACTCCGCGATCTATGAACATAGAATTATTTTATATACGAAGACGCCTTTCACGAAGGCAAGTCTTGTTGGTGTTATATGTCTTTGATGCAAGCGATGTTTACACATGAACATGTATTGAACATACATTATTGTCTTTGCTACTGTTTTGTATGATAGAGATTTTGAATGGTAAGGTGTTCGATAGAAGAAACAAACTAATCAAATTACAAACTGCATAACTGTGCTGTTTATTCAATAAGTGAATGTTGGCTTTAGATTTATGAATTCATTGTATTTGGTTTGAATAATGTCATTTGTATAGTGCTTGAAGATATGACTATACTTGTAGTAAAGTCTTAGTTTTATAAAATTTGTCATTTGGTTGCATATTCTCTGCTTACAATGAATTTGCAATCCGATTATTATTCATTCAATGATTATTCAAGTCGAATATGTAACACTTTATTTATATGCGTCTTCAGCTCCTACAGAAGGCTTCCTCCTTAAATTGTTTTAATTCAATAACTAAGTGAGATCAAATGCATCCTTTTTCCAATTTATCAACCAGTTGTTGTTCCTAGAATAGCCTATCAGTGAACGAGAGCAATAATAGCTGATTCACGTCTATAAATGCTCGTCTCTCCCTGAGGCAACAACATACAAACGTTTTCCGCGGAGTACGCGATGCACAAGAGAGGAACTTAAGAAAGGTGGTTTAAATCGGGCATCTTTTGTTTAACAAACTTTCTGAGGATTGACCCTCCCCTGCCTTGTGACCCCCACCCCAGGAGCAATCGGACCCCCGTCTCACAACCAGGGGCCACGATTTTCCGATGCGGCGGTTTTGAAAGCGGCGTAGAGGCGGCGTCAGGGACGAAAACTCTTTGTAAACGAAACATACCCGCGAGGGGTTCGACGGGGAGCACTACTTGAACAAACTTTATTTTGTTCGTCACAGAATCTACCGTACGAGCAGTTGTCACCTAATTCGCTAAATACTGCCCTTCGTCTCACCAATCTCGTTAATTTTTCACACCTCGTTAATTTTCCACAACACTCCCATCCGTAGACAAACTAACAACCTTGCATGGGGTATCTAATGGGTAGCGAAATCTGCCGAGTATGTCTGACACAACATAGAACCGAAAACACCGGCGCTTCGCGACACCGTCATTCTTTGTAAGACAAAAGTATCACTTTTTAACTTTTCGTTACGATTACACGCCCCTGGTATAGAACATCCAGATATGGGGCTCTGCAAGTTAATTAAGAGTTTTTATATTAGCGCGATGCCGCTCTCATCCTTCGGGGAATATTTCAATTAGAGAGACCCAACGGCACGGAAGACACACGATAAAATTTTATTTTTCAGTGAGGTCTAATAGTTTTAATTGGACCCTCACGTCTCTTTGAACGTTATGGTGAACGTGCTGGACCAGTGTAGAACTTTGCAGCCACCGTCAATTACGGCCGTGGAACCTTCGTCTCGTCATTAGGGAGCCGTTTCCTTGTCGTGTTCTTCCGTTAATGATCGGTGGTTTGGTATGGAGCGCCAACTCCGACATATAACGACCTGTCATTAGGACCTCGTTTTTTTTACTGTGGGGAAATATCTGCGACGCTTTTCTTCCTTGACACACGAGACAATGTTATTTTGAACATCATTTTTGGAAGTATTGCAAAGTGTTTAATTGTTTTCTCTTGATCTAGAGCATGGTCATTTCATCAAAAAGAGCGTTTCACCCATATTTTTCATAACAGCGCATATGAATGCCTTTATTAGGGTAATTTTTCGTTTTTTTACGAAAAAGAATTTTGAGAAGTTACTTACAGTAATTTGAACAAATTCCAATTTCACGTCCTTTCTCCCCTCTTCTCCAATTGGCACCATTTGGTGCTACTTTCATATTAGTTTTATTCAAATGTGGTTGTTTTTCACGTTAGACCAAATTTAATCCGAAAATTTATAAAAGATCGATAATATTTGCTAATAAAATGTAATCTGTATGCGTAATTGGTAAAACTGACCCGGTTTTCATTTGCCCGAGGGAGAGATGGTTGTAACTGATAGGGAGGTTCCTGGTAGAAGAAACTTGAATGAACAGAACATACAGTTGATAATTTGTTTAATAATGAGCTGTTGTCTATATATACACATACACGTGTATCTCTTGTATCTTCCTGTTTTAAAGTAGTTATTTGTTTGCTTTACTTTGATTACATACTTTCCTCAAAAGAAATACCAAAACGTAACAGTTGTTTAAAGCATTTCAGATAGTGTTGCAGTATATCCCTATAGTTATTATCGAGTCATACAGCAGCTTATATCTTGCCAGTGTGCTGATATATATCGCTTTTGCGACCTTTGTCGATCTTCAAATTAGATTATTAAACGCTCAACTTCCTCTTGTTGCCACTATATAATATAGGCACAGACAGTTGTTGTTAACTAAACTACCTTGCAAGTAAAACGATACAATATTCAATATACTTTTTTCCATGCCTGATGCATACGTCTGAAACATAGGTGCATACTGTCACTATCGATTGGTACAAGAGTACATAAACTTGTAAGTCTACTCTAGGTAGAAATGGATTGAAGAGGACGGTTTGTCGGGACATTGGCATATTCCCGAACATCTTGTCTTTCTGATTCCTCTGTATATTAGTTAGGGCTTGTAAGATATTAAAATGAATATACCCGCAATGAACAGTTGACCGTTATAAAAAGCCGTTCCGTAATTAAACATAATCAATCCCTGAGATGTGTTCAAAATAAACTTTGATTTGACCAGTGTGACCTCACATATAGTGGTCCTGATATATAAGAAATCAACAAGTCGTGTCGTATGTAAAATGTGACTTCGGTGTGTGTACATGGCGTATTCGTCAGAATTGATTTTTGGACTAACCTGATGTCCGGTCGTTAGTTAATAAAACTCTAGAAAATACTCCATGACCAGCCCGACAATGGATTTCGGGACAACAGTCCTTGTCCGGGCATTAATTTAATTTTTGAAGAGAGAAAAAAGTCTTTGCCCAGTTCTTTTAAAACGGATTTCAATACACAAGGCAAGCCTTGAGTACGTTCCAGAGTCGTTTGGATGTCTCTTTGGATGTAATCGATTTTATTGGATTTCAAGTTATGTTACTTAAGCCGTTCTTCATTCTAATGTCAAATGTCTTTTTATAACGGACTAAATTCTCCATTCTAAAACATTATTAGATGTAACATGTATATGGAAACATATCTGTTGGAATTAAAGTGCACAGTATATAGTCTGGATAATGCAACAACTTTATACGCGTTTAATTAATAATAAAATCGAAAAGATGCGATTCTATTTAATGATTGAAATTTACTTTTAATAAGATAAGCATATGTAAAGAAATTGTTTTTCATGAAGAAATGACGTAATTTTAATTAGTCTCTAAGTCTATAATGCTATGTCCAAACGTGTTTCTTACCAGAATGCAACTCAACTATTCCAGTATTAACGCATATACCATACATCTACACCTGATCCCGTGCTGTCCACGTCATCCATGTACCAACGGGTATCTGGGTTCGAATCCTGCACTTAACGCGTCTTGAAGAAGACCCAAGCGGGCAAAGATATGCCGGGTATTAAAGTTTTCATAATATTCATGGGAATAATAGTTTTCTAAATATAACTTGCGTTTTGGTCGACGGAACTACTTGGCGCTCATTCATGAATTGCGTAGTTCTCGTGTTTAAGCTAAATCATACAGTTGAACAATTTCGAGTCAAACGTCAGTAGAACATATGAAATAGAAAAAAATGTTCAACCTAATGTTTCCGAGACCGTATGTACAGTACTAAATTTGCAAGACGAAGTTGCATGCAAGAGTCGCCGACTGAACTGACGTCAAGGCTTTGTGACGTTATTAAGCATGACGTCATTGAGTGACGTAATTACATTCCTGTCTTGCATTGCAACGAGTTGTTTATCATGTCAAAAATCTGTTTGGTAATTAAGTTCAACAATAACACGAGGATCTTTAGATGTGCGCATCCTGAAGGTGTCAGAAAGTTTATGAATGGCGTATGAGTACAACTTGTATTTCACATTCTAATCTAAGATCGTGATTTCGCGTTTTGTTTTTCGATTTTTACGCATTAAAATGGTCCTGGGCAAGAAAAATAAAACCAACTCGTTGCTCGGAATTACAAATTATATTTCCCTCGTGAATTATAATGTCAAACTCCTCGCTAAAGTTCCGAGTTTATCACAAATATTAACTCGGGACAAATAATCCGTATTTCCTCGCAACTCGTTGAGTATTCTTATAATAAACATTTTTGTACAAAGCGAAGCAAGCCATGTGACGTCACCCCTCAACCTGTTACACCTCCAGTTACCTATCATTATAACTTTTCTCTTGACAGAATATTTTTTCGTTTCTTCCTGGAATCCGGCATGTTCTCCCGTCAATCCCGGAAGTTGGGAGACATGGCGTAATGGCGTGCTGCCGAGGGGAGGATGTAGGTCCTGATAGGAACATGTCCATGTTAAACATTTCTCACTTGTTTATAAAGCTGTTAAGTTTTTATAAAATGTCAGAAGTTGAAAACTTCTGGCACATGTTGTATTTTTATGGAATCACTTTGTATGACTTAATGGTCTTTGGGTAACTTTGTGGTGAAAACAAAATATACGTTAATACATGAACCGTACGTTATATATGTTGATGCATGAATTCATTTAATCATCAAATTGATTTTGCCATTAAATGTGCATGGGAATCTTAGGGACTAATCAATTTATTACAGGGGTGGGGGATGGGCCGGGTGAATTTTACTTCAGTTTGTACATAGAATATGACCCTCCCTGGCTTGATGTAATTATTTTGACGACCCTCCCCATTTAAGGCCTAACAAAAATTTTCTGGTCTTTACAGGCTGACAAAAAGGATGCGATGACGCTATTTTTTTACGACAGTTTTATTTTTTTGAATGAAGAGTTAAACAAACAAAATTTATACAATTATTTATATAAATAAAGCACAAACCCTCTTAAATATGTGTTCTATCCCATATAGTCTATAATCTCACTCCTACACTCTATCTCAACAGAAACGAGTGACATTTTCTATGTCCAATGTTTTCTGAGGCTAACAAATTACAGTTATCTGCCCTTACTTTTGAAAACCTAGCGGGAAAAAATAAAAATATAATAATATATATATTTAAAATAGGGTGTTTGTTCAAGTATATCTTGTAATCTTTGCCAGGATCATTTGATTTATAACGATGTTAGAATCTATACTGAAACGTCGCATTCCTGCAATAAAGAAGTTGTATATCCATAGAACATGTTCTCCTTCAACTTTAGGGGATCTGTTTGTGACATATCTGTATCGTTTTTACTTTCCTCCGTGGGTCTGAATGATACACTTTCAACTTTAAACTTTCTTTATTTCTCCATCAACCACCCAGCGGTGGTACAAGAGTACAAAGTCATCAAATTACATATATACAATCACAAGATGGGGCATAATTAACATTTAAAGTGTGTAAGTATACACTTAATAAACACTGATAATTTTTTCAATACTGATGTTTTCTTTGAGCACATTAAAGTTTTAAAGGTAATAAGATTTCTCCATTTTAGATATTCTGCAGGAATATATTTTTGTCTAGCGTCATCAAAGTAATTACATCTCAATAAGTAATGTAGTTCATCCGCTATTGCTGGGGAGTCGCACAACTTACATGTTCTGTTTTCCCTTGTAATGCCCTCCCAGCGGCCAGTCTCAATAGGTAGAAAATGATTGGTAGTTCTAAATTTCATGATAGGAATATAAACATTTGTTGGAAGAAAGAAATAACGTTCAAATGTTATGGAATCTTTTATGATCTTATAATATAGTGCCTTTGGGCTATTATTTATATTTGAAAACCAACTCTGAATAAAGTGTTCTTTTAAGACAAATTCAACCTTTGAGGCCAGCCACTCGGTGTTAAAAGATTCCGGATTTTTGAAAACATTGCTTAAACCTAGGTGGTTTAGCGTGTCTTCGACAAAGTTTAGCCACTTGTCATTATAATCATAGAGTTGCTTTTTGACAGAAACAAAGTTGTACAAGGTGTGGGAAAGTTTAACATTTGTTATTTTAGGTACAGCTAGAGTGTGCCAATATTTAACCAATCGCTAAGTCGTGATTATTACTGGCAGAAATATATGACACAAGTGCTTTCATGCATGTTGAAATATCAACTTTATCTTAAAATCATCCACTCCACGTCGACAGTTTGTTAATATTCATCTTACAATGTCTAGACCACTAGCCACGAGTAGAAAGCAATAACTTTTGAGAAATTGAAATATTTATGCGACAAACGAGTGACTTGGTTTGAACGTTTGTTTAGTTCAATGGTCATTTTTATCAGACATGATACATTCATTTATTTAGCAGTAAACGAGCAGGTATATTTATATCTTCAAAAATATGTCTTCACTTCTTTTGGTCGTAACTCGTTATTTACATGCAAGATTGCACGTGCTTAGGAATTTTCATTTTTTTTGGACCCTAATCATGATACGTATAGGAGGTATTTGGGTGGGGAGAACATTTCCCTTGATGGTGGAAAAGATGCGAAGATGTTATGTATTTTCAACACAGATGCCTTCCTGCTATCAAATATGTCGCTCAATGTGAAGAAATATAAACACAGCTTTGTGAAAGACGACATAACCTCTTGGTTTCACATTACATTGTTGACGGGTAATTATGTATATAGAACCGATAACAACTGGTGATCGTGGCACATTAACAAGCTTGCGTTGTTAAATATCTCCTATCGTGTGTTATTAAGCAAGCTATTTTCGTTTCATGTTGTTTTTTAAAATCACAAAATGTAAACTTCAGAACCTTTTTCAGTCTCGATGGAAATAGATAGACGAATTCTCTGTGAGGGAGAAGCTGTTGAAAACATTGTCTGATGTTCTATATAATCAATCAATTCTTCTTTGGAGTATGTGTTTTGGATTGACTTTATCATTTCTTTAAAAACTTGTTTACCCCAATTTTTTGTTTTATTTTTGCATTTTTTATGATACAGGCAAATAACAAAATAAATACATTTCATAATAAAATGAGGTACTATACATACCCCAAAAACTGTTTAATGAAATAGCTTTACAGATCCAGAAAGGCATAACTTATGTAAATGTTTTGTTCAACGTATACAGAATTGCTCAATATGTTTGTGTTCATGAATAAAAAAACTTACATTCTTATTCGTCTACCGCTTACGGTACTATGATAGGAGTATTCTTCATATGCTCGGCTTCGTAAATTATAATTACAGAAACATGTTTTAAACTCTCCATGTTTTTATTTTGGCAATATTAAGTTGTTTGTTCAGTGAGTAAAATATTTAGTCCTTTACGTTTCTTGTGATAATTATCTTCCCTCTGATAGGTGCATTTTAATACAATCATTTGTTAGGTACATTATAACAATGAGCATTGTTAGTCATGCAGAGTTCCTATTAACTATGTAAAGCATTTTGGATGTTCACAGGAGTCGATATGTCAATATAGTCTTTGCTAAGTCAATTGGTTAATTTCTAGTAACTGTATATTGTAAAGACATATTGCTTGTATCTGGATATTGTGAAGTTCTTTTCCTAGTAACTGTGTCTTGTTAAGTCATTTTAAGTCATTTTGCTAGTAAGTGCATACTGCAAAGTCATTTTGCCTGTAAGTTTGTATTGTAAGATCATTTTGCTAGTAAGACTTTATTGTAAATTCATTTTGCTAGTAAGACTTTATTGTAAATTCATTTTACTAGTAAACGTATATTGTAAAGTCATTTAACTAGTAAGTGTATATTGTAAAGTCATTTTACTAGTAAGTGTATATTATAAAGCTTTTTGCTTGTAACTTTGTATTGTAAAATCATATTGCTAGTAGCTGTATATTGAAAGTCATTTTGCTAGTAACTGTGTAGTGTAAAGTTATTTTGCTAGTAACTATTTTTGTAAAGTAATTTTGCTAGTAAGGGTATATTGTACAGTTAGTTGGCTAGTATATACCTGTATATATATAAATTCATTTTGCTAGTAAGTGTATATTGTAACGTCATTTTGCCTGTAAGTTTGTATTGTAAGATCATTTTGCTTGTAACTGTATATTGTAAAGTCAGTTTCCTAGTAACTGGATAGTGTAAAGTCATTTTGCTAGTAACTGTATATTGTAAATTCATTTTGCTAGTAACTATTTTTTGAAAAGTACTTTTTCTAGTAAGTGTATATTGTAAAGTTAATTGGCTAGTATATAATTGTATATTGTAAATTCATTTTGCTAGTAAGTGTATATTGTAAATTCATTTTGCTAGTAAGTGTATAGTATAGAATCATTTTGTCTGTATGTTTGTATTGTAAGGACATTTTGCTTGTAACTGTATATTGTAAAGACATAATGCTTGTATCTGAGTATTGTGAAGTTCTTTTCCTAGTAACTGTGTCTTGTTAAGTCATTTTGCTAGTAAGTGTATATTGTAAAGTCAGTTTCCTAGTAACTGGATAGTGTAAAGTCATTTTGCTAGTAACTGTTTATTGTAAGGTCATTTGCTAGTAAGTGTATATTGCAAAGTCAATTTGCTAGTAACTATATCGTAAAATCATTTTGCTAGTAAATGTATATTGTAAAGTAATTTTGCCTGTGAAAGTCGCCGGAAAGTTTGTATTGTAAGGTCACTTTGCTTATAACTGTATATTGTTAAGCCAGTTTGCTAGTAACTGTATATTGTAAAGTAATTTTGCTAGCAAGTGTTTATTGTAAATTCATTTTGCTAGTAAGATTATATTATAAATTCATTTTGCTATAAGTGTTTATTGTAAAGTCATTTTACTAGTAAGTGTATATTGTAAGCTTTTTGCTTGTAACTTTGTATTGTAAAATCATATTACTAGTAACTGTATATTGTAAAATCATTTTGCTAGTAACTGTATAGTGTAAAGTTATTTTGCTAGTAACTATTTGTTGTAAAGTAATTTCAGTAAAGTCAGTTTCCTTGTAAGTGTATATTGTAAGGTCATCTTGCTAGTAAGTGTACATTGTAAAGTCATTTTCCTAGTAAGTGTATATTGTAAAGTCATCTTGCTAGCAAGTGTATATTGTAAAGTCATCTTGCTAGCAAGTGAATATTGTACAGTCATTTTGCTAGTAACTGTACATTGTAAAGACATATTGCTTGTATCTGAGTATTGTGAAGTTCTTTTCCTAGTAACTGTGTCTTGTAATGTCATTTTGATTTTAACTGTATTGTAAAGTCACTTTGCTTGCAGCTGTTTATAAATCATTTGGTCATTACTTTGTTGTCTAATTGTGATTTGAGCTTCGTATTGTGGTCATTTCGGTATAGTTGCTGTGTATTGTATCATTATATTGTCTGTCAGTTTGTGTAATTAAATAGTTAAGTAGTTGTTTTCGTTAATCACATTTGTCATTACGTGGCTTAGTAAGGCTTTATACGGTGTCCATGGGTTTTTTAAAAAGCCTATCACTAACGTCACTGAAAGTGAAAATCGTATTCTACTTGTCAGTTAGCTCGTTGTCATAAATACATGCAGGATAGTATTAGTCCTTCTATTTAAAACCATGTTTATTATATGCTATGCGAGGTGAGACGGGGTTTTCTCAGTTTGAGAAAATGTGTTCTCATCACTGCAGTTTGATATCACTTTCTCAACACAGTGAAATATCACAGAGGGGATGACGTCATGGGTACATTGGTATGACGTCGCGTTTACGTCATCGCCGTTGCCAATTGACAGAGCAAACATGGTATGACGTCACCAGAACTCGCTCAATTGAAGCAGTTTTGGACGTAAAACACCATATTTCCGACCACAGAAGCATATTAAGAACAGAATATTTTGTGTTTTCAGTGCGATATCACGTATCTCTCATCGAGTGACGGGATAAAGCCGATATTTTCACGAGTGGCTTTACCCCGTCACTCGATGAGTGATAAATGATATCACACTGAAAACACAAAATATCCTCTATTTATAAAACGAATTGAACCAATGAGATGGTATTGAACGACCGAAAGCGAGTTTGATATCCAATCCTTCACGAGCTTGATATCAAATCCTTCACGAGTTTGATATCCAATCCTTCACGAGTTTGATATCAAATCCTTCACGAGCTTGATATCCAATCCTTCACGAGTTTGATATCCAATCCTTCACGAGTTTGATATCAAATCCTTCACGAGTTTGATATCAAATCCTTCACGAGTTTGATATCCAATCCTTCACGAGTTTGATATCAAATACTTCACGAGTTTGATATCAAATCCTTCACGAGTTTGATATCAAATTCATCACGAGTTTGATATCAAATCATTCACGAGTTTGATATCAAATCATTCACGAGTTTGATATCAAATCATTCACGAGTTTAAAAAAAATGGTTTTTATATTGAAGGAAATTTTGTATTGTTTATTACCTGCCCAAATCATACTCAAGCGAAATTGCCGACAGTGTGCTGAAACTAAGATTTCCTCGAGCTATGAACCATTGTGATTTCATAACTGCACACTAAGGTGACGTCATACTGGCAGCGGTATTAAAATCGATTAATATAAATTCCGTACATTACACTGCGATATCTTCAACGGGGCACTTATAATGTGTTTTACTCTACACAGTGATAATTGATAATGCAAATTTATAAAGAATTTGAAACGTTCTGCAGAAACCATGTCGGGTGTATGAGTTAAAGGAAGAACACGTCAGGACTCATAATCATAATTTATTTCTCTTATTTACAATGCTATATATTCAGAATGATATTGTGTTCAAATAAACTTATGTAGGAATGTAAATTTGTTGAGACAAAACTGCCCTCATTAACGTCATATATAAACATTTGTCCACACTTGGACAATATATACATGTTCATGCGTTAATAAATCATTAAAACTGATACTAACAAAAGCTGAATAATGTATTTCCCCAAATTAATAAGCATTAAAAATGAGATGAATGCCCCTTTGGACATTGAGATGTGGTAGCTGGCCAAGAGGTCCAGGGTTCGATACCCACCAGATTTATTGTAACTTTTATTTGCTATTTACGACTGTTTACATGTATTTTGTAGTATGCAATTAATCCCCGAAATAACTTCATGAATTAGCTTTTAATATCATTATGGTCTAATCATATAATACTGGGAATCAACTGTTAAGGCAAGTTGAAAGGTTATCAATAATACATTATATCCGTAAATGCACCTGACCTGTCAGACGTTATGCCAAACAAAACATGGGCTGAATCTTTAATACTACTGCAAGATGAAACAATCTAATGCTGAAACCAGGAAGTATCTCCGCTATCTGATGTTTATGTTTTTATTCATTATTCCATAGCTTTGCATGCGAATACTTGCACTATGTTCCGCCCCTTCCCTTATTATCCTGTCTTGTCAATTTCTGTCTGTATCAGAACAACACGATGCAACCTGTCCTCATATTACATCTTGGTTGGGTTTGTCATCATGTAACTGCTTGTAAATACAAATAATTAGCATGATGCTACCAAGAAAGACGGAAACATTGCTTAATGAGGATACATTCGTAGGTGAAATAATCCAATATGTTGTTCTTGACTGTTGTAGTTGCAATGTTAACACAGTCGCCTTCGAGGATTTACCTCAGGAACAGTGTCATTTCAGATCAACTTTGTACATTCCTTTAAACAAGTTTATAAACTAAACTATGAACTAAACTTCAGTCATATTTCTCCGAGTCACTGGATGATGAGAAAGTTCTGAATAGTTTCGCACTGTGTTCCTGAGCCTTGGCTCGGAGGGAGTTAATGCTGTCTCGCCGCGGGTCCGTCCCTAGATCTATGAGGGCACCATGAGGGTTCGGGCTCGACCTCAGACCGCTGTCAGTCGAGTCGGCCACCTCGACACTCGTCTCCTGCAGGTCGCCGTGCAGCTTCTCCGAGACCTCACCGCACTTCCGGTGCATACCTGTAACCATGGAAACGAGGATATTAAATCTTGGAAACACGCAAGGACTATATGTAAAATCACGCGAGAGTTTCAGACCAAGTCATGTTCATAGATAATTGCCATAAGGAAATGTTGGTACTAATCAAGGGAAATGTGATTTATTTTACAATCATTTAATTTATATAAAAACACATTAATTTGCATTACTCGAATCAGTAAATAGCACCTCTACCATTGCCCATACGCTCCATTCATCATAGCTCAAGTTCAACACTTTCAAGTTTCTAGAGATACCATACATATAGGTAAAGATCAAAGTTCCGTACTTATCAACCAGGGAGCGCATGCGTCGGGCTGACCATCTTCTGCCGCCTTCGCGATGGTTTCCGGAAGCGGAAGTGAGTGTCTGACCATAGCTCCGTACAGTCCGTATTCCGCCATGATGCTACTTCGTCCCCAGGTCTTCTCGGCTTTCCGCCATTTTGCTCGCCGGTTTTGAAACCACACCTAAAATAAAAAAGACTTTAACATATTTGTCTCCACTACGTATATGTAAAGTGTCGGTCTACCCATGCAGCGTACTCATTCAGTTGATTCGAATATAGCGGGTTAATCTAACGGTGTACACCAATACAAACACTCGCTACATATCGTTTACTATACAACGTGCAACGCCCACTTGAACTAATCTACTAGACCTATTAACTTTATTAATTAACTGTATACATTTTGTATTGGACGTGCATCAATCCTAATACTTATGACAGGATTAATCTGAAAAAGATGATCTTATGACAAAGGAACATTTTGTTTTCCAATTATTGTTCTATTAGTTGTATTCTTAATAGTTGTACCAACTACACGTTAGTAAAAGTACATTTCTATGAAACCTGTTAATTGAATCAAAGAAACTTAAACCGAATACACTGTCTGAAAGGCAGGTATAAATGTAGTCAATGGCAGAACAGATATCTCCTGGAACCAATGGCATCACACCGACATACGTGTATATATAACAAGCAGAAACAGAAACCAACAAGAGAAGAGATACCTTGCAAGGTGCCTATGTACATTTCAATGCTGGGTGTAATTAACATTATTACTGTATGTCTATTTCCCTGGTGATTTATCGCCCTGTCTCGGAGTCGGTAACCCAAGCACTGCCTCCCTACGGCGGAGCCAGAGACTGGGTGTATATTACTGAGGATACCATCGAATACGGTAATGTCTCTTTCAGAGTCATTAGCTGGTAATTGAGGTGGCTCACGACACATGGACGGCGTTTGACATCGACATCCATCACCTGTCAGGAAGACGGTGGCCCGATGGGGAGGGTGGTAACCTGAGCCAGTGACTCCCAGGTTCGATCTAACGAGAAGGTTAACTAACGACTTCTTATTTCTGTATGGAGAGGTGCGCTGAGGTCGTTATTGTAGACGACTTCAGAGAGAGAGGTCGAATCGGCCGGTTGATTCATTTTTGTGTGATAGTCAATAAATAGTCGCTATTTTGGAAAGGTCAAAACGATACTTTTACAGTATATAATGATAGAAAGTATAAAGTGTAAAAGATATATTCAATTATATTTGCTATAACTTTAAAAAAAATTCACACAAAAATCATTTGTATGGAGGAGAAAGCCTAATGTGTCTGTGACCTTTCTGTCAATAAATATGTTTAGAACTGACCGGTGCCCGCCAACCATAAGTCATGCATGGGACAGATCACTCTCAATGACAATGACGTCAAATGTTCGTTTTTTAAAACAGGAAGTTTGGAAGAAGATTTCGAGTTTTATTCTTTTTTAAATGTTAAAAAATGATGATAAACATGAGAGGAGAGAAAAAAAAGACCAAAAGTGAGATTATTATAACAATTGTTGAGGGTACTCTTTTCTCAATGAATAGTTTGCATCAAAGAATTCTGAATAGGCTTGAAAAAAACATATGTTATGAAAAAAGCCGAATATTGTAATACACGCCAAGAGTAGAACAATCTAATAGAACTTAGTGAAATCATTAATGAGCATTTAATACACGAAACAAGACCCAATGAGCGACCGCCGTGACGAGTCCGTATACTTGAACGCAACAACGCAAGGCATAACTCATGCCGGTCTCCATTACTGGCTGACTTAGGCCTTGTAGTATCTTCTTAAGAAATATGTGCTTAGAAATCCAGGCCCACTATGCATTTCTGGTGTAGCGATTCACTATCTTGGCACAACAAAGCGAGGGAAATACCGCAAGGCTTAAATCATCCAGTAATGCAGACTGGCAAGAGTTATGCCTTGCGTTTGGAAGTTGACTTGAACGTTGCTCGGGGTAATGTTTTAACACCAAACAGAAGGTAGCAATAAAGCCTTGAAAAACGTGTAAAGTTGTCCCCAAGAAAATTTGTTTTCTGAGGAAAATATTCGTGATTTTGTATGGGAGAAGGTTGTATGTTGTTTATAGCTCCTGGCAGATTATCGCCACAATGTGAGTAAGAATAGGAGTGGTCAGTCAGTTTTCGACTGACCAACAAGAGTTCGCTTGCGTCGAGCTTGCAGTTCTTCAGTCTGTCGCTTTCGCGGTAAAGTCTGGTTTGCCTTATCACGTATCTATTTCATTTGTCCATATTAATCTTACTATAACACTAACAGAAACTGCTAACATGTATTCCAATTTGTGTATAATATATGTACAGTTTATACATCACACGTTGCATGAAGTATACGTAAACTTGAAGAGTGGCGTCTCAATGTCTTTTCAAGAAGGGAACGCTTCGAACATTTTCTTTGTCTCAATCCTTGAATTGTTCATCTCATTTGCTGAAGTTCTCTACGGAAAGGATTCAGTACTTTGTTCTAATGTGGTTAAGGAAGCCACAGAGAGAAATGACGTTGAATATTTGGGCATCCCATGGATCGTCTCGCGTCCTGCAATATTAGTTTTAATAACTACATCGGAACCATCCAAGCGCGATATGAAATTATTAAAGAAACGGAAAATGCTAATTACATCATGAAATGTCTTGTTCGTTTTCTATTCTTTTCATGGATGGCCCCGGTTAATCAAATCTGTCACGGAAGCGCTAATATCCGGACAATTCATTTGAGGCAATTTCCAGGCAACCGCAATAAAATAACGCTAATAACTTAATTTTCTGCGGTCGATTTGAAGAGTGGTAACTCACCAGCTCTACGTCATTTCGCATCATTACAACTCTCCTAAATCGTCATATAAAATTTAACTCTATGACGTCACGTAATGTCCGTCAAATCATGACACGCGCAGAACAGGGACCAAATAACCTGACATTTGCATAACAAATCTGTTAAATGAAAAAGCAATTGCGTGTGTAAAACTGTCCGAAAACAGCTAATATAATCAGTAAATTGCACGCCGTAAACAGCTTCTATCCCGGCCTCGCTCTGCCGTGCATACGGGACACATCTCTCAAGAGAATGCTTGGTGAATCAATGCGGCATAATTGACAAAACGAATATTTCTTTGGAAGCGTTTGATCTGAAATTAATCAATCTAGCATAATAGTCACTCGAAGTGATTAACTCATCTAATATTGAAGCCAAATTCGCTCACGTGCCGATCTAAGCGCTTGAAATATGTTTCCGCAATTGGTTTATTTGCGCGGATGCTTAAATCATGCCTTGGAGACACGATTGGGAGTCGTTCTCGCTCAATCATTTAGTAAATGTGAGAAGAATCTTGCGATCTGTTTCCACTGTTTGAATAAGTAATGCCGAGATCCATCTGTAAAATTGCCCTTGTTTCTCTCTGCAGTGATCAGTGTTTTAAACTGCTTTACAAATTTGCCCCTTCTCTTTTGAAATCGACCCGCGCTTCACAGCAACTCATGCGTGGATTACGCCATGATAAATTATCCTAATCAAATATTGAAAAAACCTTTCATCCTGAAATAAAACAAGTGATCCCATGGTGAAATAATCTTTATTAAAAGCGCTCGGTCAAGGGTTCGTTTAGTATGTGGATGAGGACGTTATGATCCAATTTGAGTAATTCAGAAGCCTCATTCCCTCCCTCCCCGGCGTTCCAGTTGTCAGTGACACTTTGTGTCTCATCTTAACGAGATTAGTGCCGTGTCTCACACCAGCACGAAATCAGTTCCAATTTAATCGCAGCTTGATTGTTTAAAATCGAAGGTTATACGACAGCTGCTTGTTTGTTAAAGACAGGACTGCATTGTCAATACACTGGCTGTATTTACCATTACACTAATTATTTATATAACGTGGTGGATACATGTTGTATTGCACCATTTCATTAAATATTCATATCATTGTTTGGGAGTAACACTGGCCCTGTACCCTAATGGTTATCTCTCTCTCTCTCTCTCTCTCTCTCTCTCTCTCTCTCTCTCTCTCTCTCCTCTGTCTCTCTCTCTCTCCTCTCTCTCTCTCTCTCTCTCTCTCTCTCTCTCTCTCTCTCTCTCTCTCTCTCTCTCTCTCTCTCTCTCTCAGTCTATCTCTCTCTCTCTCTCTCTCTCTCTCTCTCTCTCTCTCTCTCTCTCTCTCTCTCTCTCTCTCTCTCTCCCCTCTCTCTCTCTCTCTCTCTCTCTCTCTCTCTCTCTCTCTCTCTCTCTCTCTCTCCACGTATCATTATTCAAATTAATATATTCTCTCCATCTATCTCTCCCCATCTGAAACCTTTTCTATTCCGAGTCTGTCCGATCTCTCTCAACCTAAAGTACTATTTTAGATTACAACATCGCAATAATGTAACTATGTATGTATGTAGCATGTGTATATGGTAATGTATATGTAGGTAAGATTCGCTTTTATTCTAAATTTAATATCTAATTATATAACAC
Source organism: Gibbula magus (assembly GCA_936450465.1). Classification (NCBI taxonomy): domain Eukaryota; kingdom Metazoa; phylum Mollusca; class Gastropoda; order Trochida; family Trochidae; genus Gibbula; species Gibbula magus. The sequence continues at coordinate 5,900,051 of OW388291.1, forward strand.
TAGTGTCTCATAGACCGTATGGCCGGATGCTGTTGTAACAGCAACCTGAAAGTGATATAACATATAAACAGCATGTGACACTCATCTAAATTAAGCTCTTTTATCTTCTGTAAACTTTTTATGAGCAACGTGACATATTCACAATCAGTTCGCATGCGACCTTTCTCAAATATACAATCATTTATCGTGAGCATACCAAAACGTCACGTCTGTAATACTATTTGTTTTCAGGATAAACTTAAGACAGGTAATTCACAAACCTGTATTCTGTATTCTGCATTTAACTCTATATTTAACTATCCAGTATTCTACATTAACTCTATATTTAACTACATACCTGTATCCTGTATTTTACATTTAACTCTATATTTAACAAGCATACTTGTATTCTGTATTTTACATTTAACTCTATATTTAACTACATACCTGTATTCTGTATTCTACATTTAACTCTATAGTTAACAAGCATACCTGTATTCTGTATTCTACATTTAAATCTGTATTTAACTACATACCTGTATTCTGTATTCTACATTTAACTCTATAGTTAACATACCTGTATTCTGTCTTCAGGTAGGTCTGTCTTCATGGCGAGCACCTCTCTGGCATATACATCCGGGTAGTGGGCGTCTTTAAACGCTTTCTCCAGTTCATCAAGCTGCTGGCTCGTGAAGATTGTCCTGAAAATTTGTCTATTAAGTCATATTTCGAGAGAATGTGTTTTGATGTTTAAACTGTATGTTCGTGTGCATGGAATTCTTTTTAAGCGAATAAGTTTCAATGTGTAATCTATCGTAATATTTGATGGTTATTTATACCTGATTTATTTCGGAAAAGTATAAATTCTTGATCTAAATAAAAAGGTTAATGATATCTTAAGTCCACGAATAAGATGATTTGCTAAGATTAAGTCAATTGTCCACATGTGTAAGATGTGTAATACTGAAAGTTATCGTTAAACTGACTGTGGTAAACAAGGTGACTGATGTTTCATTATATGAATCTGTGTGACTTTTTGTAACCTCGTGTCAAACATCCATTCGGGTAATTTGGTGTAGAAGTGTTCATCATCTATATGTGTATTTTACCTGTGTCTCCGTTTCTTCTTTCTTCTATTTGCAAAGATTTGAGAGTTTTCTATTCTGTCCACCGTACTGTCCGCCTCACAGTCCGAGATCTCTGGAACCAAGATGGTCTGGTTGTGAGGAAACTTATCTAAACGTCCAACCTTGATTACGGTTAAATTATCCTATTCTATGACTTCATAAACAGGACTACTGTAGTCATGGGCCAATTCCGGAATAAAGAATTGAATTGAATAAACAGGACATTTGAAACTAAAGAATATCCCCCAGTCTCCACCATAGGTTAAACATCATGTGCTCCAACTAATTCTCTCACGAATATCTTTAAGAAAATTGGGAAATGTTCATAAGAATATAATAACTTAATAATAAACGATATATTAATATAATTTCCGTTTTAATTTGTTAATAGAATATTCTTAGTAGAATTGTGTATTAAAATCATAGGAGCGATTGTTTGTAAAGGTAAAATAATGTATGATTCGCGATAGTAAACAACCTATAGACATTTTCAAATTTTGGGAAAAGGGACAATCACTTTATTTGATAATAGCAACCCGATGTCGTCATGTTTTACATTGTGATGTGCTGCAGATGATCTCCTTTGCGTATTTTATTACAAAAGCTGATTTTATAAAGATTCAGTCAGCATATACATAACTATATTAACACTGATAAAACATGTTCATTATTTTAAAACAAAATCCTAATATATATTCCGCAAAACTGTTCATTTTAAATGCATTTTGCCGAACCATTGATGACGTATGTACAAAAAGTCGACCAGGTAAGTAAGTAACGGATCGATATAAACAAACAGCGTACATATCCACATCGCATAATACACTGAAGCATATGGTATACATGCAAATCTGAATAGCTTTTTCTGCAAAATGATGCTATTCACATGGCTCAGCGGAGGATGAAAAAACAAACAAAACAGTCTATTGTCATTTTCAGTTTAAACTATTTTCAAGTTCTCTAAATATCAGATCGATCGGTACCAATCCAATGTGTTCACTTCTATAATACTAAATAATTACAATAAGGTTACAAATGCTCAATATGCGGTCCAACACAGATCATAGATTTCCATTTCAAGTTATACAAACTCTATTTTCCCATCAGCATTAGCAGTTGGAGAGTTGAATACGAGAGGATAGAAAGCCTATCCGATTCCCTCTATGTGGCAGTCACACCGGGAAGGTAAGTGAAAGTTATCCCCAACTCGCCCCAGGTTCTTCCGGGTTTGCCGTTGCATAGCAACCAAGAAATAAACACGACAACAAAATGCCGATTTTCCACAGGGACGACTTTATTGGAGAGTTTTTGTTGTATTGTGATGTCTATTAGTAAAGAGTGTTTGTTGTATTGTGATGTCTATTGGTAAAGAGTGTTTGTTGTATTGTGATGTCTATTAGTAAAGATTTTGACATGATTCCTAAATAATCAATTTTGATATAACTAGCTGTATAACATGTTACACTCCGCACAAACTCTTCATTAATGAAGACGAGACGAACAGCATGCTGACAGTTTGTTTTAACTAGATTGTAAGAAAATATTATATCTAAATCAGTTTGTGTGTATATAACCACCTCTTTATACGAAAACATTGCAAATGAAAGGCTAAGTTACTGTATGTGGTAGGTGCTAATATTAACCTTTTCCTTATTTCTCAACATGCACCTTAATTTTAATAAATGACAACCATAGCGTAATAATCACTGCTTGTACGTGATCAATTATATCTTAGTTTGTGAAACAAAACGTAATTTAATTACCCTAAACAGTTCATGTCAAATTCAAGCATATTGTTTTTATTATTTCATAAGCTTTTGGGTAATCGTCTTCACGATGATCACTCGATGCCAATTGCAAATTGGAATATGAAAACCACACCAATCACCTTAATTGGGTCACGTGAAGTAGGCCTACCGTGCCTACATATTAATTTACAATTCAAATACATATTATGATCATGGAGGGTCTACTGTTGGTATTTACCAAACTGGCAACGAGGTCCCATCAGGAGCAGCCTTTGAGACTTACAGTATTTAAATTGAAGATGTTAGTATGTGGTAAAAATGTTAATATGTATTAAAATATTAAATACATAGACCTACATGAATAGAACAAGGATAAAGGTACAAAACAACTCAGTATGAGCTATGAGAGACGGTTGTATAAAAACGTTACATGACAACAGAATTAGAAAATAAGAGGATAAAATAGGTAATAATTGAAGAGAATACAAGACGTTTCCTTGAAATGGTTAATTTTTCAGACTGGAACTATATATGTATTATGCGCAATAATATACATGTAAAACAAAGGCATCCGTCAACTCTGACGTAAGAGATGTTTGTAGCATAATCTTACAATCGATCTGGTTCCGTCTATTTTCAGTTTAAGATTGACACCGACTCAATAGGGAAACCAAACTATAATCCTCTACAGGTAATTAGTGCACTAATTAGGAAGAATCGAGTTCATCAAGTCCATCACTCACCTGTTTTAACGTTTTGACGTGACGCCAACTTTTCTCCGTCACTGTCGTCTGCCTTTGATAGATGTGATTTCCAAGTCGTTGCAGACGACACTTCTTTACTGCTGTCAAAGACGGAGGGTAGGTAGGGGGATAGGTAGAGCGAGACAGGGGAGGTAATGTGCCCCGCGAGAGACTTTTCCCGCAAATCAGCGTCTTTTGCGTGCAAAAACTGTTTAAGAGACACATTCCTGTCATAAATCCCAAAACTAGGCTTAAAAACCGGAGAGGTAAAGCCGGATGCAAACGACCGGGTACCACCAAGGGATAAAAACGGCGACGGTATAAAATTCATGTCCGAGTCCTACACAAGCCGCTACTTCATTTACAAATGGTGCTAGGAGTTTTGGCCTTTAGATGTCCTCTCTGATAGATGTGAGCGCTGGTCGTTCTAATGGAAAGGCTGTCGTGTTATAATTGTCCCCGCCTTAGTTTCCGGGCCATAGCATTGTTCAAGTAATCAATTCCGAGCCCCGATTCAGCGATGAGCTCGCGGATACTGTCAGTCACCTCACCTCCAATAGCTCGCCTGCCAGCTGCAATTAGCCATTAGAATCTGAACGTTATAATGCATCTGATTGGGCATGGAGTCTTATATAAATTGTGTGCCCGAACCAGATTTAATTTGCGTTAGGATATGATATTGAAATGCTTTACAGGCTTTACAATGCCATCTGAACCACAGAGGATAGTCCTTCACAAATTGCTAATAATTATTTTTCGCCGGCGTATTTTTTCTTCATATCGGCTCTAATTAAGTTATGCATATTGCCTGTTCGCCCGCCGGTCTCTTTGTAGTGACCTCTCCATTATCTTACAAATTATTTCTTGTATTGGATTAATGAAAATTATTTTTCGTTAGAGTAGAGCTGGACGAAATGTGAAAACGACGGAAAGCCTCTGAATAGAGAGATTATTCCACTTGGGAGAAATCATTACTGTCATTACCCGACCCTTTTTGTGTTCCGGCAATAATAAAGTATCATGTTATTTTGTGCATGTGTTAAGCATTCACAGATATTGTAAATAGCTATATTAGACAAAGGTCTTTAAGTACAGTTTTACAATGGTGTCGAACAGGAAAAAAATATACAGCCAGAAGAACTAAAAAGAGGTAGTCCTTTTGTTCACCTGGATTATTGCATTTGTTTGTGTCCAAATTCTAGTTTGATATTAAACAAATGTGTTTTTAAATTCATCGCCTGAAGTTCTCAGTGCTCTCACACTTATTGTGTAATTACATCCTTGTCGGTGCTCTCACAATCATTGGTGTTGTATTCACAATCATTGGTGCCATATTCACAATCATTGATATTGTATTCACAATCATTGGTGTTGAATTCACAATCATTGATATTGTATTCACAATCATTGATATTGTATTCACAATCATTGGTGTTGTATTCACAATCATTGGTATTGTATTCACAATCCATGGTATTGTATTCACAATCTGTGGCAAATTTCGTTCGTACACCATTGCCAGGGCAATCACATGCATTGGTAACCTGTTCCTACAATTATTAGTATTTATCTCATATGACAGCGTACTGACAATCATTGGCAGAGTACTCACAGTCATGTACTTAACTCTTTGGCAGTCTCTCTTACAATCATTGACAGTGTTTTACATTCATTAGTACTTACTGGACAAAGAGGAGTGGAACCGGTAGAATCTGAAAGATCAGGCAAGCGGATTCCACCCCTCTTTGTCCTGTGAATAATCTTAATTCTTTAGCAATGTTCTTACATATGTTGGCAAGTTCTAACACTTATTGGCATTATCTGATTATATTAGACAGTGTACTCACAGTTCATTTGACGGTGTTAATACATTCCTGTCGGGGATCTCATAAACATTTGCAGTGTTCTTACAACCATCCGCGGTGGTCTTGTAATCAATGACAATGTTCATAGAAGTAATGGCAATGGTAATCATATAATTGACAGCGTACTCACAATCATTGGAATTATACATGTGCAGTAAACTTACAATCATGTGCAGTAAACTCACCATCATTTGTAGTGTTCTTACAGTCATTAACAGTGTCATAACAATCATTGATAGTGTTCTTATATTTGTTCGTAGTGTTCTTGCAATTATTAACGCTGTTCTTGCAGTGAAATGCATTTATCTTATTATATTTGTACTTGTACTAACACTCATTGGTAGTGGCTCCATAATCATTGGCAGTGAACTCATTGGTAGTTACCTTACTGCAGTTTTCTGACAATCATTCGCGGTGTTCTTACTATCATTTACAGTGTTCTTACAATGACTGACAATGTTTTTATAGAAGTGTTCTGACTATCATTCGCGGTGTTCTTACTATCATTTACAGTGTTCTGACAATGACTGACAATGTCTTTATAGAAGTGTTCTGACTATCATTCGCGGTGTTCTTACTATCATTTACAGTGTTCTTACAATGACTGACAATGTTTTTATATGAGTGTTCTGACAATCATTCGCGGTGTTCTTACTATCATTTACAGTGTTCTTACAATGACTGACAATGTTTTTATAGAAGTGTTCTGACAATCATTCGCGGTGTTCTTACTATCATTTACAGTGTTCTTACAATGACTGACAATGTTTTTATAGAAGTGTTCTGACAATCATTCGCGGTGTTCTTACTATCATTTACAGTGTTCTTACAATGACTGACAATGTTTTTATATGAGTGTTCTGACAATCATTCGCGGTGTTCTTACTATCATTTACAGTGTTCTTACAATGACTGACAATGTTTTTATAGAAGTGTTCTGACAATCATTCGCGGTGTTCTTACTATCATTTACAGTGTTCTTACAATGACTGACAATGTTTTTATAGAAGTGTTCTGACAATCATTCGCGGTGTTCTTACTATCATTTACAGTGTTCTTACAATGACTGACAATGTTTTTATAGAAGTGTTCTGACAATCATTCGCGGTGTTCTTACTATCATTTACAGTGTTCTTACAATGACTGACAATGTTTTTATAGAAGTGTTCTGACAATCATTCGCGGTGTTCTTACTATCATTTACAGTGTTCTTACAATGACTGACAATGTTTTTATAGAAGTGTTCTGACAATCATTCGCGGTGTTCTTACTATCATTTACAGTGTTCTTACAATGACTGACAATGTTTTTATAGAAGTGTATTGACAATCATTCGCGGTGTTCTTACTATCATTCATAGTACTAGTGTTCTTAAAATGACTAACAATGTTTTTATAGAAGTGTTCTGACAATCATTCGCGGTGTTCTTACTATCATTTACAGTGTTCTCACATTCATTTACAGTGTTCTCACATTCATTTACAGTGTTCTCACAATCATTGACAGTGTTCTTATAATACTTGACAGTGTTCTTACTGGCATTTACAGTGTTCTTACTGGCATTTACAGTGTTCTTACTGTCATTTACAGTGTTCTTACTGGCATTTACAGTGTTCTTACTTCAATTTACAGACTTCTTACAATGATTGGCAGTGTTCTTACTACCATTTACAGTGTTCTTACACTGATTGGCAGTGTTCTTATAGTAGTGTCCTTGAAATGATTGGCAGCGTTCTCACTATCATTTACAGTGTTCACACAATAATTGGTAGTGTTCTTACAATGATTTGCAGTGTTCTTACTATCATTTACAGTGTTCACACAATGATTGGCAGTGTTCTTACTAGCATTTACAGTGTTCTCACAATCATTGGAAGTGTTCTTACTAGCATTTACAGTGTTCTCACACTCATTGACAGTGTTCTTACAATAATTGGCACTTTTCTTACTATCATTTACAGTGTTCTTACAATGATAATTATCTATACGTTTTCAATTATAAGCAGTACTCTTTCAGTGATTAGAAAAATGCTTTCACTTATTAGCCATATGCTAAATTTCACTAGAATAATATTAGCATTGTTCTTAAATCGTCGATATTTTAAATTCGTCAACATAAGTTTGGCATTGTTACGCTAGCGCGAGCAGTCAGTTTCGTCATGATAACATACAACATTCCCATTCAGCTTACATTTTGGATCATTTAACAGTTATCGTTATCACAAACTTTCTTATATCTGTTCAATGAAGGATAAACCCCAGCAGAATTCTTTCACAGTTTTATCAACGTCTTTTCTTCAAACTATAATCAGATACTTTTACAATTAAATTTTATAAGAATCGAGGGTAGAACCAATGTTTGAATAAATACTCGAATGAATAAGAATAAGAATGTATATTCATAAAAAACAAAGTCGTAAATAAATCTAGAGAAACTTTGGAACCTATCAAACGCAACTTTGTATGAATAAGGTAGCATTTGTTTAAATATCACTTATAATTGTTACATTGCTGTAAAGTCCGTTGTAATTAACGCATCAGTATTAAATTATGAAACAAAATGTCTTTATTGTCAACTGCTGTGAACAGCACATGTAGAACAGAACTGTGCCTCGCCGCGGGACCTGTCCGCAACTATTGTCGTCCTGTCTTTGAACTTTAAACACACGACTCGTATTAAGTAGAATGAAGCTTGAACTTTTTCCCTTTTTTCCATTCAAGGGCCTGTACTTGTTAATGTTAACCCAACTTGCAGTGTTCGAGAGGCCGATTTCATTTGCCGAATTATTTTAGAAAGGCTCTGCAACTTTTTCTTTCTAAAGGAACAGCTTTTACTGTCTTTTTAACTGTTCAAATGGGTGTAGAATCTAATTTGGTTGGCCTATCGAGAGGACGCCATAATGGTATCTTTATTGCATTTGATACAAATGAAATCAAGAGCAAACTAGTGAGGCCCAGTCGATGGTAACAACGTTAGCGAGTGTCAAAAACGGGGCACATGAGACGCTTTAACTTCGGCTAATGTGGAAATGAATAAGCCCTAATCTAATACAATACGAAAACAGAATGGATTGTAAACATAGAAATCCTCTCGTAGTCGGCTGCAGCTCATTTAGACAAGGATTCCACTGAAAATGCTTCGGATTTCATTTGGTAACGTCTACACGGAAAATGACCTAATCTTTCAAATCATGCCTTGGCGACTGGAGACGGTTCTATGATTGTATTGCCTCGAGTCCTTCACCCAGCACGGAACTCTGCTCGTGTCTATTTGTTGTTTTGATAATTTCCTCTAACTTCTTCTCAAGTAGAAAGGAAGATGGACGAACTTAGTATTGTCCTGATGTGGGCTCCCGGCATGGCGGAACAATGAAGACGTTCTCTTTCGTTTGATACGGTTTCAGTGACGTTAAGCGATACGATAGCTGTGTCGATATCACTGATCAGCAGTACACAGTGACGTCACTATTGAAGTGTTCCTCCTACCCGAGTCATAGTATGACTTCATGAGGTAGAGAAAGTAATTAAGAATACGGTACACTCAACGGTCTATTTTATTGTTAGTAACGGACCACCGTGGAAACCCCTTATATAGATTATAATGATGTAAAACTTGTTATTTAAGAAAAATTCAATTTCGATATTTACATTACTTTATCAACACATATGATGATGTTTGCAACATTTCACATTTAACAAATATGAATGCCAAATTATGCAATCACTATAAAGGGTTAATATCCAGACACCACATCGCCCCCTATAGTGTAGCGTTGTAAGTGTAGAGTACCATAGACGTCCGACAATCATAGTGCCTTACACCAGTGTAGTTACTCTTCTATTCTATAGGCCTACTAGCATTATATAATAGATTTATCATGTATGTTCTTGCGTTTAAACTATGATTACCATATGTATAGTTACAGTTGTATATATAATGACTAACAACGTTTAGCTTTGCAGGTATGAATGGCAATTTCATAGTGAATAGTAAAAGTTGCGACCCTTATAAGTCGGAGACCATATTATGCAAATATCAGGAGAACCATCATTCACCTGCAAGTTAATTTTCAGACTGATGTGAATTTAATATACTTTTGTTCGGTTATTATGATTTGCAACGATAGCGTCCTCCGCCTTAAAGGGACATTGCTACAGGGTAGTCACAGTGACATTTAGTTAGTTAAAAAGGCATTTAGTTAGTTGGAATGGCATTGAGTACATGCATATAATACATTTAGAAACAACTGCAACACAACTTTCTCATTGTAAATAATACACGCTTTTTTTCGCCAATTCTGTCAGCTCCAAATAAGCGGAGACATTTAAAAAAGTTGCTTCCCAATCTAACGGAAAGACTGACTATAATAATATATACTATATTATTGTTCCGCGTTTGGAAGAGTTGTGATCGAAACACACAATGTCAACAAACAGGACGTCAACAGGATGAATAATATCAACACAAACCTAGCTAAAACCACTGAAGACTTCCTTATTTAGCTATCGTGGTCGATTTTCATACGTCTATTTTCTGAGGCTGTCAGTCTCATAGCATCGACAAACTTTGTTATTGTGTTCTAATAATATCATTGTCAGGCGTCGATCGATAGGGTTGTTGTTTTTTAAACAAAACTATATAGATTTGTAGTGACATGAACAGTACGTCATGTTCTATATAAAGCACTTGTTTATTGATGGACAACTCCTTATTTCGACAGCAAGACGTTTCGACACAGACCCCTGCAGTGTCTTCAAGTCGTGCTGTAATACTTGAAAACGTTACAAAAATCCGTATAGAAACGTCGCTCGCTCTCAATAAGAAGTCTAGCCATAAATAATATTTCATATTTGATTTCAAACTTCTGAAATATCACTCAAAGATGTTGTCACGAGATGCCAGTTGTATATACACTGTATATATGTTGGTAAACAACGTGTGTAGGCCTATCATGTCACTCTAAGTAACTGGTGTAACGAAGCAAGAGAGAATTGCATTAATGTATAAAATATATGGCTGGCGCATTAATGCAAAATAAAATTACGATTAAAATGCAAGGATTTACCCAATCAACAGTAACAACATAAACATATTAAGGCAACTATTCAAAATATTTATTTTCATTTTAACAACGAATGATAATGATACATCACATAAGGTAATTATTAATTAGGTCATGTACAGATCATTAGTTTGTCAAGGATAAAGACGAAAGCTTCTAACCAAACAGACTTCAAAACAGCCGAATCCGAAACTTGTTTCCTTGAGATTTGATATATTGCCTGAAACCGCACGTTGTACGAAACTGTAGAGTACATTATCGTGACGTCACAGCCAATGTGTTTGCATTATATTTACGTTTTCGAGATGGAATAGAATATTTCAAGTTTTGGAAGAAGAAAGTAATACTGTCACATAAGTGAAATCATGGATATGATCCGTGACGTTTCGTGACAATAAGGACAGAAACGACTTTGTTTTAGAATGATTCGCAAACAATTGAAAACAATTAACTTTACATAATGACACTCCACAATGGACAAAATGAACATTATAATTACGAGTAGATTGTGATAGATGTATGAACATCTGTTGTAATGATGTACTTTTAAAACTACCAATCCAGGTGAAAAATTTCAGTTATTTAGATCTATGAATATTTAGTGAAAGTGAAGTTTAACCTCAAATCTTTGAAAGTTTTCGAAGAAGAGGTGTAGTCTCACCAAGAAGACAAACCATTAACACACAATATACAAATGTACTAGATATAGACTCTTCTCTAAATACAGATTTGGCATCAAGAATAGTGAACTACACAATGACAATGTGTGCTATAGATGGTTTGCATAGAAATATAAACACTTATCACGTGATCATGAGACTAGAAACCTAATGCATATTCCAAAGAAGATGGTACCTCTGTCGAAAGGAAATAAGCAAAGTATAAATATGCATGTATATACACTCTACAAAAATTTAAGGATCCCCCGAAATTAAATGTAGGTATGACATGGATCGCAAGACCTTTATTGTTGAAAACTGGGCGAGTCCTTTAGACAGGTAGAGACTAACAAAGGAATGGTTTTACAAAGCAGTAATTTATGAATTAATTACAGCGGTGCTTAATTAATATACAGGTAGAAATAGAACAAATCCAAATAGCGTATACCTAAAACTATCTGTCCACCACAGAGTTGAACACGACTCGCTCTGAGTATAAAGTATAGCTATTCTGGTATTGAGTGCAAACTTGTTATATCTTTGTGTCTATCAGTCTCAATAACAGAAGATAATCTACTGATATGAACATTCAAAGTTGAAAACAATAATCACAGATGCTTAATAAAAAAAACTAATTATTATTGTACAGAAATCATGAAAAATCATCCAGAAACATTTGCTTGTCATTCACACTTATAAATATTCATTCATACACAACAGTCAACCTAATTTTATGTGACAAATGATTAGTTAACCACCCATTCTGTATAAATGTTTGCTTTCCATTGACACACAAGCGCCCACGTTCACTCATTATCACAGTGACTTTGATATAGATGGCTATGGTTCGAGGCAGTTATAGCAGAAGAGCTGATGATTATATGAGCGCTTCTACTACAACGGCTGGATGTCAAACTTCCGACTCTTTGGGAGATGTAGGGGAGCTCTTGTCACTCTGTCGCCGGGCCCGACTTTTGTCTTCGATCTGAGGTAATGCTGAAATATAATATTTCATAATTATTTTGGAGGATTTATTGATAAAAGATTAAATTTACAAGTTTTCTAAGTATGTGCCGATATGAGGGTGATTATCCGGCGCCATGACTGAATCGAATTCTCATGCATGTCGTACCCTACGGTAAATCGTAAGTCGGTAATTAATTCGCACCCGCATCTCATTCCATTCTTTATTGTGTATATGGAATTATGTATTTATTGCAATAAATTATTTTAATTTTGTGTAGTTCTGTTAAAAAATTCAAGTTGCAACCAGGAATATTCCCATAAATATATATACTTTTCAATCAGAATCAATGGAAAGGTCTATATCAGACGCATTTAAATTAAACTGACTTTTATTTCGGAAATAATATCAACTTGTTCCAGAATAACAGTTTAAAACACTATAATGCATACATTTTGAAAACGTTCCACAATTAAAGTTACATGCCCCAACTCTTAGTGCTGTCGGAAATGCTAAAAGAAAAATGTTTACCGAGACAGATTCTCCATCAATATTCTAGACAGATCACTGTCGACTTGTTCTATGCACCTACATGTCAATGCTACTATTGAGCCACATATTTACAGGTGAAAAACGTAGAAAAATACAAGAATGTGAAATATTTTGATCTTTGATTTCTCCATCCTGACTTTTTTTTGCTCGACACACACTCATTCACTAAGCGTGAATTCATTCAGACTTGTTATTATTTTAATATACTTTGTCATATATTTCATTTGCATTTAATCAACCAACCAGCTTGTGCAAATGTACACCAAAATAATGATTTAGAATAACCTAATCACATTTATTATATTTAAAATTTTACACTCATTAATTTATTTAGATGACCTCCACATTGTTTACAATTTCAGTAATTCGCTACAAATGATAACGATGTCTTATTTTTTATATGTAAATATGTATGTTTAAAATTCATTTCCGATGAACTTATTTTTGAAAGTCTGTGTCATGATCATATTTCTTTTGTTCGACTTTAAAAATACATTGCATTGCCAACAGTTAGGATATAGAAACATTAAGCCAAACCAAGAATTTTGTAAAAAGGAAGTAGGGAAAGGAGTCAACATTTAAACTTTGTAATGTTACTATCACATCACAATCAAAAGTAAGTTTCTAGCATTTCTGACAGTAGTTTAGTACAATATACATACCCTGACTGTCCGATGTGACCTTGCGACTACCATACTGGGTCATGATAGTCATGGAGTGTCTGTTAGACCGAGGCTGACTGCCCGTACTGGGCACGGAGCGCTTGGAGTACACAGAGAGAGGGCGGGAGGGAGTCGGGGAAGATACCTGCGTCCGAGAGCGCGTTAGGCTCATCGTTCGACCTGTAATTAAAATCAGGAATCAATGAATTTATTCACTCCCTCAAACAGGTTACTCATATCATTTCTTCATGCCTAACGTCTGATACAAGTGGAGTGTATTCTTGGCTAGAAGTAATGAATTCTGATTGGTTACGATCAAAGTTGATCAACGATGTTATTTTAAACTGGGCATTCTGTCTGTTACCGTTACGGATGAAAAGACTCGAGTTTCTTAACCTGTACTATGTCCAAATATAGTCATAAATAAAGTCAGTAGCAGAGTTAGACGATATTAATTGTACATACATGAGGACGTGCTGCAATTTTCCACCGCGAGGTGATTTTGCTAGAAGCGAGAAATATTGCTCACGTGTAACAGAGGTTACTTAGGAAGAGAAGATAGGGAAAAATGAACTTTCAAAGTATTTTCGGTAAAAAAACAATATTTTGCTTAACATGGTATATTTGGGATAACACTATCTTCAATAGTACAAATTCTTGTAATTTTACGGGGCGAGTCCCATGCGGGATTCGAACCCACGCCCTCAGAGTAAGGCAACTATCGCCAGCATTGACTGTACCAACAGCTTACCACACGTGCATTTCGCATGTTATATTTCCTCACTATCTAAATGGCAAGTATTTCTAATATTTTGTTTGTTTCCCGTTTCTATTGTACTCTCTTTAAATGTTATTCCATATTTCAGATTGGAAATTTTGTTTGAATAAATAATGAGCTGTACTTGTTTTGTTACATGTACTCTCTCACAGAAACAAACATATCATCCCCCATCTAAAACCCAGAGTTTACACACATACAATTCATCACACGCTACATGGGAAGAAATGACTATAAGGAGAGAATGCCTATCACAATGAGAATATGAATAACTCTGAACTGACAAATGCACATGAAGCTCACCTTTATCCTCGATGAAGAACGTGTCGGGCTTGTAGGCCTTCAGTAGCAGTCTGTGTAGGTCCTCCGTCTTCTTCCGTTGTTCCTCCTTCTGTCGTTCCTTCCTACTCCTCTTCTTCTCGTGCTCCCTGTCAAAGATACACATCAATTCAAGAGAGGTGGTTTGGAATCGGACAAACATTGTTCTGGGTAACACCTTCTTTATTGTGAATAATCGCAACGTTTCGGGGTATATGCTTACTTCTCCATCAGGTGGAATGAATAAGTTTTGTTATGGCTTTTACTTCAAAGACTCGATTATGCATTATATTCGACTCTTTACTGAACTAAAGGACACGCGCTTTTGAGACACACACTGAACCATGGATTCTAATGACATGTTTGAACTGCGATCCAAGACGAATGGTTCAGTCAAAAGCTCTACGATAATGGTTATTTTATGGCGCTTCACCTAATGTGTGACATGGAAGTGCGGTAAAATATTTATTTGATCAACCAGTTATCCTGTTAGTTTTTTGTTATGTGTTATATTAGAAGTGATTGTGGACACACTATACGTTGAAACACACACTATCAAGAGTGTTGTTAAATTGCAATTGGCAGAGCATCAATATGTTATACATGTCTAATTGTTTGAAAATGAACATCAAATTGAATTCTTCGCATTGAATATGAAGTACAGAAGAGAACAACACGACATCATCAAACTTTAACATCTCCACACCAGAAGGAGAATATGCACCCACCCGTGTCCATTCTGTGAGACGGATCTCTTGCCTCTGCTTGCATCTTGATCTATAGACGACTTGAGGTTGGAGTTCATCTGTCTAGCGGCCTCCACACTGGTAGCAGCTCGACTGTTGATCTGCTCATACATGTGGTCTAGTGCTTCCACCTGTCGCTCCTGGAACAGTAGAGGGGAGACATACAGTGTGTCATATATATCGTATGTGTAGCAGTTAACAACTTGTCTAAGACTCAATCAGATGTAAGAGATGTAAATATCTTCATTGTTCATATTGTGAAACATAACTCTTTTCATATTCATCATATATACCAACTTCCAAACGCAAAGTATAACTCTTGCCAGTTTGCATTACTGACTGATTTAACCCTTGCGGTATTTCCCTCGCTTTGTTGTGTCAAGATAATGAATCGCTGCACCAGAAATGCATAGCGAGCCTGGATTTCTAAACACAGATTTTTAAAGGAAATACTGCAAGGCCTAAATCAGCCAGTAATGGAGACTGGCAAGAGTTATGCCTTGCATTGGGAAGTTGCATATATACACGATTCACAAACTTTCGTAAAAGTAGTATGACATAGTTATTCGTGTAATGACCTCAATTACTCAGTAAAATCGCAGATATTGATACTCAATTTAACAAATGCTATTGGAAACTCATCATCTGCCATGCAATACTATTGATCAGTGTTGATCGTTACATTAAAGGGGCTGTATATCACGTATTCTTATGGAAATACATATATCTCTCAAAAAAGAAAATAAACAATTGCAAAACAACCCTCCTCAATCAATAAAAAGAGTTCTAAAACAAAAAGTTTTGGTTCGGTTAAGCATTTCCTATCCTCAACTTATTAAAAGGTGTTCACACTTAAATGGCGCTAGCTGAAAATTGACACCGTTTTCTACGACTACTATATGTATACTAATGGGCTGTATAACCCTCGTAAGTAAAGATATACTGCATAAACCTTTATTATATGGCAAATTTGACCACATAAAAATGCAAAAACGTGCTACTGTGCCTTTAAGTGTTACATGTACATCCATACATGACATATCTACCCACCTCATCATCAGCCTCGTTCTGGTTCCCCTTCTTGCTCCTCCTGGAACTATTGTGTCTCGTAGATCCATCAGACTTGGACTTCTTCTGTTATAGAGGATAACGTGCATTCACTTTTATATATGTCACACATTGAAATATTAGTCTCACTGTTTATACCAGTTTATTCCTTAAGTACGATTTTGACCACGTTTGACAACAAAGGATCCGAATCAAACAATTGGTGTTATTTTAATGTTGATGTATCAATATATATTTAGCCTTCTTGATCCGTAACTGCCATTTTTTCTTAAATGAAATATCATGATTCCGGGAGCTAGAACTAGTACACTTATCTCTAGCGTTTCCTGTTATAGTGGGGCAAGGGGTTATGACACTCATGCACCCTTCGATACTATATGATGAAGAGATAGTTCCTAGTCTCGATAATTTGGTCCATATCCGTCTCATTATGAATAAAATCACGGTTATGTTTTATAAAGAGCCAAATGGATCAGCAATCGATGTTCCTCTGTGTACAAGCAAAATCTCTTACTGCTTACAAGCCGATTAAGGTCACTTTCATGTTATTTTCCTTCCCCCCTTATTCTAGGTCCAAGTCAGGACTTATCATTATTTACCTACATCTACATCTACTTTTCATAAATATTCAATTTCCTCGTTTTATTTGTGTTAACAATTAAAACGTTTCATTTTATTTTGATAATTTCATTTACGAAACATTGAGAAGTGTCATTAACTTAAGGTAAGAAGTTAATCATTAGGCCTACCTTTGTTTGACCTTTATGCGTGTGGTCGTCAATACGTGAGAGATGGTCCGCCTCACCTGTCGGGGCAAGTAAAGAAATGCATGACAAGCTTCATCTCATGATTACATTGTTCTTCTTTGTACACATACTACAAAGGCTAGTCGAATTGATTGAACAATTGTTCATTCACAGTTTACATACCTCTACTTAGATCTACAACTCCTCTAAATAGGATAAACAATATTAATATAAAGTAATCTTAATGAAGATCTGTATGGATGTCAGAAACGTTCTATATCAAACACAATTGCATCCAGTCTAAAGATTCGAATATAATGTAGCAAACAACACAATTCACTAGTGCTCACCATTGGCGTATTCGCTCCAGTGAGAGGACGATTGATGAGAGTTCCTCTTGTTGCCGTCGGTGGAGTCGAGGTTGTCGTGATGCTGCTGGTTGTGGAAGCTGCTGCTGAATAGAGCAATGTCGTACATGGGTCCTGTGTAGATCTGAGCTCGTCTCAGTTGGTGGTACTCCCTCACGGCTCGTCTCTCCTCCTCGTAGCGCCTGACACTGTCATGTACAGTCTGGGCGATCACCTTGCTGCTCTTGGACATCCGGGACCGACTTCTGGGTTCCGGTGCCGAGGACTCTTTGGAATCTTCCTTCCGGTAAAACTCGCCAGAATCTACACTGTTCTCGGATGTAGCGTCCCCGACTCCGTTCATTGCAGGGGCGTCTACTTTGTCCTGTTTTGTCTTTGTCTTTGACGGACTAGACCCCATTGGTTCTGTGTTCTCCTTACTGCCTTCTTTAGAACTCTTCAGGATCCCTTTCCTTGCAACAGGTTCCGATTTTGCGTCAGTTTTCGCTGGACTGTTATGTTTTGGACTGGACTTCTTTGTATCGCTGTCTGGTTTGTTTTCTCCACTACTCTTCTTATTGTTATCTTCTTTGCGTTTAGCCTGCAGACTCACACTCGCTGAGATGGTGGCTGTCTTCCCTCCCTCCTCTTCCTTCGCGTTCTCTCCTTCAACCTTGACCGTCTCCTCTTCCTCCACAGGTTTCCCTTCGTCTGGTGTCAACACTTCAAGTTTATTCGGTTCTCTTCTCTTAGGGGATTTCACCCGCCGTTTGGGTGAGCTTGGTCTGGAGTTGGACCGCGATCCGGCGGATCTCAACCGAGCCCGGAGTTTGTAGTTTCTCTGAATGATGATGGCTGCATCGTTTGTGATGACGGTTCCCTTCTTGCCGCCCTTAGACGTGAGGTATTCCCCCGTCTCCCTGTGTCCCTTCAGGTGAGCAGCGTCTGCCGGCGTGTAGTACTTGCCCTGCAACCAGCAGTAACGGGTTATTCGACAATGCTCTTAGCTTTTATGATGGCTTTTCATGAAAGATTTCTAAGGTGACTCGATATAAGAAAAATAGTGACACTTTGCATGTGAAATAGTAATAAAAGTAAATTTCTTTTTGATGAAAAGCAAACTAACGCGTGACACTTCCGAATATGTTGTTGATATTGAAAATTTTCTTTACATAGCTGTGTCTAAATTTTTATATATGTCATATCGTAAAAGTGAATTTATAATGATCGATCTTAATAATATAAAAACGCACTTTCACAGAGCTACAAGTTCATGTACATCTCTGTACATACATATATTTAAACCCTTAAACCCCAAAACCTTTAACCTGAGCATAATGTATTGACATAAAAATCAATGCAAAACAATAACAGATAATTGTTTTCAGTGTAAACATAAACTCATGAAGAACAACACCAAGATACCACAAATGTATACTTAGGTAATACCCGCTCGAGGCTTTCTGGCATACGAATGGTTACGTATAAACTATAATTGCAAACTGTGCAACATGATGAAATTCACAAACAGGACATGTTCAATTGGTCACCAAGAAACCAACCTCACACATTTGTCAACACGGCTCATTTAATAAAAAAAAACCTTATCATCTTATACGAATGTGTCAATCTCATTGAAATCAGTCCGTAATTAGTTGCACTATATTACACAATATACGTGGTGCAACTCATCACGGTCTGCTTTTAATGAGACTGGCAAACTCGTGCTTAATACGAAAAATTGAAATCAAAGAAAAACCCCACACACCAACTAAACCTTACCGGGTTTCTATGGTTAGACCCACGTACATAACCTGGCAGGTGATGTCATGCTAACCCAAATACAAACCACATAAGAAATCGTTGTTTCCAAGGAAACAAATCAAACTAATACACAGTACTTCACAAAACTTACTGTATCCACACCGAGTTCCCTCTAATACCAGTCTCCCGTACACGGAGAGCAACTTGACACACAGTCATATGATCTTATCAATCACACGGTTGTGAAGCGTTCCACTATTGTTTGTCCATGGATGAAAGGCTTTCAATACAGCCTGATTCTCTCCTGGGGTAGGTCCAATATGATACTATCTCCCAGGGTCACAGTTTGTGTTCAAGGCACAGTTTGGATTAGATTCAGAACAGATGAAGGTTTTTGGTTCGAGAAACAATGGTCGTACAAAGAGGGAAATCAGTTTGAGGGAGACGGTGGCTATCTCCACCCTTCACCATAAATCAGCTGGTTTAGATTGACCACTATAAGCACCTTCTAATACTATCTTAAATCAGAGCTAACGTTCACAATGACAGGTAAGTTCATAGATCTCAAACGTACGATTGTTGGCTCTGCTGTATGTATATAATATAACATTTACTTCTTTTGAAAATGAAGATAAACGTAAAAATAATAATAACGAGGAAACTTATATCGCGCTGAACTCCACAACACAAAGGGTGATGCTCAAAGATCCACACACATTATTACCCTGGTGTAACATCGTTCCTTTTTCATTCTCAACTGCCTTTGGAGTATGCAACTTGGGCTGCCAATAAAGGCGCTCGAAGGTTATCTGTCACATTGCCTGCACTTCCAAACCAGGTACTCAATTGTACTGCTGAGTGAACAGAGGCACATTTCGAATAAAGTCCCTTGCCCAAGGTGACACAATGAGCCTCTCAACTCATGTCTCAGTGTATCAGGTGTAACAACTACAAAATCCTTCATCAAGATATTATCGTGACAACATTTACTTTCCAACAACTATATATCTTTAGCCATTATAATGAATATAATAATATCTGACTATAAAATGACGATGTTCTATCAAAATAATATATGGTCGTTGACTTAAAAGTGGATCTTTTGAAAACGAAATGAAACAATCGTCTGTGAGATTGTTGTCTTAGACATTGTGAGTATTCCATAATTCCATATGACATAGTAAATGAGTTCAAAGAGGTTGAAGGCTATCATGCACGTTGTTTGCCTCTTAGTTTCCTAATCCGATTATTCTAAGTGAATTTCAAGCCAAGAAGAAACATTTAAGTCTTGAAAACCAATGTCATGCAATTTGATTAAACTTAAGTCATTAATTGACGTTTCACAATTGTAAGCAATACTAAGCATTGACGTTTAAAACATCTAAAAATACAACGATTGACATCTACCCGATTACTACTAAGTAAAATGGGAAAATAGAAGACTCTACGTCATCTTTCCCTTCAAAATAGAAATATCTAGAGAACATTAATAACAGTTTCACTAAATCAAACTTTTTACTTACACGACTTGTGAGTTAATTAAAAGGTTTGTAACGAGCCCAAGACGACCTCTGTCACATTCCTCAAAGCCAGAACCAGTCAAGCGCCTGTGGTACAACCTCGTCTCACAGGGGGCAGTCTTATCTAGGTGTATGCTTATATCAGACAGCGAGCCAAGAATTAATCAAACCACTGCGGTAGTATTGTTCTTCGAGTCGTTCTGGGATTATTTATTCAGACTGGGCTACATAGATATCTTCAGCACACTCCGGTACACATAATAATGCAGTAATCATGAAGCCTGTCCACACTGGGTCGGTGACTGTGTACCCAGGTGAAGGAAGGTTATTATCTTGAATGTTAATCTTAGCTAATGCCTTGTCTCATTAAGATTGAATGTGTTTTATCCAAGGAGATTGTGAGTCACTCGACAGAACCACAAGTCTATGCTGCACCACCATCGGTAACTATAACAAGCTCAACAAATTATAGATGGAGGCATAACTATATTATACAAATAGGTACTACCTTGAACAAATGAGTAAAATAAGCGTGTTGAGGATCCCCGTCAATATTTCTAAATGTGACAATTAATACGAAGGTAATGCTTTAAGAAGGTAAACATATTGCTTCAGCCGCATGTATACGTTTTGAAGATCGCAGTTGATACCATACACGTGTGCGTTGTTCCTAGTTTTATGTTCGGGACCAATAGGTATTGTAATGAATACCCGGTATTGTAGTGAATACACGGTATTGTAGTGAATACCCGGTATTGTAGTGAATACACGGTATTGTAATGAATACCCGGTATTGCACTACCATCTCGGACTCATTTAGTGGAATTCTTAATATAGATATTTTATATATTATATATAGATATGTTTAAAAATTAACAAAAGGCCCCCTTTTTGTAGATTTGTTGAAGACATTGCGACCGACGCTCACCTTGTTCCTCATGACGGCGTTAACGTCGGCCCCCGCGTCGAGCAGAAGTTTACACAAGTTGAGGTTGTTGGTGAGAGCCGCGATGTGTAGACAGGTTCTTCCGTCGTCGTTAGCTACGTCAACAACATCCTTACGGTTCCGTAGTCCGAGTAGAAACTTTACAATATCTGAAACAGAGATACTACAGTCAATATTCTTTAAAGGGACACCGCGTCGAGAGTAAAACTTCGATCATGTGTATCTATCTATGCTGATTAACATGTCTGCTAACAAGTCACAGACACCGAATTTCAGACAATTGACGTAATTGGTAATTAAAACTACTGCATGTAAACAGTGAAGTGAAGCGTAACTCGTTAGCAAACACTCTAATCAGCTTAGTGAGATAAAGATGAGACTCATTTTTATCCCCGACTCGGTGTCCCTTTAAGTCAGTTAAACTAAAACATTAAAGTAAAACATACTTATAATCTCAATTCTTAAGCTATTTTCAATTAACCTAAACGTAAACCCTATCCGAAACTTGTCCCTTGTGAAACATCAATGGATTTCATAGTTCTGTATGTGTAATAATTCGACTCGGTGAGTTGTCAACTGGTTCTGTTTCGTAGTTAGACATTGCTTATGTTCACCGAACAGAAATGGAGGGAGAAATGTTACTGTAAATACTAGACTAGCTATCCATTCTATAATACGTTAAACTTGAGATTCAACTTTCGATTAATTCGTATTGCGTTCATGTTTACATTTAGCTTGTGTACCTACCCAAACGAAAATCCGCCGAATTAGGGACATTGGTTATGCAAATGAAATCTGGTTGTTCCAAAGTCTATATTCGTTTTAGGCTAACATTTAAATACACATAAACACAGACACATACCTAACTGCAAGCCCCCGGCACATATCAGGAAAATCAGTGCTATACAAGTATGTTATGTAAAAGTTTATTGAATCGATTTTAAAGTGACGCCTGTGTACAATGAAAGCTAGGTTATTTAATAAACGTTAGTTAGACTGTGTTATCTGAACAATCGATCGGGAAAGAAAACAAACCGAGCAAGTCAACAAGGTAGGTAATCCGGGGAGTGATTTGTTACCCGGGAATGTTCCTCTATACCGTATACAATCTAATAGTCGCTACTCTTATAGCTGCTGTATCCATTGGATATCCGGGGTACAGTAAATGTTACCAACAGACGTCGGGTTTTAAATTGAAACCAGGGCTCCGTTCCATAACAGCGATCGCGAGCGCTTATAATCGCTCATTGATTGCTCAATGTAGCGCTCAAGTAGCGCTCATTCTCTCCTGAACGACACGGTGCAATTCCTCGAGGTCTGTAGTGCTACATCGCGTTCAAGAGAGGTTTAATGTAGCGCTCAATGAGCGATTATAAGCGCTCGCTGTTATGGAACAGAGCTCAGTATTGCTCCTATAGCCATCGGTATGTGAAAATGAGTTTGAGCTTGTTAAATGATAGAAAACATGCATAGATTTATAACACTAAGATAGTCGTAGGATTATGGTTGGCGCTGTTGCTGTTGCATTAAAGGAGAAATGGTTCTTTCAAGGAAAACATGTCACTATTGCTAATCAATATAAATATCGTGGTATGAATGTTTCATGAATCTAAAAAGCTGTGCTGGTCATCTTTATTTACGCGCAAAGAAAGCTATGATTTCAATTGTATTTATCTCGAATGAATGTGGAATTTTTAGTTCAAATGTATTTTTCAAAATGTTCGATGCCCAGATACAACCAATCTTACTATATGGATTGGAAGTATGGGGATTTCAACGCTACGACTGTTTGGAGAAATTACACCTTATGGCATGCAAGAAGTTTTAATGTGTTGGTTCCGCTACTCCAAATTGTATGGTCTATGGTGAATGTGGAAGATACCCTATATACATTAATTTATAAATACGTTTAAAATTTAAGTTTAAAATACTGGTTTAAGATTCTCATAATGCATGATGGCCGCCTGCCAAAAATATCGTACAATATGATTGGTTATGTAGATGATATGGGTAAAGTGTCCTGGGCATCACATATTACAAATCTTCTGTTTCCCCATGCGTATGGATAACCCGGGGTGTTCCGCGATCGAACTATAAATATTTCTTACCAGGAATGACATTCCACTTTAGAAAATAGCTCCCGTCATGATATTTATAGAACATTTAAAACTCTAATAGAACCCGAATTATAGTTGTCTAAACTGTCATTTAAGTATAATAGAAACACTTTTGTCAAATATAGAATGGGCTTGTTAGACCTAATGGTAAACAGAGGCAGGAAAATGTCCATTCATAAATATGATAGATTATGTCCTTTATGTGTTCTTCAAGAGAAGATGAAGTCCATTTTACCTTTAACTGTCAATTGTATGAATATTTACGCTGCAAATATATCCCAGAACATTACTTATCGAAACCATCGCTAATAGCATCTATCGCACTACGTAATCTAGCTCTCTATGTTAAACATGCATATACTCGTCGTAACGAGCATTTACAATAGCTCAGTTAATAATGTGTATTTATATTCATATTCATATTCATTTGATGTAACCTTTAATGTATATCTCATCCTGTATAAAGGCCCGTGGCCTAAAATACAATAAACAATTGTCTTCTCATGACTCGCGCTAGGACCTTCCATATTACTCAGAAATAAGAACATACTTCATTCAGTGTTTCATTCATTCATTTTTGCATTGCCATACCCATATCCATGAGGCGTATGCAACCACAGCCGTTATTTAAGACGCAAGAGGATCAACTTCAAATTGCCTTCGCTTCCAAAAGCAGGTACCCGTTTGTACGGCTGGGTGAACAGAGACATATCTCATACAATCACCTCCCGAGGGCGACACCACACGTCTTACAGATTCAGTGTAACGCAGGGAGTCAGTGCTTCAATCTCTAACATCTCTAACATCTCATTCTAATCTCTAACATCTCCAACATCTCATTCTAATCTCTAACATCTCATTCTAATCTCTAACATCTCATTCTAATCTCTAACATCTCAAACATCTCATTCTAATCTCTAACATCTCACTCTAATCTGTAACATCTCATTCTAATCTCTAACATCTCATTCTAATCTCTAACATCTCTAACATCTCATTCTAATCTCTAACATCTCTAACATCTCATTCTAATCTCTAACATCTCTTACATCTCATTCTAATCTCTAACAGTTATTAGAGTCAATACGGTGTGCCAGTCACATAACGAGTACCGGTGTTAAGCAAGCTCTATATAGAAGTAACAGTACAGGGCACCTTAACGGGTCTAGTTGGGAGACCAATGTTGGTCTATTTTACACTAATAAACGGAGAGCAATTCTTTCAAAGAGAGACACTCACTCATTGCTACTGACAATTTACTTTCATCAACATTAAAATGTATACACAGCAGTCAAACAAACATAACTTGAAGATATATTTCGATTGCTTTAATAATGTTTATATTTCCTTACAGTGAAATACTCGTTTTTGATTGGCTAACGGTCGTTACATTTTTTCATAGTAACATGGTCAGATGACGTTATAAAATGACGCACGCGGTGTACGGAGTTTTGAACAGTTCAATCAGCTGATTACAAGTCTATTAATTACAAATTCATTTTCGCCTTATTTGCTGCTTGGTTTAGAAACAAATCTTATTTTGCATTACTTGCACACCCAATGAAACTAATATCAACTCGTTTGAAGGCATGTAAAAGCTTGTAGTAATACGTTATATGACTTTTAACATTTCAGTCGAGACGGATGACGCCATTTTGTTTACGTTTAGGGTCAAGGTCATTCAAGCGATATCAGCTGATCAGTCACTCGCAGTCAAAACGCAATATCTATAATAATACTAATTTTATTGACATGACGGAAAGATAAATACGTTGTATATTTCTCCCTCGGGTAATACGGCCTCATGTACCACCTTTGTACCAGTGTCTGAAGGCTCGGGTGACACTGGTACAAAGATGGTACATGAGACCGTATTACCCTCGTGAGAAGCATACAACTTATATTATATACTGAAAATAAAATATTTCAAACAAATTGAACACTACATTTTGCCAATCTCGAAGTTAAATCGAAGTTAGAAACGACATAATAGTTTCCAAGTTAACATCACTTGAACATTTTATCTCTATTGTACTAAACGTATCTATATTGAATTTAAAACAATCCGTAACTTAAACAAACAGACACAACGTTTGCTTATCTCGAAGGCTAATATTAAATCACGGTTTCTTCTTACTTATTTATCTTTCAACATATTTACTTACTGCTGCATTTGTTTAGTTTGTGTCGTCTCAAGTTGTTTTTTTAAATTATGCCACATTTTGATGCACAGGTTTACAAATATTCACCGTTCGTTGGTTTCACAGTGTCGTTGCAAGTTGACATCACTCCAATGAAATTGACGCAACCCACATGTCACATTCGCGGATTTTGCATAGATGATTTGTAAGAAATTTTGAAGACAAATGTTCCTGCTTGAAGCATCAATATAAATCTGATTGACTTGCAGGAACACTGTCACACACAGTCTCAAGCATGTCATTACAACATGGAACTTCAATATTTCTTTTGGTAAGCTTATTTTTGGATAATGGCACATCTTCATTTTGTATATCTCTAAGAACTGCTATTTCTCTTATTGGAAGTATTCCGTTAGCTGCTTTCTTTCTACAAACTGTCATTAAAGGTACATCCATTGTGTTGTTGGGGGTCAAATATACCAAACGTTATAAATGGTCTTATTTTATCAAGAAGTACCAACTGTTACCAAAAACTTTCATTCTAATTATACTCGACTTAGTATATTGACGATATGAAGGTAAACGTATCCATTTCTGATTGAAAACCGGACAATGCACCGCGTGTGGCGCGCGCCAATGAGTTAAACGTAATTTTGGAATCTTATCTAAGCCAGAATAAATAACAAATTTGGGTTGATACTTTTCAATAGGTCATATAACTACTGTGCATGTAAATAGGACGTGAAATTTCGTTTTCTGCACATGCATAATGATGTTAGTCGATTTTAATTGGAAACTAGTAATTATGATATGTTTGGCGATTAGGGATGAATTTGCAATCTGAGGGATTTGTTTGTATTGTAAACAGCACATATGGTGTGTTGGAACGTATTAAAGCCAAATCAAATTTTATGAAACACAATGGATGCACCTTTAAGAGAAACTGCACAGGAACGGTACTTTCTTCTCAAACCAATACAACTTCAACGTAAACTACGCTCATGTTGAAGACGAGTACAAGTAGAACACGCCATATAGTTCCAGTATAATGCGCTGTTCAGATTTGTTGAAGTAAAATACACTTCAGCTATTGATTACATGGAGAATGCAATGTTACCAATGCTCTAGTTCAGAGAGCAACCATAAAGCACATTAATGAATAGAATAGTATGTCTAGGTGGCCTCCTCTGCTGTTTGTCATGCCTATGTACAGATAACACGAGAAGTTGACAACAGTAGTTTTAATCCCCAGCCTGCATCGCAACTGATATCCCACAGGTCCCTTGTGACATCAACAGAGCTGTGCTTATAGTATGTCAATATTCCTCCTAGGGGATATGATGGGGCATTTACCCCCGCTTTTAAAATTAGATTAGTGACTGTTATATCATGGAGGCAAATAAACTGAGGTACAAAAGAAACTTTACACCTCAGTTGGTTTTATCATATGTTTGATTCATCGACTTATAAGACATCTGCTTAGTAAAACTCTTCACACATTTACAACATTATAAACATGTTAGGGGTCATGTTGATGTAAAAAATATGTTATACCCCTTGGTCCTTTCAGTGATTCTAACTCTGCATGTTTGAAAAAAAGCGAGTATGATTGTTTGCCGAATCAGTCAATATTGAACATTAGATAATATCCCGATTATATTATAAAAAATTGTTTTGTTATGTTTACTTTATGAGTGAAACAATAGGGTGTAACGTTTCTTTTGTACCTCAGTTTATATCCTTAAAATAAGAAAGGAATAGGTGATAGATATATTTACTTTTTACGACTGTTTACCAACAAAACGAAAAGAAACGAAATAAACAGATGAAAGTAAAGACATTGACAGTCGATTCTTGTCTGCAATGTTTGATTAAAACTCCAGCACAGTGCACTCTCTGCAAGGAGTTCCGCGAAGAGTTATCATGCAGGATTGCAATTTTATATCTGAAGAGTATAGATTACTGGAGCAAAGCATTTCGATGGGTTTGTGAGGTGAGTAAGAACAAAGCATGGAATATCGTCCTGGAACCCAGCCACCATATATGAAGAAGAATTTATTTCAAGTTTCAGGCCACAGGCCCATAGAACATACATATGATACAAATTTAATACAATTATTTAAAACAACAAATATTACATTACTTATACGTATATCTTGATATATAGTTAACAGACTTTGCGACAGTCTAACACTACCGACGTCTCAGATCGTCTCCTCGCATTCACAGGTAACGAACTCGATCCAGTGAGAAAGAGATAATATATGATCCTCTCGTTATCTGGCAACATCGATTGACACTCCATACACGACCCGACCATACACAACCAATACAACCACCCCTTGTGCCTGTTTGTCGTTTACCTTAAAACAAGGTTATATAATACACGTCAGTTTGTAGCCTGTTGGCCCTTTGATTGTCCTCGTTGACATTGACAGTTATGATGCATTTATTTACAAGGTGCCTCCTTTGAGGAAATAACTTGAGTTATGGATGACAATATCGCTCATATTAAAACATTCATTATGTATTACCTCCAACATCCTTTCTCCTAAAAGTAATAATTTAAGGCAATACTAGTTCCTATTCAATGTAGAAGAGTATCGACAAAACGGAGTCATGGTTGTAAATTTACTAACGAACATATTTTTATTGATGAAACTTTAACACATCTATAGTTCAGTATTTGTTTGTAATTTATAAATAAAACCCATGACAAATGACAACTGGAGACAGTGAATCCAATGTTTATCTTCATCCATGGTAAAACGTGTAGTGTCAATGAATTAAACAACTTTTTAGAATCCGTATGGTCAGTGCAGCTTATATAAGAAATGTTAACAATTCAAGTGCTGCTTCTTAATCAATTGCAAATGTAAAATGTAAAAACCCAGGAACCTAAGACCCCTGAAATTGTGTATTACACACTTGCTGTCACTAAAACTCACTAAAACTGATCGCACTCGTGTATGCGTTCATCTCAAACAATTGCAAAACGCATGTTGTAAATAAATCGAGACACTGTTAATATCAATAATATCAATATCAATCAATATAATTAAATTTTAAGAACTCTTCAGCTCATATATATCTTATTCAAGTAACTTAGTAAACTGTAACAGCAGACATGTTATTCCTCTACAAGAGATCTGGGTTAGTGAAACTCACCATTATGTCCTCCATGGACCGCCTCATGTATGGGGTAGTTTCCTTGTTGGCTTGGCAACCAGAGATCCACGTGGGCCTTCTGTAAGGCAACAAGTGCTTCCTGGGATCCCTTAAGGGCTGCACAGTGGGCCGGGCTGGAACAGCGAGGAGGATAGTTCTTAAACTAGCCAAAAATGCAAAGAAGTTTATAAACGACACAAACTCAGTATTTGCATCGACGTCAGTGAAAGGCCTCATTCAGTGGTTGAGGAATGGACTGATATTGGTATACAAAACAGGGTAGTCGCCACGGGCGCACATAGATATATGGGACCTTTGTCAGCTCTAGTGTCGTGCCTTGTGGTTCTTTCTTAAGAGTGATCAAGTTTAGATTTCCCTAGGCCGACACTCAATACGTGATAAATATCGTCTCAGTCGTAACAGGGTGGGCAACAAAAGACAGACAGAAAGATACGGAGCGTTTGAATGCAATAAATAAGGGGAACAGCTAGAGGTGGAAGGCGGCCAATCTGTCACCTGGGCTACCTGAGACAGGTAACATGTAGAAGGGTAGAACCCCCGGCGTGTTTGGGCTTCAGTCAGCACCTCTATGACGACCGCCAATAACGGGGAGACTTTTACTCGGGACTAGCCAGGGAGTTGTTTTGTACCCGCACTTATTGACTAGAGGAATTAGTGAAGGAGTTGTTTTGTCACCATGCAGATATTGTATCCGGTAATAGTTAAACTAGTAAAGAGTTGTTTAGTTAATATGCAACTTATCACAAAGCATTTAGTCGTTGTCACATTCAGTCTAATCAACAAAGCCAGGTCCTATCAATTCTTGTTAAGTAGAGATCGACACCTATATAATGCAGTCTACTGCACGATTGTCAGGGACTAGGCCTTTGGGACAAGATTAGCTAGTATACTTTAACAGATTGTAAAACGGCGTCGGTAGTACTTGTTTGAAAGTGGAAACATTTGTTCTTACTCAGAAACACGTTACGTCCTTATAACTTCTGAGGTGTTCGCCATTCAGTATATGGATACCGTAGGTATTCTCTGCGGAGACATATTATGGTATTTTCTATGACGAGAATCTCTGTGGGGACAATGGGGTATTCTCTCTGGCGACATAATATGGTATTCTCTCTGGCGACAATAAGGGTATTTTCAAGATAAAAGAGCCGATATTCTCAAAAAGCAAAACCAGCACTGTAAATGTTGGTTCAGAACATAATTACTATACTACTATAGAATTGACCTTTATGAATGTATGATGCCTCCACGTTAAAGAGAATGTCATATCGTTCTAACACATTTTCTCCCTGAACATACCCTAATGTTTGGTTTCTGAAAGATTAGAATATTGCAAATTCGAACTTGGTAATTAAGATACACTGTATATATCGCACGCATTTTATGCAAATGCTGTTGTATGCATCTTCATGGCTTATGTCTGTTGTACTAACATTATGTTTTCTCGAATTTGCCATTTAGTATCAAAGTATAATATATTGGTACGTTAATGGGTAAAACATTTTATTACACAACCCAATAAACCGTATCCATAGAAAACGGCTATCCGTATTCGAAGAAAATGGAGCGACGTATAAAACGACAGTGGTGTGAAACTCTTCAGTGTGAGAGGTAGATTTGTAGGTCTCATGAGAATTTGAGAGTTCAGACAGCAAAATGGCTGACCATTCCATCATTGTACCATATTCGAAACTCTACTCTGAGTGTTTAGGTATAGCTACATCAGTCAGATCACTTCGACTACCTCCGAGCGGCCATTTTCATGAGAACACATTAAATGGCCGCTTGATGGGAAATGGATTCGCATGGTTTAACCGAACCATGTACATTCGTTTTAGAACTCTTTATTATTGATTAAGGAGTATTATTTATCCATTGGTAACACTTATTTATATGTTTGTGAGAGCACTTTATTTTAGTAATGTAATGTCGCATAATAGTCGATTCTATATCTAAATGTATGTTCTCTATAGTATATATAATTGACACACTGTTATATTCTTTGTTATACCATTTGCTTTTGGTAACTTTTATACCACTATTTTGTCACAAGCACATAACAAAATATACTTTTATTGCCATACTGTCAGGTCATGTTATGTGAATCAATATGTACATTCAAGTTATAACTAATGCAGGTTAAGGCTGTCAGTATTCAGTTAGGATTGACTTATATTATAATACTGATGCATAGAGAATATCAACATATGGGATAACCCATTATACCCTGGATATGAGTTCTTATCAGAGTTAAACAGTGAGTGAAGCATTCGTAAAATCCAATTGCAGCTTGCAAGTGTGTTCGAGCATTTCGGCTTTACATTATCACTGGGCGTACGTAGTAACACGTGGGCTCCGTTCCATAACAGCGTGCGCTTATAATCACTCATTGATTGCTCAAGTAGCGCTCAAGAAGCGCTCATTCTCTTCTGAACGACACGGTGTAAAACCTCAAAGTTCGCTCGCTTTGCTACGTAGCGCTACATTGAGCAATCGTATTCAAGAGAGGTTTAAAAATAATCGCTAATTAAGCGATTACTTTGAAATCTCTCTTGAACACGGCCCAGGATAAAAGATATGGCATCCGATCACTACCAGTAAGCCAGTGGTAAACTCCGGGAGGAAGGTTTGCAACTATGTAGTACCACTGAACGTGTACCATAGCTCCACTGGTGTCCCGAGTACCAACTCATACATAGACATACATGTACAACCATTGTTGTGTAATGTGACATTCAATACGAAACATATATTTATTCATTACATATTACATGTAAACATCATTAACAAATGCACCTTGTTGATATAAGTTAACCATCCTTAATTGGAATGCGCTATGATCAAGATGTATACTAGTTTATAGTATATATTGATCCGCAATTCAACTTACATCGTGATATGAACTTATCACATATACACACTGTAAGTAAACACACAACCTTATTGACTTTGAGATGACTATAACCTATTGCGCCGTGTAGATGTCCATTCATTACCAAAACGCACTGGTATAGGTGTATATCAACATGCTAGTCAATACCATCCTTTAATTACGGTAAGATTTATATAACGACGTTTAACAATCAACAATAATTGCAAAATGAAATCCTAATTGTACCAATTAATCATAGTTCAACCCGAGTACATACACAACTGACGGTATGTGTGTTTCGTTTTACGTTGGACTGCAACTGAAGTGGTGCACAGTTGAAATAGACGCTAAAAGTTGAACACGTTACCAGGGAAACATCCATCTAATGTTTCAAAAAAAATAGTTTATTAAAGACTTACGATCGACCCTTGCTGTCTTTATGTGAGGTGTCTGCTCCCAGTAGTACGAGAGTTTTCATGCAGTCCAGATGATCGAGGGTGATGGCGTAGAAGAGAGGGGTACAGTTGTTCCTGTCTATAGGGTCGACGTTAGCGTTACACTTGCAAACCAGCGTCTCAATACAGGGCGAGTGCCCACGGCTGGCTGCGCAATGCAGAGCTGATATTGTAAGAGAATCAAATAAATAGATAAGTACATTTCCAGTTGTTTCAATATAACAACAATAATTAAGAGGACGGGTTTGCATTGTGGATTAACAGATGAAGGCAAATGCACCTAAAGTTAGTTTTAATGCTATGATGTAGTAAACACCGACCTAGGCAGTCGCTGTTGTTTAATGAAATTAATTAAGACAATTATATATAAAAGCCATACTGTAAACGAGCATCATTTACCAAGAATGATATTGACCCACACGGTACCAGGACCCTTGCGAGTTTGAAACCCTGTTCATGTTGCTCCGAAGCCGAACAAACCACTAGGGTACCACGAATGATAGGTACACCAATACTGAATATAATTTTGACAGAATTCGGAACGTACCTGTGAGTCCGTCGTTGTCTACAACGTCTGGGTCGGCACCCGCCTCCACAAGCACCTGGCACGCACCTGGGTTACCTGTTAATTAGAGTGAAAAAAGGTGAATTGGATGGACACTTTCAACAGACATTTATTTAATCCTCGAAACGAAGGATATACTCTTTAATCATTAGGGATCCATAAAAACAGCGGTAAATCACACAACAGATACACAAGTCGTGTTATATGCTTTATACATATCTTATGAAAAGCCTTTCCTCTAACCATTTAAACTTTAGTTATTCAGGGTTTTTAGAAATATACATCATTAATATGTCATAAAACAATGCTTAGTAAGAAAACGTAAGGGAAGAGTAGATCGCTTTGTCAACTTCCTCTTCACGTCACGGAACTTAGATCAAACTGCTGCTGTTCTCCCCGGCCTCCCTTCACGTTCTAACTCATCTACATTAGGTCACATATGGCACTACTACGTAAACAAAGCTACAAAACCCCCAGTTCATTTAAGACACTGAAAATGTGTTGACTTTCAGCGCAGAGGTGGTGTCCCTTAGGAAACAAGTGAAAGCTGCTAAAATCGAAGAAAGACGTGCCGCATTTCCGTCAGCTAATCATGCAGTTGAGGAGAGTCACGGTTTTCATTAGCAGAAGCATTTACAGTACAAGCAACACGCGTTGTGGTGATCAACTTATCTACAAGACTCAAGCATCAGGAGACAGAGAGTCCGTCCTTCAGCGAGTCTGATCTGACCGATCCTGTTTATCAGCTTTGAATATTATTAACACAGGCCCTTACTCTTTTAAGAAACGTAGTGATTGATAGGGCACGAAGCGAAGATGCTAGAAACGGGCCTTTACTATTTAAAGGACATATTACAAATGGCGGATAGGACAGGTAGGGAACGACACCCGAACACCTGCTGTTAATACTGTAAGAGAGTGATCTATTCACGTTACATCCAATTATTGAATCTGTTTTTGGTACGTTAAACCTGAGCTATAATCGTAACAGTTGTCACCAATTTACCCTCGTCTCTGCCGTTGATTAGAGACTAACTCAATAAGTCAGGGAGTCAACGACCAAGTCGCTGTCAGATGAAGTTTCTAACACAACGCTCGGTTACACGGAAGATCAGGTTATGCTTCCTGACAAGTTTAGGTAGGGAATGTTAAGTGATTAAAGGCATTGTGTGTAAGATGTAGGATCTAAAATCTAATATCGAATACGTATTCAGAGTGTGCCATGTTAACCATATTACATAATTACAGCAAATATTTTAAAGATTTAATACACAAAATAACATCGACGTTCTAATGGATATAAACTACCGGGGAATGTTATGGCTCAAATGAAACAATAAAGCCCGGTAGAAGGTTTTTAAGGAAATTAAGTGAATCTAATACTTCCTTTATATTATTTCTGGTACCATTGTTTACTTAAGCAACGCCCTCGTTTATCAACTGAAATGCGGTGCTCTGGGAATATTAGGATAAATTGAATGATTTTATCTCACCAGACATAACAATTGCTTATTTATCAAATAATCCATTGAAATAGAAAATCCACTATATCAAAAATTTATGATAATATGAGAAAAACATGGTGGTACTGAAAATAACTATTGTCCAAAATTAATGTAAATGTTTTAAAGGTTCATACTGCTTTAACGAGTCAGTTAATAATGTGTCATCACTTCACTGGCAAGAATGACTAACCACATTACAGCAACAAATATTGATTTTCCTTTTCAAATATAACGGAACTTGGATTTTGACACCAAAATTGCAAGCTATTGTAAAAACCGTTACCAAAGACAGTGAGCCGTTAGTTGAATGAACGTTTGAATCTACGTTTACATGATTGTTCTGCATGATTGTTCTACATGATTGTTCTAAATGATATCACCAATTGTGATCCTGAGGCGTTGTCTGCTTTCTTATCGAAACAATTTTGCTTGGTAAAAATGGTATGTTGCTTAATTCATTTCCAACTGTATATTTTACTTTGAAATAACCAGTTTTGCACTCTAGAAATTCAAAGTAGGGGGCAAATTTAAATTTTCAGACGTTCATTTAAATTGTTTGCTTCCTATTATTTTTCCATTCTTAAAACATGTTGAAGTTACATCAGTACAAACGTTATGTGTCAACGA
The DNA here is from genome assembly GCA_936450465.1 of Gibbula magus. Classification (NCBI taxonomy): domain Eukaryota; kingdom Metazoa; phylum Mollusca; class Gastropoda; order Trochida; family Trochidae; genus Gibbula; species Gibbula magus. The sequence continues at coordinate 5,935,117 of OW388291.1, forward strand.
AGATAAAAATACATTTTTGAGGGACATTTACAAACGTGTTATGTCGTCATCTTACGATTGTTTCAGTGTTAATGCAAACCCTGTATTGACGTTTGTCCATCAACAGGAGGATGTGATTGGGCCAAAAAAGTAATTTCGAACCGTCTGAGAGTTTTCAATCAGTGATAAGCCTTGACATATTTAAAGAAAACACTATAATGTTTAAAATGTGTATGCTAATCCAACATTTTCATCGCAATACAATAAAAGCCATATGTCGAAGTTCATTGGTAAATAGATGTCCACTGAGAAGTCGAGAAGCATACACATATCATTTAGCCTAGACAGCTATATTTTCTTGTTGATTTGATAAGTAAGTAAACTTACATGACATTGTAAGTGCACTCTCTGACTGTACACTGCACAGCTACAGTGAATTTTAAATTAAAGTAACGTCATAACATACATGTATATAGTGCTGACATCCACCTCTGGGTGAAACTATAATCTTATCAGCAATATTTAATGTAAAATGTCACACAAAACATGGAATGTTAATTAGCTCCATAGTCACAACGAGTTCTCGACCATTATGAGTATTGCGATAGAGTGTATATGTTACGAACTATCTAGGGTATATAAATATATATTGTGAGCTCACAATCTGCAGATTGTGAGCTCACAATCTAGGAATAGACCCTTATAGTCGGTAGTTGAAATATCAGAACCCTTCACAATCTATGTATCAACCAATACAACCGGAAGATAAAAAATATGCTCACAATCTACAAAGTATAACTGCAAGGAAACACATTCCTAGATTGTGATAATTCTTAGATTGTTCAGGTCTCACAATCTGCAGATATACATCAGGACCCATATTTTCGAAGCTCTCTAAGCGCTAAGATAGTGGCAAGTCAATGTGAATGTATGGAAATATCATAGTGCTAAGAGAGCTTTGAACATAAGGGTCGAGGAGTTGATTTCTCATCTGCAGGCTGACAAATGAGTTGACTTGAAAAATAATAAGTAGCTCCTGGCGACATTTCTGTTATATTGCAGTTTGATTTTGTTACGTACAAATAGATAGGGAAAAATCGTGTATATGTTCTGTGATGTATGACATTGTTCAATGGTTAGTTTCTGTATTATACCACGCTCTCATTCTATTTGAAATATAAATTGCTTTGGACGTTGAACTTGAAGTTACCGGTTTGAGAATATAACATTGGAAGTGTGCTGTCACTATGAACGTTCAACAATTCTCCTTGATATTTGGTCAACGAGCAGTTGTTTTTCCCCTTAAATGTTTAACATACCTACATTTACTTCATATTTACAGCTCGAAACGAATAAGTGATGAATGATGACCTTACATTTGAGAACACTGTTCACAAACCATTTCTGCATGCCTCTATTTACTTATATACACGCTGTAGGTCAGTCACGTCTCACTGAATCAATACATGTACTGCAGAATGTTGGGCTTCTACTTGTCCTGTGCCCTTCATCTATTGATATATCCGGCAGCGTGTCGCGCACTTTACCTGTCACTATGCGTCGTGTACTTAGTATAATTGATGCTATTATTGACACCGGGTATGGTTCAATGACAACAAAACGTCCCCATGCGATATCGTCTATCTGACGACATTTTGTATTGATATATCATAAGTACGGGCCCACAGCAATCGTAATATCATGGAAATGCATTTGTGAGTCGTATAACGCTGATTGTAGAGATATGAATTGTATATCCAACATTTCACACCTACAGTACTGTTGGCAATATAACCCTGTAGTTTGGTAGTGGTGGATTTACACAGTTAACTACGTGTAGTGATAATAGTGACACGCTCGGGGACAGTCTGATTATACAGCAGATCGCCTTGATGCATGCGCTTGATGTTGCACCATCGGTTTCCACACGCTACACGAATATAGTATCTTTTGTAACATGCTCTTCTCTGGTTTTCTAGTAAATTCAAGATTCATGACAATAAAGTTATAAATAAGGCACACAGATATTTTTAAACATGTACCGCGCATTGGTTTTGAAACACGCACATATATACAGGAATTGCTATGATACTAAAAGGTCACATAAGTAGGGAGATGTGTTGTTCTCACACAGAAAGATTGTGAAATGGGAATGGACACGTATTTTTAAGAATAATAATTCAAGAAGAACATAATCATTACCCAAATTTGCATCTTTCTTCATGGCACAGAGGATGCAGGATAAATAAGCGAATATTAAAATTGTTGACTGGCTCAATATGGAAGTTTGTTTATATAGTTGTTTTCTTTACACATACTTACATATACAGATATATCAGCGGAACGTTTCATGATGTAATATGATATGACATTCAACACCCGCCTCTATATGTCATCCTTATCGACATATATACCCAAATTCATGCAAATGTAGAGTAGCAAATGTCAATACTTAGCAGATGGTGAAATGAAGATGGCCCGCATCCTATTTCCTGATTGTTCTTTTCAAAATATTTTCTCAAACCCTTTTACTTTCAGTTTTAAAGGGGCAGTAGCACGTTTTTTTTAAATTTTATTTTTTCAAATTTCCCATTTATAATGATAGTTTATGTCATTAATATTTATTTAAGAGGGTAAAACATCTTATTACACAAACCAACTATCCGTAGTGGTAATAACGGTGTTGCGTATAATGCAAAAATTGCATGGCGGCCATTTTATTGTGAACACATTTTATTATTTAGAATGACAACACGTTTCCCATGGCTTTACGGAACCATGTAAACTCATTTTTTTAACTTGATTTTCCAAAGAGGGAAGGATGTTTTACTATTGGTGACATTATTTTCCAAATACATTTCGTCGACTTAATTCAACGAAAGAACGTGCTACTGCCCCTTTAACATTATGAATATACGAAGAAGATTTGACGTACCAGCGCTGGCTGCCCACAGTAACGGTTGGCGTCCATCTTTGTCAGTAGCGTTGTATGGCACTTTGTGATGTAACAGCAGCCTCAGAACCTGTGTGTAGATGTGGATGAACATTAGTTTCTTATACTTATTGATTTGTTTAATCTATGACACTGAAACAATGAACTAGTCTATTCCGTATTGACACGGAGTCAGGTGACACGAACTAGGATCTCCATATGTGGAATAATTGGTCGTGCAAAATGGTCATTCAAATCTGGCAACAACTAGAAACATGACGACGTCATAAGGCTCTTATCCAAGTTGACATTACAAAGAAACATGATTGGTTATCCATATAATGATCCATATTATTCATGATAAAGTATTTTATATCTAAAAGCACATAATGTCACCATTTCAAACGCTTCAGAATAAAATAAAGGACAGTACATTATTAATAAGTGTTAAGCGATCATTGAGTGTAATATTAGCCTATTTCATAAACTATGGTCAACATTTCATAATCTGTTCACGTCTGTACTGCAATGTAACATGCTGAATTTTAAAAAGTAAAAAGTTAAAAAGAAAGAAAAAAGTCTAGAATAAACTTAGCCTTTAAGGAAAGTATCATGTTTCGTCTTAGGTTGAAATAATGCACAAATAGTTAATCGACGGCAGTGACACATGACTCGCATACTATGTATAATCGATGAAATATTTGTTTACAGGTTGATGTTTTCATAGGAAGACATTTTTACTTTAATTTTGAATGCAATTTGGATGTTGCTACCTTTGATGGGATTTCAGAAAAAAGGTAAATTGAAAATAATAATGAATGCAATTGATGGACTTTATGAGAGACTATACCTGTGTACCCTCCTCCTTGTCCCCCGTAGAGGCGGACCCCCTGGCTACCTGTGCTGCGTAGTGTATGGGGGCGGCGTGGTGCCGGTCACACGAGGAGAGGTCAGCACCGTGCTCCAGCAGAATGTCCAGACACTCCGTGTGTCCGCTCACTGCAACAGGACGTGTCGGTGGGTGAACTTCATGTTGGGGGAGACGGTTTTGAGGATAGAAATCATTATGCTGATTATGAGCTTATAATTAAAGAACACTTTTGTCTGATTATTGAAGCGTGGTGATATCTCGGTTTGAAGAATGGTAAGGGTTGCTTGTGGAAATGTTGGTCGAGGATACTTGTTGAAGTGTTGACGGGTAGATGGTATTTGATAATATATATTTGAATAACGAAAGGGGATGTTTGTTAAAGCAAAACTTAGAGGGTGTTTGTTGGAATATCGATAGATGATGTTTGTTTAAGAATTGGTAGGTTTGCTTGTTTGTACAACGGTATAGGGATGTTTGGTAGAATATTGGTAGATTATGGTTGTTGGAATATTGGTAGATTATGGTTGTTGGAATATTGGTAGATGATGGTTGTTGGAATATTGGTATCTTTACATGTTTCAACAATGGCAGGGGATGTTTGATTGAATTGTGGTAGAGGATAGTTGGTAGAGGGTGCTTGTTGGAATATTCGTTTGAACAATGGTTGGGAATGCGTGTTTGGACAATGGTAGAGGATGTTTGTCGAAGCATTGACAGATACTGCTTTATAAAATATTAGAAAATGTATGTTGAAATTTTCATATATTCGGGGAATGTTTGTTAAAATAGTTGTATGATGAATGTTGCAAATTGGTAGGTAATCGATTTGAATTAGGGGCTGCTGTGATTTTAAGATGAACTTTAGTCTGGTCTCAGTTTCGAAACATGGTCAGGGGCTTGAATGCAATTAGAAATTTGAAAGAAGTTTGAAAACTCATTAAAGGGGATAGGTATGGTGTATATCGGGACTTTCTGATGAATTGTTATGTGTTGTAGATAAGTGTTCATTAATGAAACATCTATGTAGAAAAGCGGGAACTGTTTAAGAGTGTATGGAACAGAGTGTGAATCAGAGTGTAGACGATGAGATCATAATAAAGTGATGAATACATGTATCAACTGGGTGTGAAATTATGAAGAAAGTTTGTAACAGAATGCTTCTTATTTGGTTACTCTCAGTGATAATGTTCTTAAACACCTGTATTGTCATATTTTCAGAATGTATACAGTCGAAAGTAGTTACGGAAGGGAGGAATGCTTATTTGTAATTGAAACATCGACATGGCCCAAACTTAAAACTGGACAGGGACATGAGAAATACATAAGGTGATGTATACATATATGGTTTCACTTGGAATGTGCTTCGCATTTAAACCTATTTGCTTTCTTTGGTGAAATGAAATGAAATATTTTGAACTCAGAAGTGATTAGGTACCATCATATGAGGTACCATCGTATCAGTAAGATATACTTATAGAATATGACGAAAAGGTCACTGATAATTGTATTAATAAATGTTTTGCAAATAATGTTCTCAATTCTTACATATGTTTTTTTCATTTCCATGAACCAATTCTGATCTTATGTTAAACAATTCCCTGAACGGAAACAATCAAATTACACTGTGTTAAAACCAGCACGCAGGTGCACTAATGACATTTAACCACTGAAGACGAAAAACGTTCAGAAAGGAGATCATACAGTAGTGATTAACAGTAATAATATGGTCCGTGTTTGTACAATACAAAAATGGATTGTTTTTTTTACAAAAGCAATTCCCTCTACAAAGTGTTTTCAACTTGTTTACAAATCCAACTGATTCTCACTGTCACATACTGGTTGAAAGGAAAGGATGAACATCGATCATGAGCGCTAGAATTGCAAATTACAGAAAACCCAAGGGCATCCAACAGTAAAAGCTTTTAGACATTGACATAGCGATTTGAAGGAACGTGTGTAAAACATCAAACCAAAATTACACAGTCAGCGCCGTCGTACAACTCTCTGCAATCGAAGACATATCTGCTTCTGGCGTCTGTCACTAAATCAGGTACTGTGTTTACGAATGTGCAATTGTTCGGAGAAAATAAACATTGTTTATGGATAGCGTGTGCATTATGGCAAGTAAATATTTCTTCACTGCAGACAGGTACAACTTGTGTGATACAAGAACAATATATTTTGAAATAACTGATTGCATAATCTGGACATTTTAAGATAAATCATGCATCTAACGGATTCAGGCTGCTAGTGTCAAGATACACAACTTCATTGTTATTAGTAGATTCATTTGTTATTGCCATCATTTGGGGCATTTTAAACTTAAAAGGACTTCTATGTTCAATTGATCCTTGTACAACACACATCAGTGCCATTAGCTCTATATCCATCAACCATTGGATGGTTTATGATCAATTGCATAGGCTGAAGACTGACATACATTGTATGGAATAACGTGTAAGTATAACCAGGTGTTCAAAGTCTAGTTCTTTACGTATATTTGAAGAAGTTAAAATAACGTTTAGCAATGCTCCCCATGACAGGCACATTGTTACTCAAGTGTTCAATAGCTTTAAAACAGCTAAACATTCCCAAAATACAAAGTACATCATGATTGTAATATACAACTCTACTTCACCCGTAACCTTCTATATATCCCCCAAACACCGCCCTCCAGAACTGAACACCAAACTGATCTGGCTATCCCCTCCCGAAGAACTCTCCCAGTGCACAACCACTCAACCCAAACCCTCCAGTCATTGACAGCTGTACTCAGAGTTCAAAGACCAAAGACGAGCCAATGACACTTAAACTATCAATATTCCACGTATGTTTATGCTTAAGACATGAAGCAGAAGATTTGAGGGTGGACATCAAGACTAGATGTTATTCTAATAAAGTTTACAGAAAACAGTAAATTATTTACAATTGTTATATCAATATTTCTTATTTCCCGAGGACATACGGAAATAAGATAAAGACATACCGGTATTTGCACGAATATGTTAAATGTTAAAATGAAGATTGGCCAATGTTTTTTTAAATAACACAGGTTGAGATCGCAGATAATTTCAGATAGCTAAATCCGAGAGTTGCTTGGCTTACTTTTAAAATGTCCACATTAAATTTGTATCAGTTAAGGAAACGTGAAGGCAGATCCTTAAAGAACTGATAGCACATAATTGATACTACAAAGAATACCCATTAGCCAGTAAACATTCTAATACAATAAATATGCCAAACTGTCAGAATGTCTTAGTTCTTTACATAGAAGAAATAATAATTCAGGTATTTGAAAAAAGTGAAAGTCATCAGTTACCGAGCAAAGCAACTGAGGATACAATATGACGGTGCAGACGGATAAGCAGACCAGTGCAGGACTCACACACAACACACGTGTGACGGGACTCGTCTGTCTGTCCCCTGCAGACTAGTCTACTCACCGGGCTTTGCAAACCCACCTGTCGCCCAGTGTACCACGGTGTGGCCTTCCTGGTCCTGGCAGGTCAAGTTAGCTCCCTTCTTGAGCAGGAGGCGCAGCATGTCCGTGTTTCCGGTTATGGCGGACATGTGGAGAGGCGTGAGTCCCTCGTTGTCGGGCGTGTTCAGGAGTGACGTGTCTGTCTTCAGGAGCAGTTCCGCACACGCCGTCTCCGTGTTCTCCACGCAATGGTGGAGGGCGGTACGTCCGTACTTGTCGTGGTCACTGACTGTAGCCTGGAAGTATCAGAATATGTTGTTTATAACCTTAAAACATTAGGTTCAGTTAATGTTTGTTATTGGCATTATGTAACAAATATGGAATTTTGAAACTATTCAACAATGATAATTAAACAAGTTTAAAAATCATTGCTACGTTACCATGAAGTCTATTGTTCAGTAATCTCATGAAAATCATATCTTTGATTCGTTCCTATAAGGCTAGACATAATTGAGTTGTCACTCATCCAAGTGACAACCCACATTTTTAAAGTTTAATCTTGGGAACGAATCAAAAATATGATTTGAATGAGATTTATTGTTCAGCTTATGGAAATCAAGTTAGGAAAGTGTTAAACACAGACAGCAAAGACCCAAGTAAACAATTATTACTGACTTGAAATACAAATTAAAAGGTCGATACGGGCAAAATACGATAACAATATGTTAATATGTTAATTAACATACATACATAAATTTTAATATCTACCATACACCCACAAACACCAGTCACTACGAACTCCTATGATAATGAAGGCATTGTCTCATCACCCGCCATCTGCTTCAGTATCAGAAATCAGCCTACCAAACCCCCTGCATTACCTCTGCCACTACACCGTCTGCTTCTGTTGTTTAGACATTCCAAAGTGGACTATTAGTATCAACGTAACTTTTAATTCAGGAGGTTCACCAGATGAGACAGGTGGTTTGATATCGTACCCAGCAGTATGTCTTGCTGATGTTCTCATACGTTTAAATCACCATCAATCCCTGAGTTAACGAAGACATTCTTTAAAAGATTACACAAGAAGACTTTTTCATCTTCTCATGATGCGACGGAATATCTACGAATAGAATACAGCTACCACTCAGTCATTGAGTTAACTGGACGGCTGTTCTGACAATATGACTGCATCATTTGATGTGAAAACTGTCTAGCATGAATGGATGATATCATGATAGACATTTATTCTGCAGTCAATATTTGATGTAACACAATACCTGAATAACTCCCATCTCCATACTCAAGGAGTCGATGGTCAAGGCTGCTGACATCGTGAATTAAGTCTTTGAAGGGCATTTAGAAGTAGCATACACAGAATTTTTTTCTGGATAACAACTTCTCTAATGTGAAAATACACGACGTTTAGTTACTCTTCCATCATGTGGATGTCTTAAGTTTCTTAAATTCTACCTGAGGAAGGAGTAAGTATACATTTAGAAACGTCGTGCGTGTTCACGTTGTTATCTAGAAAATCTTCCAGTTCATATCTTGAAGTATACACCCAGTCTAACCCCTCCAGCAGAGTGAACTCACTCCATGTTCCAGGAGGATGACTAGATGTTCCAGGTTGTTGTTCTGACAGGACAGCATGACGGATGTGTACCCCTCCTCGTCTGCTAGCGTCCACAGAGCTGGAGGGGGAGACTTGCTCAGGTTGACGATGGCCTCCAGGTACTGCTTGTCCTGAGTTGCACTGGCTCTGTGTACTATAGTCGTGCCTCGGTGGTCCGTCTTCGTCAGGTCAGGACTTTTTCTGGAATAGTATTAGAGAAAATAAACATTATAACATTGGACACATTAAAACACTGGGAACTTTACAAGGACTGTGGTGAGAAGACGTTTCCGTCACTGTATTAATTCCAAAATGTAATTCCTTGTTGTATGCACAATGTGGAACTGTTCCTGTAATGGCTGATGTCATGGATGTTTCATTCTGTAATACCTTGAAGGGGCCGTCAGTATCGTAGTTAATGTGTTTGAAACAAGTATCCTTCACAAAAAGAGGAATGTTTTTAAGTTTCATCCCAAATTCCTTCTTTGTCGTACATGTATCCGTACGTAAACCGTACGTAAATTTTGAATATACTTTTGCCACGTCAACCGTTGAACTCTTCCTGTGTCTAGTTTCATTCCCATTTGCACACTTTAATAATATACATGTAAGCATATTGTAGTCTGCAGTTGTAAGTTGTTTGAATTTTCTAAAGACTTAATTCACATTAATATTTGATAAATAGCTCATATGATAAATGAAGCGTAAAATTAAAATGAAGTTCAATTTTAACCCATAAACGTGTAACCAACTGACATGCTATATTCACTGTATACATGTATTGAGGTGAGACTTGAATAAAATATCTGTCTGTCTGTCTGTCTGCTATTTCACTTGCAGTCAATGTTGCATGAACACAATGATAATCTGAATTTAATTTTAAACTGAATATTACAAATGAATTGATTTACTCTGAGGCGTAAGCGCTTAAATACAAACAGTAGTCAACAAGAGTTGGGATTGCGTGTATTTATATAGGAAAACATGAACATAACGTGTGTTCAATATTTCATATTTGCACATGCACACATGTAATTTTTGCTCAGCAAGCATTTTATTTGCACGATTTTCAGTATTCAGTCGTGTATTACTTTGTCAATTGTTTTGTGTCGTCAAACATTCACACCCCTATTGTAAAAGTCATGTTATACACTTGATTGGAAAAATCTAGTTTGTAAACGCTGAACATACGGGGGTTGACATGTTTAATACGAAGCCTTGAGGCACAATAGCGTAAAAGGTAGGCGTCGCCACTAATGAAAGGTCCACAAAGTGTTAAGATTTATATACAATTAACACTTGAGTACACATCCTGCCATTAGTTAGCACCGATGTCCCATAATGAAGCATTTACTGCTGATTTGGATTTCACTATTTATTCCTAAACTCGGAGTACTAGTATAAGCATTCTTTTATACATGTGATACCCACCACTTAAACTAATGCGTCGAGAACTAATGCTTAGTTACTAGAACATATAATAACACTGCCAAACATTTGTAAGCAAAGGGTTGTCTGTACGAGCTAATTACCATTGATTTATTTTATAACTACATATATGGTTGATTGTCTGAATATTGGTGTGCCTTGCTTCACGCAGGACTGTTACGAACCTGGTAAAAATAACCATAAACCTTTTAATTTACATTCAAGAAAATAAAAATGAACTTGGTTATATGAAACGGTTGATTTCAAGCAAGGACAACAGGCATGGTGTATTTATATAACCCTGAAATTTGTGATATTTTATTGAGATAATTATCCTGCTACCTTTTATGATTTGGCTTAACTTGCTTCTTAAATGACAACGTATGTGTTTACTGTTAGAACTACAATTCTAAGGCATTTTGACATCAGCATAGAATATATATATGGCAACATTAGAACACAATTCGCTAAAGCCAAGTCTACTGTTAATAGTATATAGTTATCAAACAAACAAGTAACATGATCAACAGAATATATAGACTAGTAAATTCAACCGTCACCATGTTCTCCCTCAGTGTGTAAATCATATAATTAAATATTTTACTACTTTGTTGTATGATATGCTGTTACTACAGATTGACGACCGCAAATTTTTACTGCAAGTCGTAGCCTAACCATTCCCGTAGCTTGAAGTTTATTACTTTATATATATGACTTTACCTATTGCTAACCTCAGTGAGTTGAGCTAACTTTAGAAACTTCGCTAAAGAAATTCAAGTCTCTAATCAAGCTTCATGTTGATAACGCATCTTAAAGGGACGCTCTCGCCTCGAATACCACAAATGGGTGTACTAAATACCACCATCTCAAAAGTCATGTCATGAGGAAAAACCAAAATATATGGCACCATTACATATCACAAAGATAACATGTAGGTTACAGAGTTGCATACGGCAGTAAATGATACATTAAACGTTTGTTGTACATACATCGACAAATAAGCTCATTTGGATTTAAAGGAAGGTCATTGATAACAGGACAGATGAAATACATAACTGTAATGGAAGCTTATTATTGTCTACGCTTTTGAGGAAGATAGGATCTACAGTTAGATGAATTGTTGACCTCAGCATGTTCATATTGATTTGATCTGGTAAGCATACATAAAAAAACATCCATTTCAACCGGATCACCAATTCTCTTCCCACAAAGGTTACTCCCTACAGATTTCCGATCCAAACCTCTGTTCCATATCGCCTGAAATCGAGAGCAGAAGCAAAATCCCCTAGCCGAGGAAAGCGGAATCTCATACTGTATCCCTGCTTCTTAGCCAATGAAAACTCATGGCCATGTCGACCATGTGACTTCAAAGATCTAGACATTTTACTCTTAAAGGTCATGTTCATCAGCATATGTTTTTCGAATATGTCTGATATAAATAACACAAATGAACTAATTTTGGTATTTGTCTCTGATTTTGTCTTCTTTATTCATAAGTGTGTTAATGATCAATAGTTTTCACAAAATCAAACAACATATTTCGAGGAAAACACACAACGAGAAAACGTGTGTCTTACGTTCATTTTATCATTATGTCGTGTCAATGGCAAATGTCACTTTTACAACGGCGTCGCTGATTACACAACTAGATTCAATTGCAACCAATCAGGACACTCTCTTTCCCTACCCTCGATTTCAAGCGTGAAACAACAGAGGTTAGGATCGAAAATCTGAAGGTAGTAACCTCTGTGGGAAGAGAATGCCGGATCACCAAGAACCATGATAAACCATGGCCTAAAATTGAAACTCAGCGAAGACATCTTTTGCAATATTTGGATATATTTTGCATTCAATCGATCTTTATGTTGTTAATCAAAAGGCACCAGGGCTATAATACGTTTAGCATACATTTGCTAATACACACTCATTTTTGGCAATTTATTGTTTGTCATCAGAGGACCCCATATTCAAACATGGTCATTCGAAAGAGTAGTTTGAGAGTCTATCATTACAGCACAAGAACAGATAGAGTATAGATTATTAAATTCAGAGTCTCGTATAGACTCACCCCAATAGGAACTGGAAGATCTTGAGTCTCTTGGTGTAGAGAGCGTAGTGCAGAGGGGTACGCAGGGTTCTCGCCTCCTGCACGTTGATGTCAGCTCCTGCCTCCACCAGGTGGCGTACCAGGTCATCGTGGCCATTTTGTAGGGCAAAGATGACCGGTGGTACCCCGAACTCGTCTCGCTCGTCGGCCAGCTGGAACACAAGAACAAACTATTAGTTTTATCGTCCTTTTCTTTGCTTATCGAATAAAATGTCAAACACATCATTCTGTGCAGGAAGCGGCTAGTTTTAATACATGGAGCAAGTTACGTGTTCCTGATTCCTTTCTTCATTGAATAAATTATGTTTAAATAAGAAAAATACGTGGATGAAGTCCGCAACACCAGTACTGTACGTGGCTATCTACTGCGAGAAATATAGTGCAACTACTGTAGGACTACTGCACCGGGCAAGTCATATAACTGTAACATTAAAGGTTTTAAAAGGCCTAACACGCTTACCGTTGAACTACATGGTGATTGGATCTTTAAGTAAAATGAATTTGAAGTGGAAAAGGTCAATGCAGATGAACATATAAAATTAAATGGATCACAAATAATTGAGTCTCTAAAACGACATTTTACTGGTTGACTTGTCCAACCTGATGTCTTCACAACAGGAAGTCATCATCAGACAAAATATACAATTGGTGCTAGAGAGATTTACATTAACTGCTTCATTGTTAGCAAGCCTTGGGAACTGTACAATAACACTCAATCACTGACGTGAGTGTATTCATAGAATACCGAAATCGATAATTAAAGAGAATCATTTTACAAAATATAACTTAAATCCGTTGAAGCAGTTATTGTTGTACCGAATTCTCACCCAAGGTGACAGTGGATAGAATTGAAGTAAATGACTTAAATCATTGCAATGTGAATAAGAACTGTAACAATTGGTTTCTTAGTTTATGTTGTTAAATTTGTGATCAGGTAAGTTAAGGAAAGATTCATAATAACAGTAAAGATTACAAAGAAGCTGAAATGCAGTAATCAATAACAATAAAACATTTATGGACGATATGTCAAACTTACATATACATTTAATATTGTTGGATATGCAATTAAACTAAATTGTTTAATACTTTCTCATTCCTGTATAATCTGCATGTCCAGTGTCCATGGCACCATCGTATGATTCTTTAAATAATAACACAAGCAAAACCAATTTACTCAACTCCTAGACTATTGTTGCCAAGCGATTTATGTAAATGGCAATTATATCAGTTATTATCAGATCGTTATGTCTCACGTCGCTGTGTTGGTGCTGTGTAGTATATTCTTGGAGGTCTGTTGTTGGTTACCTAGTGCTATATCGCCGCTGTATTGGTTGCCAATTCATCAACATCCGCGCTAATCGTTTGTAGCAAATTTAGCTCTTGCTTGTGTATTTGATTAGAGACTAACGCGACAGGAAAACATTTAAAAGAGTTTTCAAAATCAAAAATTAAAATCGAATATCCAAATGAGCAATTTTCTCCTGCTAACATGTAGGTAGAGTAAAACCTATAAATGTCTGTTATAAATAATGTAGACTCAACTTAAATTGAAATACATAGTTTAACGTTTACATTTAGGACATGCGTTTCTTGACGTACACTTAAGGTTGAAATCGCTTTAAACTATATTCATTGTAAATCCTGCTTAGAGTATTTAAGATGTCTACGTACGTCGGCTCCAATCAAACTCCTTTGTGACAAATCAGATTAAGTTACACAAAGTAACCATCGTTGATTGACTGATACGTCATAATGGTATAGCCATAACTTGACAGGCATTTCCTGGTTCGACGATACTCCTGGAACAGTTTATTATATGCCACAATGCGAGATAGTATTGGAAATTTGATCAAATTTCTTGCTCACGCTCAGATAAGTGCCACAAGTAAAGCACTAATGTCGTTGATATGATAATGCAGTTCTACTCATATAATATCTCCTATGCATGTTGTTTAAGTTACTACTACTATAAGCAATAAGTGTATGGACATTTGCGTTCAACAAGTAACATTATAACTATTTATATTTCACGTCATAATAACCCTTGTGAGAGAGCTATTTCCTATTTCTGGTATCAACCATAACAACCCGAACAGTCAAGTAGTGTTATTCATACTTGAATCCAATAGACGATTGAAATGTTATCAAACCCCGGCCCTCTCCAGGAAGTGACATGAAAGTCTCATTACCCGGACCGGTTTAGCAGCTGTTGAGTTGTTTCAGCTGGTTGTTCTCAGAGTTTGTATCGATCTCACAGAGACTTGGGGGAGAGACTTGGGGGAGAGACTTGGGAGAGAGACTTGGGGGAGAGACTTGGGGGAGAGACAGAGATGGCTGGAGGAACAAGCTTTTGCTTCTACCGGTTTGACAAAATGATTTACAGGATGGTTGAGTAATCACCTTGCATCCTGAAGTATCTGAATGGACGATATCTGAAGGGAGTCTGATATAGTCCACCATGTCTGACTAGACGTGTGCATTGAAGGAACGGATTTAGCCAGATTTGTCATAAACCTACATAATCAAGCGTCAAAGTAGAAGTTAATCGTATCAACATGAAACGCGACACGCACCTTAATTTACCCTCGTCTAATCTTCTCCGTATACTAAGGGGTTTGAAGATTTCTTTTGTTATAACTGTGCATTTAATCGGAACTTTTTAAAAATGATTGAAAATGATTGAAAACAACTTTTTGAAAAGTTATCTGTACTGAATGTACATCAGCAACCCATAAAATATTTGCCTTGAATATCTAAACACAGATGACTAGTAGGGCTAACATATATGAAATAACCAACATATCCTAGATATAGTGGCAAATCTGCAGTCTTGCAAGTTTGAATTGCATAATGTTTTTCATTTTCCAAATATCTATTATTTTTTTACAATCGTAAATAATTAAAAACAGTTGAAACATAGTCTAAGTTGTTTGGATTTTTTAAAAACTTAATGATCGAAAAGGGATGTTTACAACTTTTTGAAAAGTTATCTCCATTGAATATACATTAGTTCATTATTTAAACACAGGGGTGACTTCACCAAAATAAATCTAGTAGACCTAAAATAAAGTGCCAGGCAAAGGAAAGTTATCATCTCAGTTGAATTTATCATATTTATGATTTTCAATTGCAAATATAACAAGTTTTCGAAATTATAATCTTAAAGTGAAAAGTAAAGGTGTTTAGTCAAAGAAAACTTCTTTCTTTAATTTTAAGATTTAAATTTCTTCAAACATTATTTTTGATGATACACAACTGTTCATTTGTGAAAGTTGAATAAATGTGCCCTACCCGATAACTTGGTAGGGATCATGTTGGTGTAAATTTCATTTCTTACCCCTGTCTTCATTTAACACATTTATTTCAACTAAACGTTAACCGAAATCACAAATTAATCCATTCAAACTACTGCACATAAGTATTACTGTATCGTGTCATAGTCAAATGCATCTGATTTCTTGTAAATATTGAATTAATCAAAACCAACTGAGGTGATAACTTTCTTTTGCCTGGCAGTGTAATGGAATAAGTGGCAAATCTGGCAAGTCCTGCAAGTTTGAATTGCATACTGAAATATTTGTTTACACTTGTAAATAATTAAAATAGTTGAAATATAGTCTAACTTGTTTTCCAATCAGGGAGAAATTTTAAATTTCGAAAATTGCGTGTCTTGAGATTAAATGTAACTTCAATGACTATAAATCTGAGTGAATGTTCACTTTCTATCGCTATATTCATTATAAATGATCCACCAGCATGCATGTTTTCGTGACTTATAATCGTGAACGTCTTCATATATATTAAAAAATAATTTGTTGATCTACTTTCTGTTTACGTTCCAACAATATTTTGAAATGTTGCGTGCTGGACACACATGAATTCGAACATTTTGTCAGACATCCGTGAGATGTGTTTGCGCCGATAAAACATCACAGCTTTAAACAGTCCTTTGCTGGCATCAGTTGATGATGTTGAATGCGCGATGTTTTGCGAAGGAATCATTATTTTTAGACAAAATGCAGTTTAAAACATATGATGCAAAATGACCATCTTATAAAATAACTACTTGATGTCCTGCTTGTTTAAAATCACCATGACCTAATTCTGTGAACTCTAGGAAGGCAAACTGTAATTAACGATTAACGATGGGAAGTCAATGAAGAAGGGGACACGATGAGCCCACTGAACAAACTGTGAGAGTAGCTCGTGATCCGGCACGTTATTGGGCCGATCACAGCAGAGAAGAAGTGACCTTAAAGGGGCAGCAGCACGTTTTTTCGCTGAAATAAGGCGATGAAATGCATTTCAAAAATAATGTTACCAATAGTAAAATACCCTTCTCTCTTCGGAAAATCAAGTTAAAAATGAATGTACATGGTTCCGCAAAGCCATGGGAATCGTTTTTGTCATTCAAAATAATAAAATGTGTTCACAATAAAACGTGCTACTGCTTCATCATCTAGTGTATCAGCTGGCCGATGTAACATCATATGTCAAGGACTTTTGCAGCCATCGTCCGCCATTCCTTGTTAAATGGATACAACCCAGTAAATAAAAAAAATACTCAGAAGTGTGTAATGATAGTGACCAGAACTAGACTGTACAACTTAGACCTTTTGAAACTGAAATTGCGAAAAGGCAAAGGAGAGTAGACATTATAATTAGCGAAGAATCCTAAAAGTCCTAATATGATCAAAACACCGCTCCTAAGGGTCAGTTCGGCATTAACTGACTGTATTCACTGAGACCAAACATCAAGGAATTAACAAGAAATACATGTACAATTAAAACTTTCAAACAACTTTTTTCATTGTAAGATCAGAGACGTTGAATGTCGTCCATACACGTAAAAGCTCAATGTGATATGACGAATGTGGATATGATTAGAACATAGGAAAACTCGGACATTTCTATTGTAAGGTCACAAACGAGCGGATGCGACACGCGTGTCCATGTATTGTCTTATACCGGCCTGCATGACATAAATACAGAACGTGATACGTTTCCTTTGTGTAGGGAGGGGCGTCTTAATTACACGTCTTTGAATCACGTCTGTGAATGGCAGTCAGAAGTGGTATACATAAGAGAACAAGGGGTTGTTCACAGAACATGTTGTTATCAACAACATCGTGGTCCTCTTGTCTTCGAACAACGTTTATTGTGTCATTCATGAATAGTCATCGTGTATCTTATAAATACATATGGTAGATGAACTGAATTTGTTTTCCATCAATCTTTTGACTAGTCAATTTCTCGACTGAAATGAATTATTAAACAGTTACAATGCCTCGATACTGTATAAATAGGTACTAGTATATGATAACGGTGATGGTGTCTTCAGACTATATAATTCAGTATATGATACCGGTGATGGTGTCTTCAGACTATATAATTCGGTACATGATAATGGTGATCGTGTCTTCAGACTATACAATTCTGTATATGATAACGGCGATCGTGTCTTCAGACTATATAATTCGGTATATGATAACGGCGATCGTGTCTTCAGACTATATAATTCGGTATATGATAACGGTGATCGTGTCTTCAGACTATACAATTCTGTTCAGAAGATACCTATAGCTACGAGTAAGTCTAGATCGTCCTCTGAATGATGCCAAATAACTATACGCTAAAAGGACACAGGTTCAGAGAAACAAGAAGCAGTTACAATGCTTTGCAGATCTTCAATGAATGAATTCAAGTACATGAGATATCACACCTTATTTGATAAATTAAATACGTCCCCACAGCGTTACTAGTTAAGTCTACCGCATGTTTGTTATAAGCGAAATGTCAGTTTCTGTGTTGGCACCTATCGAAGCACAAAGTACGATTAAAAAGTTGCCCAGGGATGAATAATTACATTTTACTCGTTTTGTAACTATCGATTTGACATCGAATTTTCCCGTTTAGAATGGTCAGTAGTGATGTCGACTTTAACGTTAACGTGTTTTAATGGTTCGCGGCTCATTAGGCTTATCTAACGATTCAAACCATTATGTGATATCGACTTTAACATGTTCTAATAGTTCATGCCTCATCAGGCTGATCTAATTACTCCAATTATTTACGCGATAATTGGCTTCAACCCCAGTGCTTCTCACGTGGATCTGAGTGGTTCTGATCCAGGGGAATAGCACAAGAACAACAACAACAACAACAACAACAACAACAGGACGAACGAAGGGTGAGATTAGGTGTGAAGTGTTTCATCAACACGTGCTTATCAATATCCTGGCTTCCATATACAAGCCTAATATCGATCTAGCTGCACTGCCTTCGATAGAATGCATGTGTTTGACAAACTATGTGTAAAAACAGATCAAACAAATACGTTGTCAGTGTCAACAAAGGTATTATCAAACTCAATTGCATAATCAATTTCGACTCCATATTTGCTTATCGTGGCCGGGCTGGTCGATTGTGAACCGGTATTCAGGAGAAAATGTTTGTCAATCAGAGAGCAATAAAGAAGAAAAGTAAAACCAACCTTAACGGGTGACCGGGTGCAGGCAACATTCGGGTCTATACACATTCGTCATAAATCAGAAGCCAGGCGAAAAACGGACCAAGACTATATTCATGTATCCATAATACGTATCCACAATACGTCTCACACACTCTTGTGTTGTTCCCATATGCACAACATGTTCCACCGCGACTCAGTCGGATCAACTGACGTTGTATATACCTTTACCTGTCTCATTGGGAGGCGACCAAGCGAGACTGGATTACAATACGGGCTGTGGGCCCGTCTATTGAAACACCTACACCGTTTGTACGTAATAATCTCAGTTCTGGAACACTAAACGGATATAAGAATTAAACTCTTGCATTACGTTGAGTATTGTTCATGCGATATGTAGCTAGTTATGATTCAGTGAAAGGGTTGGCGTTATGAGTTATTTGTGGTTGTTTCTAACTCACTCAACTATCTATCGTGATACTGGAGTCATTGCAATGCTTAATGAACCATGTGACTTACCATTATATGTTTATCAAATTCATTCATTTGTAACAGACATTGCGAACGTGCTCAGCAGTGAAATTCTGTATAGAGATTATTTAAACTTACGAAAGTAACGAACGAATGAATGAATGAATCTATATAACATCTAATTTGATTTAGAGCGTACATAAGGCGATGTTACTTATATTTAGTTCCCTTTTATTTGCTACACTGCTTCTTAGTGCTAACAGTTACCTGAGATGTTCACACCGATCTGTATGGCAAATTAGGTATCATACTATCTTTGCTAGTACACATTCTTGTACTTTATATTTCATTAGTGCAGTTAGTCCGTACATCTAAATGGCCGGCACTACCTAATTTAGTCAGTCAATAACTTCACTGTATAAGTGGTATACGTTTCTATTAATGTCTTGTCTTTATGTCCACTGTTGGTAGATGGCTTATATTATCTTTCGACACTAATTAAAATAAGTTAAAAAACATCTTTTCCTTTATTCTTACAGCCATGATACTGCTATCGTACGTTAACTTCATTTATCTGAAGTCTATATCATGTGAATGTTGGTTTATTTTGGTTTAATGTTGGAGCCATGACTTGTTAATGTGAACAGCAGCACTCATCTACAATACTAGATTGACGTAATACAAAGGCAAATTTTAAAGCATTTCAGTAATTTGTAACCAATTGTAAGAACATCTCTTGATGTATGTCTCGTCATTTCCCTGTAATTATCTTTCTATCACTTCTCTATTATATTTCTTTCTCATACATGTATCCTGTTATAATTTTGCTATCATTTTGTAAATATATGAAGGAAGGTTAATACATAAGGTCGGTAACTTGTATTTAATTCCTTTCTACATTGAATGAAATATGTCGAAATCCAATACATCAGTGTACAGCAGCAAACATCCACTGTACTAAATAGACGAAATACATCTGTGTACAGCAGCAAGCATCCATGGTACTCAATAGACGAAATATATCTGTGTACAGCAGCAAGCATCGACTGTACTAAATAGACGTAATACATCAGTGTACAACAGCAAGCATCCACTGTACTAAATAGACGTAATAAATCTGTGTACAGCAGCAATCGTCAACTGTACTAAATAGACGAAATACATATGTGTATAGTAGCAAACATCCACTGTACTAGATATACGTAATACATCTGTGTATAGCATCAAACATCCACTGTACTAAATAGACGTAATACAGCTGTGTAAAGTAGCAAACATCCACTGTACTATATATACGTAATACATCTGTGTAGGGACAGCAAGCCTCCATGGTACTCAATAGACGTAATACATCTGTGTACAGCAATAAGCATACACTGTACTATATAAACGTAATACATCTATGTACAGCAGCAATCATCCACTGTACTAGATGGACGTAATACATCTGTGAAAAGCAGCAAACATCCACTGTACTAAATAGACGTAATACATCTGTGTACATCCACAAGCATCAACTGTCATAAATAGACGTGATACATCTGTGTACAGCAGCAAACATCTACTGTACTAAATAGACGTAATACATCTGTGTATAGTAGCAAAACATCCACTGTACTAAATTGGTGTACTACATCTGTGTATTACACCAAGCATCCATTGTACTAGATAGACGTAATACATCTGTGTACAGCAGCAAGCATTCACTTTAACGTAATACATCTGTGTATAGTAGCAAACATCCACTGTACTAGATAAACGTAATACATCTGTGTTCAGCAGCAGGAATCCACTGTACTAGATAGACTTAATACATCTGTGTACAGCAGCAAACATCCACTGTACTAAATACACGTAATATATCTGTGTAAAGTAGCAAACATCCACTGTACTATATATATACGAAATACATCTGTGTACAGCAATAAGCATACACTGTACTAAATAGACGTAATACATCTGTGTACAGCAATAAGCATACACTGTACTAAATAGACGTAATACATCTGTGTACAGCAATAAGCATACACTGTACTAAATAGACGTAATACAGTTGTGTACAGCAATAAGCATACACTGTACTAAATAGACGTAATACATCTGTGTACAGCAATAAGCATTCACTGTACTAAATACACGTAATATATCTGTGTAAAGTAGCAAACATCCACTGTACTATATATATACGAAATACATCTGTGTACAGCAATAAGCATACACTGTACTAAATAGACGTAATACATCTGTGTACAGCAATAAGCATACACTGTACTAAATAGACGTAATACAGTTGTGTACAGCAATAAGCATACACTGTACTAAATAGACGCCATACAGTTGTGTACAGCAATAAGCATACACTGTACTAAATAGACGTAATACATCTGTGTACAGCAATAAGCATACACTGTACTAAATAGACGTAATACAGTTGTGTACAGCAATAAGCATACACTGTACTAAATAGACGTAATACATCTGTGTACAGCAATAAGCATACACTGTACTAAATAGACGTAATACAGTTGTGTACAGCAATAAGCATACACTGTACTAAATAGACGTAATACAGTTGTGTACAGCAATAAGCATACACTGTACTAAATAGACGTAATACATCTGTGTACAGCAATAAGCATACACTGTACTAAATAGACGTAATACAGTTGTGTACAGCAATAAGCATACACTGTACTAAATAGACATAATACAGTTGTGTACAGCAATAAGCATACACTGTACTAAATAGACGTAATACATCTGTGTACAGCAATAAGCATACACTGTACTAAATAGACGTAATACAGTTGTGTACAGCAATAAGCATACACTGTACTAAATAGACGTAATACATCTGTGTACAGCAATAAGCATACACTGTACTAAATAGACGTAATACATATGTGTACAGCAATAAGAATACACTGTACTAAATAGACGTAATACATCTGTGTACAGCAATAAGCATACACTGTACTAAATAGACGTATTACATCTGTGTAAAGCAATAAGCATACACTGTACTAAATAGACGTAATACATCTGTGTACAGCAATAAGCATACACTGTACTAAATAGACGTAATACATCTGTGTACAGCAATAAGCATACACTGTACTAAATAGACGTATTACATCTGTGTAAAGCAATAAGCATACACTGTACTAAATAGACGTAATACATCTGTGTACAGCAATAAGCATACACTGTACTAAATAGACGTAATACAGTTGTGTACAGCAATAAGCATACACTGTACTAAATAGACGTAATACATCTGTGTACAGCAATAAGCATACACTGTACTAAATAGACGTAATACATCTGTGTACAGCAATAAGCATACACTGTACTAAATAGACGTAATACATCTGTGTACAGCAATAAGCATACACTGTACTAAATAGACGTAATACAGTTGTGTACAGCAATAAGCATACACTGTACTAAATAGACGTAATACATCTGTGTACAGCAATAAGCATACACTGTACTAAATAGACGTAATACATCTGTGTACAGCAATAAACATACACTGTACTAAATAGACGTAATACATCTGTGTTCAGCAATAAGCATACACTGTACTAAATAGACGTAATACATATGTGTACAGCAATAAGCATACACTGTACTAAATAGACGTAATACATCTGTGTACAGCAATAAGCATACACTGTACTAAATAGACGTAATACATCTGTGTACAGCAATAAGCATACACTGTACTAAATAGACGCCATACAGTTCTGTACAGCAATAAGCATACACTGTACTAAATAGACGTAATACATCTGTGTACAGCAATAAGCATACACTGTACTAAATAGACGTAATACATCTGTGTACAGCAATACGCATACACTGTACTAAATAGACGTAATACAGTTGTGTACAGCAATAAGCATACACTGTACTAAATAGACGTAATACATCTGTGTACAGCAATAAGCATACACTGTACTAAATAGACGTAATACATCTGTGTACAGCAATACGCATACACTGTACTAAATAGACGTAATACAGTTGTGTACAGCAATAAGCATACACTGTACTAAATAGACGTAATACATCTGTGTACAGCAATAAGCATACACTGTACTAAATAGACGTAATACATCTGTGTACAGCAATAAACATACACTGTACTAAATAGACGTAATACAGTTGTGTACAGCAATAAGCATACACTGTACTAAATAGACGTAATACATCTGTGTACAGCAATAAGCATACACTGTACTAAATAGACGTAATACATCAGTGTACAGCAATAAGCATACACTGTACTAAATAGACGTAATACATCTATGTACAGCAATAAGCATACACTGTACTAAATAGACGTAATACATATGTGTACAGCAATAAGCATACACTGTACTAAATAGACGTAATACAGTTGTTTACAGCAATAAGCATACACTGTACTAAATAGACGTAATACAGTTGTGTACAGCAATAAGCATACACTGTACTAAATAGACGTAATACATCTGTGTACAGCAATAAGCATACACTGTACTAAATAGACGTAATACAGTTGTGTACAGCAATAGGCATACACTGTACTAAATAGACGTAATACAGTTGTGTACAGCAATAAGCATACACTGTACTAAATAGACGTAATACATCTGTGTACAGCAATAAGCATACACTGTACTAAATAGACGTAATACAGTTGTGTACAGCAATAAGCATACACTGTACTAAATAGACGTAATACATCTGTGTACAGCAATAAGCATACACTGTACTAAATAGACGTAATACATTTGTGTACAGCAATAAGCATACACTGTACTAAATAGACGTAATACATCTGTGTACAGCAATAAGCATACACTGTACTAAATAGACGTAATACATCTGTGTACAGCAATAAGCATACACTGTACTAAATAGACGTAATACATCTGTGTACAGCAATAAGCATACACTGTACTAAATAGACGTAATACAGTTGTGTACAGCAATAAGCATACACTGTACTAAATAGACGTAATACATCTGTGTACAGCAATAAGCATACACTGTACTAAATAGACGTAATACATCTGTGTACAGCAATAAGCATCGACTGTACTAAATAGACGTAATACATCTGTGTACAGCAATAAGCATACACTGTACTAGATGGACTTAATACATTAGTGTATAGTAGCAAAACATCTACTGTACTAAAGAGACGAAATATATCTGTGTATAGTAGCAAACATCCACTCTACTAATTATAAATAAACGTAATACATTAGTTTACAGCAGCAAGCATCCACTGTACTAAATTGGTGGAATACATATGTGCACAACAATAAGCATACACTGTACTACACAGACTTAATACATTAGTGTACAGCAGCAAACATCCACTGTACTATATATACGTAATGCATCTGTGTATAGTAGCAAACATCCACTCTACTAATTATAAATATACGTAATACATTAGTGTTCGGCAGCAAGCATCCACTGCACTAGATATAAAGACGTAATACATCTGTGTACAGTAGCAATCATCCACTGTACTAGATAAACGTAATACCAAACATCCACTCTACTAATTATAAATATACTTAATACATTAGTGTTCGGCAGCAAGCATCCGCTGTACTAGATATATATAGACGTAAAACATCTGTGTACAGTAGCAAGCATCCACTGTACTAGATAGATTTAATACAACAGTGTACAACAGAAAGCATCTACTGTACTAGATAGATTTAATACAACACTGTACAACAAAAAGCACCCACTGTACTAGATAGATTTAATAGAACAGTGTACAACAGAAAGCATCCACTGTATTAGATAGATTTAATACAACAGTGTACAGCATGACCTAAGTTCATCGTTATGTACTACTGTATCACAGGAACAATATTGGCACGCTACATAAGAAATCATCTTGTTGATTAAGTCCACCAGGATAAACACATCGATGCTATAACTCAGCAAGCATGAGAACAATATGAGTCTATAAATATTCCCTATACAGCCCGACACTAAAGCAGACTGAAGGGAGACCGAGATGGCCTTTATCGATTATCTGCGACTTGGATTCCTGTTAACTGGCACTGGCGCTGATATGGAGGATGTGATAGAAAGAGATCAGAGCGCGATTAAAGAGGAATAACGCGGACATACTGGGCATGCATTATGACGGCGTCCGTCTGACACAAGATACTATACAGAAGTCGCTGGGAGATATAACATCCGATATTTAACTTGGAAGTCATAATTTATTGCCTTAAATTAACGTATATATGTGAGAATCATACGTTACGTTATACCTTAAGAAGTAGATTAGCCTCATCCCACGATACGTAACCCATAGTAAATATACATTGCAATCTCGTGATACATACCTATTCTATTGTATACATACACATTGAAACTTTAAAAGATACGAGGTTTGAAGTTCTTGTATATGTGAAACTTTAAATCTTATCATTTGCATGTAAATACCAAGTAGCTTTTTCAAGTGATGTTTTAGTAGACCGTTAACACTATTAAATTTGGAAAGGATTACTATTTATACATGTTTACTTATATCGGAGTAACTACAGAATACTGAGATATAACATTACAGTGTGAAAAGAAAAGTTAATGCAACAATGTCGATTAAAGTGAAACATAACCATATCTTCTAACTGTATAAATACGTGTACCAACCTCGGGGGACTTATCCAGCAGGGCTTTAACATTATCCCCCGATCCTTCTTTAATGGCAACTTGAAAGCAGTTAATCCCATGTTTGTCTTTAATCGTATAATCCGCCTTTGCAGCCAGCAGGAGCGACGTGAGACGCTGGGAGCCACACCCCACTGCCCAGTGCAGAGCTGTCCGTCCGTCCTCGGTCCTTGGGTTCACTTTGGCACCGTATTTGAGGAGAATCACACAGCATTCAGCATAGTCGTCCTCCTCACCCTTAGACTCCTTACACGACTTCACGCACTGGATGAGGGCAGTCGTACCATCTTTGTCTAACTCCTCGTTCACACGCTGACCCACAGATCGAGCCGGTATATCCTTGAGAAATTTACCCAGTTGCTTACTGTTGCCCTTACTCAGGTAATCCTTTAGTTTGGCCCTAGCCTCCATGTCGGCGGTCCACTAGCAGGACGAGCTCGATTTCCCGGTGTCCTGTGATCCTGTATGGTGGCCCGGCATACTTCTCCCTTCACTTTTATTCCCTTCACTATTGCACGTAAATATTGACAGTGAGCGGGGAGTTACCATGCTGTACCCTATTCACTATATTTTGCATTAGAAGTGCCGCCGCACCGCCGTCTCTTGTATTGAATAGTTAGCGGCGAGTGCTATGTCGCGCTGTGGGCCCAGAGAGACAGCTGATTGAAGTGAATCTGAGCCCTTCCTTGCCTCTCCGCTTGATTATCGACAACCATAATTGTTTCAACATGTCAGTGTCCATATACTCCGGGAAGGACTGTTTTAATGAGTTGTTATCCTCTGGACCGAACTGTTATGAACTAAAGTGCTTAACGACGTATGCTGTATGCTTATCTAGGTAGCTGCGAGTTTCACCAGACCTTAGTCCTTACGAGACAGAGATGTAACATCCAAGTCAAAGCTCAGTCTGATAATTGTCATCTTCTTCTCACGGAAGTGTTTTCATGAAATTTTATTCTTCAGATCTGTGTGTTTCATCCTCCAAAATCAAATCTTTAAAACGAATTTGTTTAAACTACAGGACGTATATAACAGGTTGCTTAAATTGTCATCCTCTTTGAACTGTAAATGGTTTAATAAATCAACTGTGACCGAATTTATTCATTCTTAGCATCAAAACTCCAATGAATCACCACTTCATGACTTCATCGTCATTCCACAAGAAACCGTTTTCATCCTACTCTCTGAGATAGTGTTATTCCTTTGAAAGGCGAGTGTACGGAATATCTGTTCTCACAGTAGTACCTCACTGTGATGACTTCTCATCCTTTGCTGAACATGGTTTAATTAGGTGTATTGTTAATAAGTAAACCACCAACCTCCAATTAACCATCCAGTATCACCTGAGATGTGTCAGAGTCTCAATACCTCACGTATTGATCCCCTCGTTAGTACACGGGATGATCATCTGATTAGAAATACCTTACACTCAGACCACCGGTGCCACCAGATACTCACTAGCGTCACGCCACCAATCCACACAGCTATATAGCCTCTCAAGTGTAATCTTCCAGAAGTTGGTTCAGAGAACTGAAATCCCAGGTGGCCGTAGAACCAATTGTTTCTTACAGGATTCTCATTCGTATACAGGTTCACCTCCTGAACACCAAGTCTGCTGCAAATGTTTCACGGTATATAATTGAGAATCGATTCGTGGACAACCATCAGACGATTTCTTATAGTGTCAGCACACTGCATTCAGCTCGATGCCAAATGATGATGATACAAACAAAGCCATTATCTTCGACTGCTATATTACCTGTGCCCTTCTGAATTTCAAGGTAACATCAATCAATTCCCATGTACCTATCTCACCAACGGTGCTTGATCAGTCGAGCACTCGTATATCTTCAGATCGTCAACACAAACACATTACCGTCTCAAAGACCATTAGCGATATTCACCTGTTTAAAGGACAGACGTGAATCCCAGATAACAGCGGATGCCCAGGTAACCGCGACATCGATGAGAGACAATTACTTCGTGATGTCAACTGTTTGCACACCGGTCTCCCACAACACGCAACTTGACGCAAACCTCACTGGCACAACAACTTTGCTGTGCACAAGTTCTGAAAATCAATCAAAGCTCTTGCAGTCTTTCAGAGTGGTCCACAATCAATCGACAATTATCCCCTTCGAATAATTTATCATTCTTGGTCTAAAGTCAATTGAAATAGGATGGGGTCCCATCTGGAGCTGGAAGTAGACTGATGCAGTGAACGGCACGGGTCATACAAGCTCATCCGAGCTTCCTGTAATTACTTCTCGTTCCTACCAGAAACTGTACCAGTCCATACGTCAAGGAGAGATATGTCAGACTCATAGGATATCTAACACGATTCCCCTTTCATATCAAGCTTATGTCCCGAGTGAAATGATTTACTTTGTCTCGAGCCTTGGCGAGAGACAAACCAAACTTATTTCACGAGGGACATAAACTTAACGTGAAAGGGGAACGATGTATGTATCCTATTTATTACCAACTTGTATATTGAAATATGTATCGTCTCCCTAAAGATATTGTTCTTGATTGATTGTGTCTTAAACCATTTACCAACAACAAAGTCTTCCTATTCAACTCTATAGAGAACTCCGTCTTACCACTAGACTACAGTTTGGATGGTCATGCATTTTGGTTCGTATATGTAACTAGAAATATACCATTTCAATGGCTTAACAAAGCAATTTTCTTAATGGATTAGTTAATGGTACGTGATCGAATGAGTAGATGGAAGTATGTTAATAGAGGTTTTAGCAAATAATGACTTTTAAGGCATAATTTGTAGCAAAACTCTCAAACTTAAAGACATAAACTATTTCAATGGAACGGTCTTACAAACAAATCTAATTGTGATATTATAATTTTCAAACGAATTAGAGAATTATTAAAATGTTCAGTATTGTCCGTTTTCAATCTGGATATCTGCCGTTTTGATAGGCTGAACCTTGAACTCCAGGTTGTTCTTGGTTATGCATCATTTTAATTATTTGCTTAATTTATTATTGGTAACATATGTGTTTATTTTAAATAAGTTACACCTACATGGCTTTACCCCGTCACGAGATGAAAGATAAGTGATATCACACTGAAAACACAAACTATTCTGTTTATTATATGCTTCTGTGGTCGGAAATATAGTGTTTTACGTCCAAAACTGCTTCAATTGAGCGAGTTCTGGCGACGTCATGCCATTGTTGCTATGTCACTTAGCAACGGCGATGACGTCGCGTTGATTGTAAACGTCACGTCATACCAGGGTACACATGACGTCATCCCCTCTGTGATATTTCACTGTGTTGAGAAAGTGATATCAAACTGCAGTGATGAGAACACATATTCTCTAACTGAGAAAACTCAGTCTCACATCGCTTAGCATATAATAAAATCACATATAGATCACTATTTCCTTTAATAAATACAGAAATGTGATAATGATATCTTACTTCGAGTTATTAAATAAAGCTTTTCTCAGTCTAGTTAAGTCTATTTGACCACCCTATCCAAGCGATGGACATCGTGAATATCACGTTTTACTTCCATATAGGGAGATACTTAATTAATATAAGGTTGTAAAATCAGTTGATAGTCAAGCTTGATTTATCAACTACATATATGTCAACAAACATAACGTTATATTTGGATAAACGGTTGTCCTGGAAATGCACTATTTTATAGTGCTGCTTTATAAAGTTATCTTTGGTTTCCATAGTAATCCAATTAATGGCAACATCAACCATAGCTCTTAAACACAAGCTAGTTCATGACAATATATCTGTTAAGGAAGCAAGCACAAACTGATTATCTTCGAAAATTCAAAATTCATTTGAAAGAGGAGAACATTACAGGTGAAATTTTTCCTTTTTGCACTTGCGCTCTTAAAGGGGCAGTAGAACGTTTTTTCGCTAAAATAAGTCGATGAAATGTATTTAAAAAATAATGTTACCAATAGTAAAACACCCTTCTCTCTTCGGAAAATCAAGTTAAAAATGAGTGTACATGGTTCCGTAAAGCCATGGGAATCATTTTTGTCATTTGAAATAATAAAATGTGTTCACAATAAAATGGCCGCCATGCAATTTTTGCTTTATACGCAACACCGTTATTGCCACTACGAATAATTGGTTTGTGTAATAAGATGTTTTACCCTCTTAAGTAAATATAAATGACATGAGCTATCATAATATATGGGACATTTGAAAAAATAAAATTTGCAAAAAACGTACAACTGCCCCTGAAATGTCAACATTGTATCATTTACAGCATGTTTTCGAATCTGACTGATGTGTAAATAGAAATAGATTGGAATATCTACAGGGACAAATAAACTACAATATTAGACATAACTAGAAGGCGAAGATGACAGTTATCTCCCTAGGGGATATTTCGCTTGAAGTCAAATTTTTATGATCATTCGAAAAAAAAAAAATTCGAAGACGAAAAGCGGCACTCTTTGGTGATTGGTGTTGTTAGTGCATAAATAACTACAACACGTACCGCAGTTAACACCCTCGGATATAAACGTGTTTATTGAGACCTTTGACAGTACATATTGTTACCCCTGCATCAGTTGGGAATTGTGAAAAGGTGTGCATATATTAGGATACATTTGAAGATGAAATCTTTCATGTTGACATCGACCCACTTCTCTTTGGAATGACTTAGTTATATAGTATAGATATCAGTGTGAGATAAAAACATATTCAAACAAATGTTAGAACAAATTAGTAATAAGGATCAGGTCGGATCTTGGATACCATGATGCTTCAGTCGTTTGGAGACACCATACTATCGTAAAGTTAGCTGAAATAGGCATACTAGCTTGTATATGAAAAACCAAGTTTCATCTCGATGCTTTTTATTGAAAACGAGATTTTTAAATAAAGCATAAAGTATACTGATAATGTTTTTGATTTTAATATCACGATTTATTACCAAAACACATCTTTTCAGTGGGAAATTAAATCAAGAGGTCGTACACGTGGCGTGACAGGACAACCGGAACCGGAAATAAGACTTTTACCATGGGGCAGTTTGGCAATTCGCTTTGAAGCACATACAAAACCATGTGATGTAATTTCCCATCGATTTTACCCAGTCGACCTCAGATTACGACTGTCCGTTATGAAGGAAGCTGGACCATGTCTAAACCTGACGGTCTGAAACTCTGGGTAATTGGTAGGCAATTTCAACTAGCTCCTTACAGATAGGCAATTTCTCCTGAACCAAGATTGATAGAAAATCTAACATGATTAAATCCGGTGTCTCTGATTTTCAAAGACCTTGTACACCTACTCATGACACCGAATTTAGAACACAAACTCATTGAGACACATTTAGAACACAAACTCATTAAGACACATTTAGAACACAAACTCATTGAGACACATTTAGAACAAAAACTCATTGAGACACATTTAGAACACAAACTCATTGAGACACATTTAGAACACAAACTCACTGAGACACATTTAGAACACAAACTCATTGAGACACATTTAGAACACAAACTCATCTAGACACATTAAGAACACAAACTCATTGAGACACATTTAGAACACAAACTCATTGAGACACATTTAGAACACAAACTCATTGAGACACATTTAGAACACAAACTCATTGAGACACATTTAGAACACAAACTCATTGAGACACATTTAGAACACAAAGTCATTGAGACACATTTAGAACACAAACTCATTGAGACACATTTAGAACACAAACTCATTGAGACACATTTAGAACACAAACTCACTGAGACACATTTAGAACACAAACTCATTGAGACACATTTAGAACACAAACTCATTGAGACACATTTAGAACACAACCTCAATGAGACACATTTAGAACACAACCTCAATGAGACACATTTAGAACACAGACTCATTGAGACACATTAAGAACACAAACTCATTGAGACACATTAAGAACACAAACTCATTGAGACACATTTAGAACACAAACTCATTGAGACACATTTAGAACACAAACTCATTGAGACACATTTAGAACACAACCTCAATGAGACACATTTAGAACACAAACTCATTGAGACACATTAAGAACACAAACTCATTGAGACACATTAAGAACACAAACTCATTGAGACACATTTATAACACAAACTCATTGAGACACATTAAGAACACAAACTCATTGAGACACATTTAGAACACAAACTCATTGAGACACATTTAGAACACAAACTCATTGAGACACATTTAGAACACAAACTCATTGAGACACATTTAGAACACAAACTCATTGAGAAACATTTAGAACACAAACTCATTGAGACACATTTAGAACACAAACTCATTGAGACACATTTAGAACACAAACTCATTGAGACACATTTAGAACACAAACTCATTGGGACACATTTAGAACACAAACTCATTGAGACACATTTAGAACACAAACTCGTTGAGACACATTTAGAACACAAACTCGTTGAGACACATTTAGAACACAAACTCATTGAGACACATTTAGAACACAAACTCATTGAGACACATTTAGAACACAAACTCATTGAGACACATTTAGAACACAAACTCATTGAGACACATTTAGAACACAAACTCATTGAGACACATTTAGAACACAAACTCATTGAGACACATTTAGAACACAAACTCATTGAGACACATTTAGAACACAAACTCATTGAGACACATTTAGAACACAAACTCATCTAGACACATTAAGAACACAAACTCATTGAGACACATTTAGAACACAAACTCATTGAGACACATTTAGAACACAAACTCATTGAGACACATTTAGAACACAAACTCATTGAGACACATTTAGAACACAAACTCATTGAGACACATTTAGAACACAAAGTCATTGAGACACATTTAGAACACAAACTCATTGAGACACATTTAGAACACAAACTCATTGAGACACATTTAGAACACAAACTCACTGAGACACATTTAGAACACAAACTCACTGAGACACATTTAGAACACAAACTCATTGAGACACATTTAGAACACAAACTCATTGAGACACATTTAGAACACAAACTCACTGAGACACATTTAGAACACAAACTCATTGAGACACATTTAGAACACAAACTCATTGAGACACATTTAGAACACAAACTCATTGAGACACATTTAGAACACAAACTCACTGAGACACATTTAGGACACAAACTCATTGAGACACATTTAGAACACAAACTCATTGAGACACATTTAGAACACAAACTCATTGAGACACATTTAGAACACAAACTCATTGAGACACATTTAGAACACAAACTCATTGAGACACATTTAGAACACAAACTCATTGAGACACATTTAGAACTGTCCTTGACAATTTTCAGCTTGATAGAACCTAATCTATTTGGACAAAACTAGGATGTCATCAAATAAGGATATAAGAGAAAACATCAATAACTTGATATCTTCAAAGAAAAGATACTTGAACTTGGAGAACCCATAGAATAAAAGCGTGATTATAGTCCCTTTATGAATAATAATGATTTTATTAAAAACTCCAATTGGATATACGTTTACTGCCAGTAGCGGAAAAATATAAATATCATATATTTAGATGATAGTTTTGTCTAATTAGAAATAGAAATATTCATCAATTAAACTAAATGAAATATGAGTGACCTGAACAGTGTTGTTAGATTTATAAACGAGAAAAGAAATTGTTCAAAACTCTGTACTAGTACAGGAAGATTGTAGAGCAAAATTATTATGTTTCCGAAAACAAATAAATGGGGGTAAAATTGTAATGCTTGATTGGTTTTAAATAATACAAATAAACCTTATTGTTCATAATATGGTGCCATTTTTGGTCGCCACTGAAAAACTCCTAAACATTGTAAATGAATTAACAAAATCCCAGTAAC
Source organism: Gibbula magus (assembly GCA_936450465.1). Taxonomy (NCBI): domain Eukaryota; kingdom Metazoa; phylum Mollusca; class Gastropoda; order Trochida; family Trochidae; genus Gibbula; species Gibbula magus. The sequence continues at coordinate 5,969,003 of OW388291.1, forward strand.
TGGGTACTTCAACAGACTTAGTGTAAGACATCAACAACCAGCTCCTGGGGTAAAGGAAACACAAAACATTAAACACCCATGCTTTCCATGTTTTTGACGATAACATGTCATTGTGCTTAATATACTGTTAAAGGGGCTGTAGCACGTTTTTTTAATATTAATTTCCCATTTATTATGATAGTTTATGTCATTTATATATACTTTAGAGGGTAAAACATTTTATTACACAAACAAATTATCCGTAGTGGTAATAACGGCGTTGCGTATAAAGCAAAAATTGCATGGCAGCCATTTTATTGTGAACACATTTTATTATTCTGAATGACAAAAACGATTCCCAGGGTGTTTTACTAGTTTTACTATTTGTGACATTATATTTCAAATACATTTCATCGACTTATTTGAGTGAAAATAACGTGCTACTGCCCCTTTAATACGATATCTCTGATCTCACATAAACGCTATTATTCGTGGAACACAGATTTAAAAAATAAAGGGATCTTATTTTAATCCTAAGTTAAGTATATGACGTACATGAAGATTAAACTAAACTCCGTACAAACTTAAGCACGTGTGTTTCTAGAGGGGTGCTATCAGACAGGAAAAACATGTTGCCATACACTGATAGTTAACAATTCATTTGTTTCGATCTTTAAATATGTATAATTTTTTTTAGATCTTTATCATTCATAGCCGTTGTATAATTTAAACTTTAAATATTTCTGCATTTACGAATTTACTGACTGCAGTTGCTTGAGTGAACGTTGGTGATGTCTTTATATCGTTTTAGCTTTCGTGACGGTTGTTTGACATTCTCAGACTATAAAACGGGTACCATGTTATGTTTCGTGCCAAGCGTTTCACACAATTGTGATTTTACGTTGAAAAGCACTTCCCATTGTTTTGTGAGAAATGCTTTGACTACCGTCAGAAACGATTGTCTACTTTACGAAGTTGATATTCAATACAATGCTGGGAGGTGAACAACGAACTTTTGAGTGAAGTTGGTTATTTATTCATTTGGTTAATGTTGCTATGAATAACATGAACGGTTTACAAGATAAACATCGGTTAAGGACAGTAACGAGGGAACACTGGGGGGAAGGAAGCGTGGTGTTATGTTAATGAGAACTTTTTGTCAATGGCTTTTAACAGAAATGATGTGAACTTTCTGTTTCCAAAGACACAATCAGAACTAAATGGCGCATAAACATTTTGAATGAACACGTTTTATGAAACGAATATGTAAATCTTGAAGTGAACATGCTCAGCGCTAAATTGTAATGAAATATTATTTGCCAATAAACGATATTTTGTTACGTTAGAAGGTAAAACATCTCATTACACGGCCCAATAAGCCGCATCAACAGAAAACAGTCATCTGTATTGGAAGAAAACGGTCCGACGTATAAAGCGATACTTTTGTGGAACTTTTCATTATGAGATGTAGATTTGAAGCTCTCATACGATTTTGAGAACATTGACCATTTTATCATGGTGCCATATTTAAAAAATCTTTATTTCAGTAAGAGCGGCTTGCTACAACGCCTTTAAAGAAGTATTACCAGTGGCTGAATAACATCCATCAATCAATAAAAATGGCTCTAAAACGAATGTCCATGGTTCGGATAAGCCAGTCCATTTTCCTTCGAGCGGTCATTTTAAGGTGTACACGTGTATTTCAAGTGATCTGACTGATGTAGCGATATCACTCTCAGATACGAGTTTTAGTTATGCCATCATGATGGAATGATCTTGCTATGTGGGCTCCGTTCCATAACAGCGAGCGCTTAAATTGCTCATTGATCGCTCAATGTAGCGCTCAAGTAGCGCTCAAGTAGCGCTCAAGTAGCGCTCAAGTAGCGCTCATTCTCTCTTGAACGACACAGTGTAAATTCCTCAAAGTTTGCTCGCCTTGCTACGTAGCGCTACATTGAGCAATCGCGTTCAAGAGAGGTTTAAAAGTAATCGCTAATTGAGCGATTACTTTGAAACCGCTCTTGAATATGGCCCAGAACTCTCAAAATAACATTAGACCTACGAATGTACCTTAAACTGAAGAGGTCCACACAATTTTCGCGTAATACGTTGCACCATTACGGATAACCGTTTTCTACAGATACGACGTGTAAGGAGATGATTTAGCCTCAAACGTAACAATATACTGTATAAACGTTAGTAATAACTGAAACATTAGAGAGGGAAAATAATATTCACAAAACGTGCTACGGTGCCTTTAAGTGTATTGAATTACCTTTAATTTACTGGATAATCAAATTCATCAATGGCAGATGCTTCGTGATCCAAAAAAACATTATTCTTTTAATTGACTTCTATTCTTGTTCTCACCAAACTCAGATTTCCAACTTCATCGGGAAAATCCGATTATCCCAATTAAATCCCGTTGATCACAAATGCCGTGGAGTGGAGCAACCAGCTAGATATGTAAAAACAGGTTCAATGTCTTCATCTCATCGCCAAACAAAACATGTTCTTGCTTCCCTTATTGAGGAACTTGATTGATGTAAAATGCATATTTTAGTGAGAAATCCTTGCTTACTCGATAACCGGATGTCAACAGTAAACTTCCCCATCTAACTTAAAGCTATCAATTACAAATCACAGATCAACCGGTCGATCATCGGCGCCCAAATATCTGAATAATTAATGATTCAGCAAAATTAATCAACGTGTCTCACTGAGGCCCATAGCTGCTATGGCTACACCATAACAATGCTGTACATGCAACTGGTAGATGATTTCCAGATTCGTCTCGATCAAATATATCGGAGTTCTGAAATAGTCCAAGGAAGCTTGACGGGGCATCACTGGCTGGTTAATAAAGAAATTACTCTTTGACTCAAGGTGAACTCGTTTTCACTAAGGTAAATTACGAGAAAAGATCTTTAATGACTCGAAAAATATATTTCATAATGTTCACACTTAAACTTACTCATTAACAGTCTTTTCATCGTTTAGCGGTTATGATGTAAATGATACAACATTTTTGTCTAGTTACAAACGTAAAAGTTTACTTTCAACTTCTTCTGGACATCTAAATCACATTTTTTGGTTACTACCAGCCTGGTCGAAAACCGGACAATTTTAAACTTTTAAACAAGCTGCATTTTGCCACAATATGAATCCATCAGGATTTTTAAACGTGTTATAAGCATAAAGCTTCGTTATTCAGCTTTCTTTTGAACCATCCATTTCTCAAATATCTTTGATACTTAAAAGGTTATTAAAAAAGGAAATGAGGTAACGTTTATTTTGGCGTTTAGTGTATTTTCCCAACCTGTGTGAAGTCACAATGTCTGTATACGACGAATTTTTACTAGAATAGTGAAAATACCATATTTACTCACGGTAGTAAACATTTGCACCTGCCCTATATACATATGTGCAAATTCGTCCATAAGGCGAATTTTGCTCATATGAGGAAATTTGCATATGTGTCATGGTTTACTCATATGTAAACGCTCGCCGTATAAACAGGGCTTAAGAAACATTGTTATCTGGATAAAACAGAGACTACTTGTGAATGCCATTATTTGATATGTAATGTATAGTAATATGAAATCTTTCCGAAATAATAACTCCTGTTACCACTAATTTCATGAAATATTTAAAAAAAACAAAAAAAACATGTTTTGTCTTCTAATAATTCATTCTCAAGTCAAGTTATTTGATAGTGGGACAACATTATCTGACGAAAATGATACAGGCGAGATCAAAGCAACAATTGCTAACATTACAAATGTACGCCAAGTCAAAGATTAAGCAAAGTACTCATAAATCTTCCGTCTTTGACAGTAGACCATTCATCACAGAGGAGGATCGAAACGTTTGAAATAAGCTCACGAACCGTTCGTTACATTTGTTTCCAGCTTTTATAAGGAAAAGTGTAGTTAAATCGATAATGACATTTTTCAGTAGTTATGAGTCATGGTAATACATATATTATGAATACATATATATGATTTAATAAATTAAGACTTTGAAAATTAAGATATGATCTTCTGATTGAGCAAGGTGACGTGACCGGTATACATTGTACATCCTCATAAATACGAAATGAACAGTTGGAAAGCATTTTCTTATTTTGTGAACCTTCGGGACTACTTTATCACTATATCATTACGCAATATATTATTAATGCATCAAATGATGTTTTTATGTGTCCTTTTTGAAAACCTTCAACGTATATTCTGTTTGTAGTTTGGTAAATGGTAAATGAAATACTTAAACCATATTTCCTGTGAACTATGTTTTGCGCGTGATCATACATGAGCGGAGCTAAGCGCCTGATTTAAGTCAATACTGTACATTTCTTTTAACATGCACTGTGCATGTTTAGCATTTATTTATTCAAAAACATCATTTCATAACTTTTTTTTCTTATAAACGGCTTGTAAGTTACTATTACTGGCTGACTGAAAAATTGCTTATTTTCATGTGTCAAGACATTGTATCTACTTAGATAAATCATGTGTCATCTTATAAAACTCTTCAAGATGATACTGTAACAACAGGAGTTTTCTTCTATTGCATTACCCCTTTCAACCGTATTGGATGTTGCTAAAGCTTCTGCGATTTTCGAGACGAAGAAGAGTTGAATACTGGTAATTTTTCTGTGATTCTAGTGACGAAAAAGTGTTGAGTGTTGGTAATGATTTGGTGATTCTGGTGATGACGAAATGTTGAATGCTGGTATTGATTCTGTGATTCTGGAAACGAAGAAGGGTTGACGGCTGGTAATGCTGGTTATTTTTCTGTGATACTGAAGACGAAGAAGTGATGAATGTTGCTAATGCTTCTATGATTCTGGAGACGAAGAAGTGATGAATATTGGTAATGCTTCTATGATTCTGGAGACGAAGAAATGTTGAATATTGGTAATGCTTCTGTGATACTGGAGACGAAGAAGTGTTGAATATTGGTAATGCTTCTGTGATACTGGAGACGAAGAAGTTTTGAATATCGGTAATGCTTCTATGGTTCTGGAGACGAAGAAGTGATGAATATTGGTAATGCTTCTGTGATACTGGAGACGAAGAAGTGTTGAATATTGGTAATGCTTCTATGATTCTGGAGACGAAGAAATGTTGAATATTGGTAATGCTTCTATGATACTGGAGACGAAGAAGTGATGAATATTGGTAATGCTTCTGTGATACTGGAGACGAAGAAGTGTTGAATATTGGTAATGCTTCTATGATTCTGGAGACGAAGAAATGTTGAATATTGGTAATGCTTCTATGATTTTGGAGACGAAGAAGTAATGAATATTGGTAATGCTTCTGTGATTCTGGAGACGAATAAATGTTGAATATTGCTAATGCTTCTATGATTCTGGAGACGAAGAAATGTTGAATATTGGTAATGCTTCTATGATTCTGGAGACGAAGAAATGTTGAATATTGGTAATGCTTCTATGATTTTGGAGACGAAGAAATGTTGAATATTGGTAATGCTTCTATGATTCTGGAGACGATGAATTGTTGAATATTGGTAATGCTTCTGTGATACTGGAGACGAAGAAGTTTTGAATATCGGTAATGCGTCTATGATTCTGGAGACGAAGAAGTGTTGACTATTGGTAATGCTTATGTGATTCTGGAGACGAAGAAGTGTTGAATATTGGTAATGCTTCTGTGATACTGGAGACGAAGAAATGTTGAATATTGGTAATGCTTCTATGATTCTGGAGACGAAGAATTGTTGAATATTGGTAATGCTTCTATGATTTTGAAGACGAAGAAATGTTGAATATTGGTAATGCTTCTGTGATACTGGAGACTGAGAAGTGTTGAATGCTCGTAAGGAAGACGAAGAAGTGTTGAATATTGGTAATGCTTATATGATTCTTGAGACCGAGAAGTGTTGAATGTGGGTTATGCTTCTGTGATTCTGGAGACGAACAAGTGTAGAATGTTGCTAATGTTCCTATCACATTTATTTTTCCATTTTTTTGCAAAGTTCATTTGAATATTGGAAACCACACTCAAAGTATGCCATTGTGATGGATTCCTGTTCCAAAGTATATTCATTCTTCATTCATCTGTGAAACAATTCGCCAATACAAAAATCATTTTATAACTCCAATGGACCATGACATACCAACAACAAACGTTAACCTTCAAAGGTGATATCTGCAGTTGCAGACAAAGCAAGCTTCTACAATATCCATTAACTATAACAGAAGATATCTCCCTTATGCATGACATTTCAGGAAAATATAAATATGCAGAATGTCATAAGACCTTGGGATGTTACACATTATTCAGCCTTTGACTCACACTACTTCATCAAAGCAGAGAAAATCAAAGAAGCTATGACCAGTGTATTTTTTCCCCTGGGGTTCAATGTCTAGTGAATATCTGTAAAACTAAGTGATTTCATTGAATATGCATGAAAGAAGCATTCCACTCGTTTTAAACGAAATAATCCAATAAATAGAATGCTTCTTGACCTCATACAATATGATAACCGCACAATCAACGTTACAAAGCACATCTTTTAGTGACATTTTTGAATACATAATGTAATTGGTCAACGGAAGTAATATAGTTTCCCAGTGTGAGAGAATAATGGATGAAAATACCAACTGAAAATAGCAATCTACTCTCGGTCAAATATGTAGCAGACTATTCATCACCCGTTTTGCCTTTGATAGAAGCCTATTCATCAAACATAGGACAGAAAAGGTTAAAATAAGCATATGAACGAAGCGGTTCAAAAGGGATAGGGGCGGGATAGCGCAGTGGTTAGCGCGTTCGACTTCGGATCAAGAGGTCTGGGGTTCGAATCCCGTCCGGGGCACGGCAACTTTGTCTGCAGTAGAGAACTGTTCTACACGGAGTAAGGTTTGAGTGCAATGCTACACTGAATTTCAGCGTAGTACCAACCATGGTTCGCTAGTTCAAGCCGATGCTCGCAGGTTTCACCGCAATGCATAGCCGCGTGGCGTTGCGGGCTTTCTCCCTGCCGTAATACTAGCAGCCGCGATATATGTGAAATACTCTTGAAAGCGGCGTTAAACCCCAACTCACCTCACCTCACCTCAAAAGGGATAATTATGAAATACAGGTTTCAAATAAGCAGACAGAACAGATCAGTTCAAAACAGATATCAAATACAGGGTTCAACTGAGCACATAAAACATTTCCACACAATGATGGTGCATAACATTATTGATAATATAATAAATTATAATATAAATAATAAGCTAATATGCATCATATACAAGGACAATTGTATACTGACATGAATAGTGTCTCATTTTGATTGTAAATTTTAAAACTTTGCTCGTTTCTTCAATGCAAAATGTATGTAGTTCTTGGCCAGATAATACGACAATGGTAAGCTGATCACGCGGCCAAGGATGGCCAAGGATTAGTTATAACATATAACGGAAGCAGGATGCGTCTCAAGAGAAAGCATATAAATATAAAAGTGATATTCAGATTCAATTCAAACGAAGTAAGATACATAATGTCGCTTGAAGTTTAATTTATTTCCATATTCCAACATTAGAGAATAATGTGAAAGAGTAAATTAACGCACAGCTGAACTGAAAACTATAACTTTACCAGTGACAAATACTCTACATAGTTCACCTCAAGCAGATCAAAGAGAAAGCCGCGCTGTGTCGCGGTAAAACATCACACCTGATTCGTGTATTATTCGTTTGTTTCTATACTTTAAAGGGGCAGTAGCACGTTTTTTCGCTCAAATAAGTTGATGAAATGTATTTGAAAAATAATTTCACCAATAGTAAGAGATCCTTCTCTCTTCGGAAAATAAAGTTTAAAATGAGCGTACATGTTTCGGTAAAGCTATGGGATTCGTTTTTGTAATACAAAATAATAAATTGTACAGATAATTGGTTTGTGTAATAAGATGTTTTACCCTCTTAAGTTAATTTAAATGACATAAACTATCATTATAAATGGGAAATTTGAAAAAAATAAATTTTGCAAAAAACGTGCTACTGCCCCTTTAAGGAATAATGTAATTCTTATTTCTCTTTTGTGTGGCCCTGATTCGGAATGTTGGTCAAACATCATGAACATACACAAAAGAAAATAGTTCACTTTGGACATATCCCATGACAGGTTTAATTTAGGATCTATGTCAAGATAACCATCTCCACCACGTTTTCGTATCTGGGTAACGTCGGCAAAGTTTGGATGCTTTGATTATCTTGTCAAACATTTATAAACTTCATCTATTTGGAACTTCAGCTTGGAAAAAAATGATTTAATAAAATTGAATGCGCATTATAAAGAACGTTTTCTATTTGATCACGTCTTCTGATAACTTGACACTTGTTCAAAAGAAAATCAAGTAAAAATGAAATCACTGACTCTGAAAAATCACATTGAATGAATCATTTATTATCCCCCGCCACGAAGTGGAAGGGGGATATAGGTTTGAGCTTCGTCCGTCCCCGTATCCGTCCGTCCGTCCGTCCGTCCGAGATAAATGGGACAGCTTTTCTCAGAAACCGTTTAAGATAGGATAACCAAATTTGGTATGTGGCTCCAGGGCATGAATACATTGATGGAGTTCGAAAATAAGAAGCGTGTGATTATTTTTCCCTTGATATGTTCCTTCGACTCTGTTCCCGATATTTACAAAGGGGCCAGCTTTTCTCAGAAACTGTTTAAGATCAAATCATTCGTGTGGCTTGAGGGTATCAATATCTTGATGATATGAAAATGAGAAGTGTACAATTATTTTCTTGCTCTTGTTTCGATTTCTTGAGTCTGGCGGGGGATGTTGATGACTGTCTTTTTGTTTTATATCCGGAACAACTGAATGTGCTAACTTCTTCATTTCATCGGGGGACTGAGACTACGTTTTTCCATTCAATTGATTAAAAGCTTGAATAACATATGGATCTGAAAGATGAACAATTCACCTTGAGCGAACGATAACTTTTGTATATATATAGCTCATTTGAACGTCATCAGTGAAGTTCAGCAAAAATCGGTACGGCTCGTCGAATGGGTACATGTACGTTACCCACTTCATTACTCGATCAATTGAGAGTCTGAAGGGTTGATTTCCCTTCCCACAGTTGTGAAATTTTAAGTGATACAAGTGACTTTATTCAAAAGTGTGCCTCTGTTCACCCACAGGTGAAGTTTAGCGCAAATATGTTGCGCAACAGAGATGAACGACCAGTTTTCCCTATGTGCGAACGAAGTGAGCAAAGGTTGGCAACGTATTTTTTTTTTAGGTTGCTCTATAAACTATTTAGAGTGAAAAAGGTCGTGTCGTACTAACAGTATTAGCAGTTAACTCCCCTGGTAATTCATTCGCTCCGTATAGCGGAAGTTTGCGAGTGAGAATGGTGCCGAAGAACGAATTTAGAAGCCTCTCTGGGCGCTTAAAATAATTAATTGTATATGTTTTACGTGAGTAAATGTAACATATGGGGTTGGGATTAAGAGAGCACGACTCTGTGTTCAAATGGGTGTCGAGTTTGAATTTTTGGGACAATGAATTTTGACAGTTGAAAATTATTTCGATTCGAGTCGAGAGAAATACGTTGCCAACCTTTGCTCACTTCGTTCGCACATAGGGAAAACTGGTCGTTCATCTCTGTTGCGCAACATATTTGCGCTAAACTTCACCTGTGGTTCACCGAGCAGTGCAATTTGGTAATAATGTGTGTGCGCTTAGAGCATGCTATTCGTGGCGTGGCTTGGCGCGGCGTGGCGCTGCGCGGCGCGGAATAAGTATCGTCAATATTCTTTCATATATGATTGCATCAGTGTTTTACCGGTATTTTGAAGATAATGCATTGCGCTAGTGTAATATCAGTGCAAACATATAATCATTATTGTTAAACCTTTGACGTAGCAATGCTATCGGCCTAGTTTCACGAGAAGTTTTCATTTAAATTAAGTTAAAGCACTTCATCAATGCCGGTGGGTTACTTTCAGAATACTAAAATCGTTTTATGTGTTCGCATTTTTTGCTATTTTGGTACGAATCACATACTGGTTGAATAAAAAATAGTATTACATGGAAGATCATTTTCTATCTTTTTATCCATGTAGTGTAAACAGAAACATGATTTCAATGAGAAAGCAAGACACCTTGTTCGATGAATGCAACACACTATTTCCCATGATACTTCACGACTCATTAATTGTAAATTGGAAGACCTGTCAACCATTTGATGATCAAGGAATATTGAGATTGATGAAATGTAAAACTCTAGCTCTGTTGGTGTTGTCAAACTTTTTATGAAAAAGGGATTCAAAAAGACGGACACATCTACATTTGATGGGTAAATAATTTAATAATTTAGAAAAAAAAACATGTGTCTAACTGAGTGGTTCTCCGAAGATAATCAATTCGATTCATTGGTATGAAAAACCCAATCCATTTTCCACATCAAACAAGCATTATGTTATTGATTAAATGAGGTCCATTATATTTACATCAGCCAAAATGGATGTAGCAATTCATGTTCTTTCTAAGACACGCTTACAACTCATTGTGATTACAAATTGAATGAAGTGGAAACATGCAGTAATACATCTGCACGGAGAAACTACAGACGGCAACACATGAAAGGAGTCAGGTCTTTCAAGGGGCAGTAGCACGTTTTTTCGCTGAAATAAGTTGATGAAATGTATTTGAAAAATAAGGTCACCAATAGTAAAACACCCTTCTCTCTTAAACAAATCAAGTTAAAAAATGAGTGTATATTGTTCTGTAAATCCATGGGAATCGTTTTTGTCATTCGAAATAATAAAATGTGAACACAATAAAATGGCCGCCTTGCAATTTTCCTTTATGCGCAATTATAAATATTACCACTATGGATAATTGGTTTGTTTAATAAGAAGCTTTACCGTCTAAACTAAATATATATGACATAAACTATAATTATAAATTGGAAATTTGAAAAAATTAAATTTGCAAAAAACGTGCTACTGCCCCTTTAATTTCACAAGATTAGAAGTATCAACATAATATTAATTTTGCTATGTTTATCTAATCATCAATTAAAGAGGTTTCCTTCAGTTTCAGATTGAGAGGATCGATTAAATGATCATCATCTCGGAATAACTAAACCAGATGTTGTAAAGCTGTTCTCATCTGTAACACAATTTAACTCTCTTTTGCCTTCAACTGCCATCTCAGAATCGGGTTTCATTCAAGTTTATTCACAACTAAATAGAAATGAATAAACCCTTGAGCGTCATTGCCGGGATTCCTTTCAATTCCAATTTCAACACGCTCTAAACACTTTTCTATGAAGACTAAGCTATAGTCCATATGGCGACATGCAGTTTCAGAACAAAAACTACTGACGTCTTCTGAGTACAAGTTTCTGGCTTCAAACAATACTATCAAGCAAGGAAAGGTCAAACAAGGATTCCTTTAATGTAATGAGAAGAGTGAGACGGAAATGTCACTCTAACCTCAGCTATCAGCTTAATGTCAAAGGGAAAGAAGTTTAAATGTTCTATCCACTCTGTATGTTTGACTAAACCGATATTCTGATTACGTAAATGCATTTAATATGTCCAAAGTCCTTCTATCATGAGTAAACATCAATTCCACATAAAGTCCACATTGGATGTTACCATACCAAATCAATATCAAATTGAGGATGCAATACAACAATAAATACCTTATTTGAAAATGTTATTCCAAATGAATAACATTGGAGAATGCTATATAAACCTAAGGCGTCATATTTGTGTCATTTTGGCGGTAATTCTTTTCTCAGGTAAACCTCCTTTCAAGGCCATACAGAACTCCCTTGGGCATTCTATAGAATATCCCTGGCCCTGAAAGTAGACTTTAAGGTGAAATTAAATTCCAGAATAACCTCATTTGATGTTTTGATTTCAATCACAGAACAAATCGAAAATGATTCCAAGTTAAAATTTCACATTTGACATGATGAGATTCGAATATGCATCCCTTGGCTCCTTAAACTGGACACTCTACCACGGAGCCACAAACGACCTGACAATGAAACGTTTAATAACTCTATCTATAGTCACGTTTCCTTAACTTAATATAACGTCAGTAAGGGAAACATGCTCTTTGTAGAGCGTGAGATTCACGAGCGTTTCGCGAAAGTCGAAAAGTCCCCAGCTTCGTTTGCGTGATACTTTATTTGTTCACGGCATGGCTACACACTATGTCATTTCATAGGAAACATGTTTCATAATAAATAACCGATTTTGATAAATTTGTCGCCTTTTCCTTCGCTTTATATGACAGATATAACACTCTCCCGAGGTTTTGGTTGAAAATGTAAACATTCGGGGTCGGGAGAACTCTTGGGCCTTCGGCCCGCGGGTTATCCCTCTCCCTCATGTTTACATTTTCAACCAAAACCTCGGGAGAGTGTTATATCCTTCACATAGTGAATACCGTATTTGGGAATGGTATACCAAATGAATACCATTTTAGTGTTTGACATATCAAATAGTATAATACCAAATGTGTGATGCCATACCAAAGAAACATTATTAGAAACAATATAATGCCAAATAAATAATAATTGTGTAATCTCTGATTCCACATCCTGCAGTCGAAATGGCAATAGTTCCTTTCAAATTGGATGGATTTCATATTGTGTGCATTACCATATCAGTTTCATAGAAAATTTAATAAATCCATGCTCATTTGATACTCAAGTTAGAGGGTGACATATTGAATCAATATGAAATTGTGCGGATAAATTGTGTGGACGCCATCTTGGGCACCATACCACGTTCCTGACAACTGACGATGTAAACCTAATGGAACATTTGGGTTCAACCCAGGGATCACCTCCCTGTAGGATGTCAGATTCTAGGACGGTGAGATATCCATGATGCTAAATAATGGGAAAATGTCCCTTGTGGGAAGGGAGAGTAGTATATTCTGTCCTGTACTCCACATCCTCTGGGGAGAGTCTTAAGGTCCCGAACATTAACTTTGTGGAATACTTGTAATTGCAACGTCTCCACGCTGTATCGTTTATTTTGTCAACATGGGCATAATTTACACACTAATGTATATACAGATGTACATGCATATACAATGGATATAACTGTAATCAGGAGCAAATAATGTTGCTTAAGATGTGACGTCAGTAAAAAATTGTGAGCAAGTGTTAATATATGTCAATTCAGCATAAAACAGTCAAATATGAATTGTTCCATGTTCCTCCTATACCGTAGGGCTAGTGTTAAGATTTTCATTGGAATTATACGATGTTCTATTCAAATGAGATGAGGTGAGTTGGGGTTTTAACGCCGTTTTCAAGAGTATTTCACTTATATCACGGCTGCTAGTATTATGACAGGGAGAAATACCGCAACGCCATGTGGCTATGCATTATGGTGAAATCTGCGAGCATTGGCTGGAACTAGCAACCATAGGTGGTACTGCGCTGAAATTCACTGTGGCATTGCACCAAAACCTGACTGCGAGTAGAACTGTTCTGACTGGATTCGAACCCCGGACCTCTTGATCCGAAGCTGAATACGCTAACCACTGCACAGAGTATATACCTGCCAGAACACTCAGATCTACCTTTAATTCTCAGCTCGTCCTTCCTAAAGCTCGCCTGAAAACTTACGGACATCGTTCATTCTCCTACACCTCTGCATCACTGTGGAATTCTCTGCCTCTAACGCTAAAGAATGCACCATCCCAGGACATATTTCAGTCAGAGCTTAAGACGCATCTGTTCTACAAATTCCATCATGTGTGAATCTGTGCCACGAGCAACCACTTTAGCGTGATTGGAGTATTTCGGCGCAATACAAGACTACTTATTATTATTATTATTTATCCCGCCCCCTTTATTCAAATGAAGTGTTTACACAAGTTATGAGTATCTATAGTTTCGCTATTAATTCCATTAAATAAACTTGTATGTACTACATTATTTGAAATCTATTTGAAAACTTCCTTGATGAGTATTGAGAACATTTGGATGACAAACATGTTGGGTACAGTTTTCAGTTTATTGTTACAAAATAGAGTGATTTGATTATATAAGTTACGGTGTTCTCAGTTAAATATACTTTTTCAAAACAATGGCGTAATTTTGCATTTAGCCGGGCTATTAATATAATTTTGTATTCAATATTTCCAATAATTAAATATATTTTATCATAACAGACAATAGGACGCTCATATTAGTGTAACGTTTTTTTAGTTTCAAGGGAGCCCATTGTTTGAAGTTATTCACCAGTCTATGCTTATTCGGTTCTAGAATATCTTTGGAGACTCACTGGCGACATGTAGTCTCTAAGATGAAGTTAAAAGAGTTAAAAGGTAAAACACTGTATACGAGGTCAGATCTTACAATGACTAAGACGGATCAAAAATATTTAACATACTATATTCTAGAACTCAGTAAGTTATTGAAAATGAAAAACAAACACATGCAAATATTTACACATTTAGTAAAATATGACATGTAGTGATGCAGTGTTTGCTAGTAACATACAATGACAAAGGAGAATTTCTCAGTCTGAGAGTGTATATTTACCGTTTACTCTGGAATATTTTAACACACAGCAATATCTTAAACCTAAAATTTTTCAAAGGAGCAATTCTTGAGATCACGTCACTTGGGCATGTTATTTTGGCATGTGGCATGTTATTTTGGCATGTCAGCAGACATTTTCCTGGGATAAACTCACCTTTCGAACTGTTTTTATCAAGTCTTCAGAGAATGTGTAAGTCAGATATATTGGCTCAACATTCTACTGCAAGTATGAATAGACTATAATCAAAGAACAGATAGACAAACTTCCCCCGCAAGTTATAACTCGTCTGTCTCCTCTACAGGCTGATTTCCTCTCGCTGCAGTTCGTTAACTATTCTATTCATTACAAGAAAAATACATGGTTTAACTGATCATGCACTGTGGCTGACGGATGCACATTGCACACATTTTATCATACATTTGGTAGTATTATAATTTATCTCTAAGAAGTTGATGCTTCAAAGAATGGGATCAGTGGTACATATTGACTCGTTATTATCAGAGGCCACCATAAACGTTTAACAGCCCCAAGAACAGGCCAATCTGCACCAGACGAACCTCTACTGCTTAGTTTTAAAGGCGCTGTAGCACGTTCTGCTTACTGAAATAAAGTGATCTCACGAAAAGGTTGCTACATGTTACCAATGGCTAGATAATACTCCACAATCAATAGTTATAGAACGAATGTACATGTTTCGGTGAAGCCAGGCGAGTCCATTTCCCTTCGAGTGGCCATTTTCATTTGTTTAATGTGCTCGAAGGTGGTTCAAGTGATCTGGCTGATGTAACGATACCTAGACACTCAGAATAAAATTAATGGCACAATGATGGAATGGTCCTTCATCTTGCTGTCTGAACTCTCAAATTCGTATCAAACCTATAAATCTACCTCTCACACGGAAGATTTCCACACCATTGTCGCTTTATACGTCGCACAGATTTCTTCCACAGATAACCGGTTTCTATGGATTGTGTAATGGGATGTTATACCCTCTAACGTAACAATTTACTATATAAACTTAATAAATGGAGAATTGTGAAAACAAAATTTGCGAAAAACTAGCTACAGCGCCTTTAAGACGTCGATAAATATAATTTTGTAATTGTAATTGTTGTAATAAAGTAAATGAGTAAGTAAAGTAAGTAAGTAAATTGGGACGGATGTTTTGTGTAAAGAAATTTTAAAATCGCAACTAAAAACACGATTTGGGAATCACAAATTATAAAATGTAATTTTTTACATTTGACGTTTATAAATAGGAAGGAAACATTCCTCCTTCGTCTTCTGCTTTTAAAATGGTCTAAGCGGAGGAATTAGGCCCTTTGAGCGTCCGAAACTACACCTCGTAAATTTAGATAGTTGACGGTTTATAAGCTAGAGAAAACACTCCTCCTCGGTCTTCTGCTCTGAGAATAACCTCAAGGTCGGGATAGCCCCTCGGGCTAACCCCCTCGGGGCTTTATCCCTCCCTTCAGGTTATTCTCAGAGCAGAAGACCTCGGAGTCATGTTTTCTCCTTAACGTAACACGTTCTGCTTACTGAAATAAAGTGATCGCACGAAAAGGTTACTAAATGTTACTAATGGCTAGATAATACTCCTCAATCAATAAAGGGAGTTATAAAACGAATGTACATGGTTCGGTTAAGCCAGGCGAGTCCATTTCCCTTCAAGTGGCCATTTTAATGAATTTAATGTGCTCGAAGGTAGTTCAAGTGATCTAGCTGATGTAGCGATACCAAAACATTGAAATTTAGGGCACCATGATGGAATGGTCCATCTCTCACACGGAAGATTTCCACACCACTGTCGCTTTATACGTCGCACAGGTTTCTTCCAGTGTGGATAACCGTTTTCTATGGATACCGCTTTTCGGATCGTGTTATGAGATGTTATACCCTCTAACATAACAATATACTATATAAACTTTATTAATAAATGGGAAAATTGTGAAAACAAAATTTGCAAAACACGAGCTACAGCGCCTTTAAGACGTCGATACATATACTGTTGTAATTGTAATTGTTGTAATAAAGTAATTGAGTAAGTAAAGTAAGTAAGTAAATGGGGACAGATGTTCTGTTTAAAGAAATTCAAAAATCGCAACTCATTTTTTTAGTTTGTCCAAACAAGCTAATGTGTTTTTGAGGTTTATTGAAATTCATTTTGTCCTGTTTTTCAGTTGTTTGTTGATTGTAGGGTCAGATTATTATGTGGTCACATTTCGGTCAGTCATGCGATGATAAATAAACAATAATCAACGTTCAAAGGCACCCTTTTGTCAGAAAATGATCGGATGAAAATACAGCTCGTTTTTTTTCGTAACTGACGGGCAAAAAGTATAACACTCACTTGTTTTCGATTAATTCAATATTTTAAAGTAATGAGAGGCATTTGATTATGGTCCGATACAATAACACCTTCTGTAGTAGTTGAATGAATGACATAAGTGGAATCTGTTTTATTTTTTAACTAAAATATCATTATTTAAAGTAGACAGGGGTAAGAAATTAAATTTACATCAACATGACCTCTACGATATTTAAAATGTTGTAAATGTGTTCAGGACGAGGCACATTTATTGATTTTCACACAGAGTATGTGTTAAATGTCGATGAACAGTTGTGTTTTATCAAAATTAATTAATTAATTAATCGTTGATTAAAGTAATAATATCCCCGGCAAGGCTCGGATATTTGTAACCAGTGGTGATATATTTGATATCAGAAGATACGAGGGTGAAATTCTCTATTTTACGTTTTATTCTATGATACTGCACTTTACATTTTTTGCACATATCATAATGTCACACAAATGAATGGAGTTATATGTGTCATATGTACATGTATATAACGATGCTATGAAACTTTACAGAAACATTTCATTAAGAATGTTTTATTACATTTCTATAGTATTTGATAACACCATGTATTTGTTTATGTTATTGCAAACGTGTCTCAAACGAGAGAAATAAGACTGATGTCTATTGCATCAGTGAAAGTTTGCATTGCTAATTAAATATCTGATGTTTTCCTTATTTAAGAGGACATAAATATACTGATGGTGTAGAAGCGTTGTTGTGTTGGGAGAGTTCTTTTTCGGGGTGTATTTGTTTTTACTTACGTTTTACCTACATTTTAATTACGATATCAAGCTCCTGTGTAGAAGGCCAAGTTAACGTTTCAGTTGAGCCTTCTCCGTTTGCCATTTCTGTCAATAAAATTCCTAATTATCCAAGGACAGCCAGGCTCTTTACATTCATCACAATTGTTTACGTTTTATAGTAAATACCAATCTCTGAAGGTAATAGTTCAGGAAAAATATATAATAACTAAATAATTAACTTAACCAATCAACACCTATAAGCTCCAATCACCATGCAACAACTTCAAAGCCACCCACATCAACAATTGGCCTCTCTTTCCAATCAACTGAATTTCTGTTTGTTTTACAATTTCAATAAAGCCAATTGGCCTCCGTCGTTTCATCATGTGTGTTTATTTACCTTGTTTATCCACCAATCAAGTACTTACACCCCTCATCTTTGTATTACAAATCCCAATTGTATACCATTCTCATGTTTTACCCCCTCTCATGTTTGTATTGCAAATCCCCATTGTATACCGTTCTCATGCATGTTAATCTCCCTAATTGAGTTTCCTCACCATTGTTTTGTGTGCTATATACATGTAAATGTATCATATTTTTTTATTTCCTTACATTCCACCCGATGAAGGAGTGAGTATGTACTCCGAAACGTCGTGTATTTTCACATTAAAGAAGTTGTTATCCAGAAAATCTTCCTGTTCTAAAATAATTAACTTAAATTAAAGTATTTACCCTAGGCATTACAATTTTAAATTCCAAGTGCTTTACGTCATGGAGAAGAAGCTTAAAATAGGTTCTTAGGGCTAACAAAATTTACAATTTAAATTCCCCTTTGGCCAAGGAGTATGTACACATCATTTCAGCTTTCTAGTGTTTTTGGTACTGGAGAAGAAGATGAAAATATGTTTTTAGGTCATGACCCCGTGACCCATATTTTGGGTCAAAGGGCCATCCAATGTACAATTTAGAATCCAAATTGGCCAAGTAGGCTGTATATAAAATTCAGCTCTCTAGAGTCACTGGTTCTGGAGAAAATGTCGAAGCGAGTTTACAGACTGATGTTTGGATGAACGGAAGGACGGAAGGACGGACGGACGGACGGACGGTCGCCGGACGCCATGCCATGCCATAAAACGTTATGCTTGCTATTTTCATTACCATTTTAATCCATGTCTCTGATCTGTCCGTTAGTTCGCTGGAAGAACACGACTTGATGCATGACAACTTTATCGCACATTTGATAAATGGTATATCTTTTCTGCCCATACAGTGCTTTTACGTTTCCTTGGCGACTTGGATCTTTCAAGAAATATCTGGTGCTCATTTCAGTGCTAGATGTCCTGCGGCAGTTAATCATGTTAGTGGTTAATGTCGATCACTATCTCTGAGTTGTTTAACTTATGTTCATATAACGAAACAATAATTACCAACCCCAACCACTACTACCCGACTTATAATAATACTTAAAGGTACATCCATTGTTTTGTTGGGGATCAAATATGCCAAACGTTATAAATGGTCTTACTTTATCGAGAAGTACCAACTGTTACGGAAAACTACCATTTTGATAATACTCGACTTAGTATATTGGCGATATGAAGGTAAAATGTTTAATAGGTCATATAACTACTGTGCATGTAAATAGGACATTCACTTTCGCTTCCTGCACATGCATAATGATGTTACTCGATATTAATTGGAAACTAGTAATTATGATATATTTGGCGATTGGGGATGAATATGCAAGCTGAGTGAATTTGTTTGTATTGTAAACAACACATATGGTGTGTTGGAACATATTAAAGCCAAATAAAATTTTATAAAACACAATGGATGCACCTTTAACAGATGAAAAATTATTTTTTGAAACGTTCTTTATATATATATATTGTAGACTCTTTTGGCACAGATTAATATGTGACAATGAATCAGACTGAACAATATCTTAATTGGCCTGTTTTACGATTATTCTAAAAATCATTTTCATGGGGAGTTAAAGGTTGGCACGTTGCTGAGTATTATTAACTTAAATTGCCGAATTGCCTTTCAAAAACACGTTTGGAAAGATTCCATCTCGGTTTCTTAATTTTACCATTTCCTCGTCATAAAAACTTGGAATTGGTTTCCGTTCCTCGCCACAGCGCTTCTTCATAACTTCCATCAACTTTAATCTGAATTGGGTCGGAGATGTGATTATGGTTATCTGCCACTTTGATAGGTTAATTGTCCAATGTGTTGATCCTGGCAGGGTAATCTCGTACAATGCATGTCCAGTCAGTCATGTTGCCACGATTTAATGCTCAAAATATTGTTACCAAGTGATATAACCTATTATCTGCCTCTGTACTTGTACTATAGGCCTTATGGCCCGAAATACTGAATAAACTGAATCTGAAAAAAATCTGAACATTATGGATAATATAATAAATTATGATATAAATAATAAGCTTATATGCATCATATACAAGGACAAATGTATACTGACATGAACAGTGTCTCATTTTGATTGTAAATTTTAAAACTTTGCTCGTTTCTTCAATGCAAAATGTATGTAGTTCTTGGCCAGATAATACGACAATGGTAAGCTGATCACGTGGCCAAGAATGGCCAAGGATTAGTTATAACATATAACGGAAACAGGATGCGTCTCAAGAGAAAGCATATAAATATAAAAGTGATATTCAGATTCAAATCAAACGAAGTAAGATACATAATGTCGCTTTAAGTTTAATTTATTTCCATATTCCAACATTAGAGAATAATGTGAAAGAGTAAATTAACGCACAGCTGAACTGAAAACTATAACTTAACCAGTGACAAATACTCTACATAGTTCAAATCAAGCAGATCAAAGAGAAAGCCGCGCTGTGTCGTGGTAAAACATCACACCTGATTCGTGTATTATTCGTTTCGTTTATTTATATTTCTATACTTTAACGGGGCAGTAGCACGTTTTTTCGCTCAAATAAGTTGATGAAATGTATTTGAAAAATAAGTTCACCAATAGTAAGAGATCCTTCTCTCTTCGGAAAATAAAGTTCAAAATGAGCGTACATGTTTCGGTATAGCTATGGGATTCGTTTTTGTAATACAAAATAATGAATTGTAAAATTTTTGCTTTATACGCAACATAGTTTTTACCACTTCAGATAATTGGTTTGTGTAATAAGATGTTTTACCCTCTAAAGTTAATTTAAATGACATAAACTATCATTATAAATGGGAAATTTGAAAAAAATTCATTTAGCAAAAAACGTGCTAGTGCCCCTTTAAGGAATACTGTAATTCTTATTTCTCTTTTGTGTGGCCCTGATTCGGAATGTTGGTCAAACATCATGTACATACACAAAACAAAATAGTTCACTTTGGACATATCCAATGACAGGTTTAATTTAGGACCGATGTCAAGATAACCACCTCCACCACGTTTTCGTATCTGGGTAATGTCGGCAAAGTTTTGATGCTTTGATTATCTTGTCAAACATTTATAAACTTCATCTATTTGGAACTTCAGCTTGGAAAAAATTGATTTAATAAAATTGAATGCGCATTATAAAGAACGTTTTCTATTTGATCACGTCTTCTGATAACTTGACACTTGTTCAAAAGAAAATCAAGTAAAAATGAAATCAGTGACTCTGAAAAATCACATTGAATGAATCATTTATTATCCCCCGCCACGAAGTGGAAGGGGGATATAGGTTTGAGCTTCGTCCGTCCCCGTATCCGTCCGTCCGTACGAGATAAATGGGGCAGCTTTTCTCAGAAACCGTTTAAGATAGGATAACCAAATTTGGTATGTGGCTTCAGGGCATGAATACATTGATGGAGTTCGAAAATAAGCAGCGTGTGATTATTTTTCCCTTGATATGTTCCTTCGACTCTGTTCCCGATATTTACAAAGGGGACAGCTTTTCTCAGAAACTGTTTAAGATCAAATCATTCGTGTGGCTTGAGGGTATCAATATCTTGATGATATGAAAATGAGAAGTGTACAATTATTTTCTTGCTCTTGTTTCGATTTCTTGAGTCTGGCGGGGGATGTTGATGACTGTCTTTTTGTTTTATATCCGGAACAACTGAATGTGCTAACTTCTTCATTTCATCGGGGGACTGAGACTACGTTTTTCCATTCAATTGATTAAAAGCTTGAATAACATATGGATCTGAAAGATGAACAATTCATCTTGAGCGAACGATAACTTTTGTACATAGCTCACTTGAACGTCATCAGTGAAGAATGGGTAGGTGACCCGCTTTATTGCTCGATCAATTGAGAGTCTGAAGGGTTGGTTTCCCCTCCCACACAGAGACATAAGTTGTGAATCTTTAGGTGTTACAACTGACTTTATTCAAAAGTGTGCCTCTGTTCACCCAGCAGTGCAATTTGGTAATAATGTGTGTGTGCTTAGAGCACGCTATTCGTGACGTGGAGTTCAGCGCGGTATAAGTGTCGTCATTAATCTTTCATATGCGATTACATCAGTATTTTACCGGTATTTTGAAGATAATATTTTGCGCTAGTATAATCTCGCTGAAACATATAATCATTATTGTTGAAACTGTGACGTCGCAATGCTATCGGCCTAGTTTCACGAGAAGTTTTCATTTAAATTGTGTTATTTTAAAGCACTTTATCAATGCCGGTGGGTTACTTTCAGAATACTAAAATCGTTTTATATGTTCGCCTATTTTGCTATTTTGGAACGAAATCGAATACTGGTTGAATAAAAAGTAGTATTACATGGAAGATCATTTTCTGTATTTTTATCCATGTAGTGGAATTAAACAGAAACACGATTTCAATGAGAAAGCAAAACACCTTGCAACACACTATTTTTCATGATACGTCACGACTCATTAATTGTAAATTGGAAGACCTGTCAACCATTTGATGATCAAGGAATATTGAGATTGATGAAATGTAAAACTCTAGCTCTGTTGGTCTTGTCAAGTTTTATATGAAAAAGGGATTCAAAAGGATGGACACATCTACATTTGATGGGTAAATAATTTAATAATTTAGAAAAAAAACCATTTGTCTAACTGAGTGGTTCTCCGAAGATAATCAATTCGATTCATTGGTAAGAAAAACCCAATCCATTTTCCACATCAAACAAGCATTATGTTATTGATTAAGTGAGGTCCATTATATTTACATCAGCCAAAATGGATGTAGCAATTCATGTTCTTTCTAAGACACACTTCCAACTCATTGTGATTACAAATTGAATGAAGTGGAAACATGCAGTAATACATCTGCACGGAGAAACTACAGACGGCAACAAATGAAAGGAGTCAAGTCTTTAAAGGGGTAGTAGCTGAAATAAGTTGATGAAATGTATTTGAAAAATAATGTCACCAATAGTAAAACAACCCTCTCTCTTAAAAAAATCAAGTTAAAAAATGAGTGTTCATTGTTCTATAAATCCATGGGAATCGTTTTTTTCATTCGAAATAATAAAATGTGAACACAATAAAATGGCCGCCATGCAATTTTCCTTTATGCGCAATTATAAATATTACCACTATGGATAATTGGTTTGTTTAATAAGATGCTTTACCGTCTAAAGTAAATATAAATGACATAAACTATAATTATAAATTGGAAATTTGAAAAAAAATAAATTTGCAAAAAACGTGCTACTGCCTCTTTAATTTCACAAGATTAGAAGTATCAAACTAATATTAATTTTGCCATGTTTATCTAATCATCAATTAAAGAGGTTTCCTTCAGTTTCAGATTGAGAGAATCGATTAAATGATCATCATCTCGGAATCACTAAACCAGATGTTGTAAATCTCTTGCTGTTTTCATCTGTAACACAATTTAACTCTCTTTTGCCTTCAACTGCCATCTCAGAATCGGGTTTCAATCTTCATTACGAGCTCAATAATTTCATTTTCTAAGTTTATTCACAACTAAATAGAAATGAATTAACCCTTGAGCGTCATTGCCGGGATTCCTTTCAATTCCAATTTCAACACGCTGTAAACACTTTCCTATGAAGACTAAGCTATAGTCCATATGGCGACATGCAGTTTCAGAACAAAAACTACTGACGTCTTCTGAGTACAAGTTTCTGGCTTCAAACAATACTATCAAGCAAGGAAAGGTCAAACAAGGATTCCTTTAATGTAATGAGAAGAGTGAGACGGAAATGTCACTCTAACCTCAGCTATCAGCTTAATGTCAAAGGGAAAGAAGTTTAAATGTTCTATCCACTCTGTATGTTTGACTAAACCGATATTCTGATTACGTAAATGCATATAATATGACCCAAGTCCTTCTATCATGAGTAAACATCAATTCCACATAAAGTCCACATTGGATGTTACCATACCAAATCAATATCAAATTGAGGATGCAATACAACAATAAATACCTTATTTGAAAATGTTATTCCAAATGAATATAATTGGAGAATGCTATATAAACCTAAGGCGTCATATTTGTGTCATTTTGGCGGTAATTCTTTTCTCAGGTAAACCTCATGTCAAGGCCATACAGAACTCCATTGGGCATTCTATAGAAAGTAAACTTAAAGATGAAATTAAATTCCAAAATAAGCTCATTTGATGTTTTGATTTCAATCACAGAACAAATCGAAAATGATTCCAAGTTAAAATTTCACACATGACATGATGAGATTCGAATATGCATCCCTTGGCTCCTTAAACTGGACACTCTACCACGGAGCCACAAACGACCTGACAATGAAACGTTTAATAACTCTATCTATAGTCACGTTTCCTTAACTTAATATAACGTCAGTAAGGGAAACATGCTCTTTGTAGAGCGTGAGATTCACGAGCGTTTCGCGAAAGTCGAAAAGTCCCCAGCTTCGTTTGCGCGATACTTTATTTGTTCACGGCATGGCTACACACTATGTCATTTCATAGGAAACATGTTTCATAATAAATAACCGATTTTGATAAATTTGTCGCCTTTTCCTTCGCTTTATATGACAGATATAACACTCTCCCGAGGTTTTGGTTGAAAATGTTAACATTCGGGGTCGGGAGAACCCTTGGGCCTTCGGCACGCGGGTTATCCCTCTCCCTCATGTTTAAATTTTCAACCAAAACCTCGGGAGAGTGTTATATCCTTCACATAGTGAATACCGTATTTGGGAATGGTATACCAAATGAATACCATATTAGTGTTTGACATATCAAATAGTATAATACCAAATGTGTGATGCCATACCAAAGAAACATTATTAGAAACAATATAATGCCAAATAAATAATAATTGTGTAATCTCTGATTTCACATCCTGCAATCGAAATGGCAATAGTTCCTTTCAAATTGGATGGATTTCATATTGTGTGCATAACCATATCAGTTTCATAGAAAATTTAATAAATCCATGCTCATTTGATGCTCAAGCTAGAGGGTGACATATTGAATCAATATGAAATTGTGCGGATAAATTGTGCGGACGCCATCTTGGGCACCACGTTCCTGACAACTGACGATGTAAAACTAATGGAACATTTGGGTTCAGCCCAGGGGCCACCTCCCTGTAGGGTGTCAGATTCTAGGACGGTGAGATATCCATGTTGCTAAATAATGGGAATACTGTCCCTTGTGGGAAGGGAGAGTAGTATATTCTGTCCTGTACTCCATATCCTCTGGGGAGAGTCTTAAGGTCCCGAACATTAACTTTGTTGAATACTTGTAATTGCAACGTCCCAACGCTATATCGTTTATTCTGTTAACATGGGCACAATTTACACACTAATGTATATATAGATGTACATGTATGTACAAGGGATATAACTGTAATCAGGAGCAAAAGAATGTTGGTTAAGGGTTAATGTGACATCAGTTAAACTTGAGCAAGTGTTAATATATGTCAATTCAGTATAAAATAGTCAAATATGAATTTTGCCATATTTCTCCTACATCGTAGCGCTAGTGTTAAAACTTTCATTTGATTTATGGACCATATGATGTTCTATTCAAATGAAGTGTTTGCACAAGTTATGAGTATATATAGTTTCGCTATTCATCCCATTTAATAAACTTGTATGTACTACATTATTTGAAATCAATTTGAAAACTTCCCTCATGAGTATTGAGAACATTTTGATGACAAGCATGTTGGGTACAGTTTTCAGTTTATTGTTACAAAATAGAGTGCTTTGATTATATAAGTTCCGGTGTTCTCAGTTAAATATACTTTTGCAAAACAATGACGTAATTTTGCATTTAGCCGGGCTATTAATATAATTTTGTATTCAATGTTTCCAATATTTAAATATATTTCATCATAACAGACAATAGGACGCTCATATTAGTGTAACGTTTCAAGGGAGCCCAAGGGAGCCCATTGTTTGAAGTTATTCACCAGTCTATGCTTATTCGCTTCTAGAATATCTTTGGAGACTCGCTGGCGACACGTGGTCTTTAAGAGAAAGTTAAAGGAGTTAAAAGGTAAAACATTGTATACTACGCGGTCAGATCTTACAATGACTAACACGGATCAAAAATATTTAACATACTATATCCTAGAACTCAGTAAGTTATTGAAAATGAAAAAGCAACAACAGACACATGCAAATATTTACACATTTAGTAAAATATGACATGTAGTGATGCAGTGTTTGCTAGTAACATACAATGACAAAGGAGAAATTCTCAATCTGAGAGTGTATATTTACCGTTTACTCTGGAATATTTTAACACACAGCAATATCTTAAACCATATATTTTTCAAAGGAGCAATTCTTGAGATCACGTCACTCGGGCATGTTATTTTGGCATGTCAGCAGACATTTTCCTGGGATAAACTCACCTTTAGAACTGTTTTTATCAAGTCTTCAGAGAATGTGTAAGTCAGATATATTGGCTCAACATGCTACTGCAAGTATGTATAGACTATAATCAAAGAACAGATAGACAAACTTCCCCCGCAAGTTATAACTCGTCTGTCTCCTCAACAGGCTGATTTCCTCTCGCTGCAGTTCGTTAACTATTTTATTCATTACAAGAAAATACATGGTTTAACTCACCATACACTGTGGCTGACGGATGCACATTGAACACATTGTATAATACACTAAGAAGTATTATAATTTATCTCTAAGAAGTTAAAGCTTCCAAGAATGGGGTCAGTGGTACATATTGACTCGTTATTATCAGAGGTTGGCACAAAAACACGGAGGCCGCCATAAACGTTTAACAGTACCAATAACAGGCCAATCTACACCGGGCGAACCTCCACTGCTTAGTTTTAAAGGCGCTGTAGTAGGTTCTGCTTACTGAAATAAAGTGATCTCACGAAAAGGTTGCTAAATGTTACCAATGGCTAGATAATACTCCTCAATCAATAAAGAGAGTTATAGAACGAATGTACATGGTTCGGTTAAGCCAGGCGAGTCCATTTCCCTTGGAGTGGCCATTTTCATGTGTTTAATGTGCTCGAAGGTGGTTCAAGTGATCTGGCTGATGTAGCGATACCAAAACACTCAGAATACAATTTATGGCACCATGATGGAATGGTCCTTCATCTTGCTGTCTGAACTCTCAAATTCGTATCAAACCTATAAATCTACCTCTCAAACGGAAGATTTCCATACCATTGTCGCTTTATACGTCGCACAGGTTTCTTCCACGGAAAACCGTTTTCTACGGATCGTGTAATGAGATGTTATACCCTCTAACGTAACAATATACTCTATAAACTTAATATATGGAAAAATTGTGAAAACAAAATTTGCGAAAAACGAGCTACAGCGCCTTTAAGACGTCGATAAATATAATGTTGAAATTGTAATTGTTGTAATAAAGTAAATGAATAAGTAAAGTAAGTAAGTAAATGGGGACAGATGTTCTGTTTAAAGAAATTTAAAAATCGCAACTCATTTTTTTAGTTTGTCCCAACAAGCTTATGTGTTTTTGAGATAGCTTATCAATGTTAGCTAACTTTATTTTGTCCTGTTTTGCAGATGTTTGTTGATTGCAGGGTCAGATTATTATGTGGTCACATTTCGGCCAGTCATACGATGATAAATAAACAATAATCAACGTTCAAAAGCACACTTTTGTCAGAAAAGGATCGGATGAAAATACAGCTCGTTTTTGTAACTGACGGGCAAAAAGTATAACACTCACTTGTTTTCGATTAATTCAATATTTTAAAGAAATGAGATGCATTTGATTATGGTACGATACAATCACACCTTCGGCAGTAGTTGAATGGATGACATAATTGGCATCTGTTTTATTTTTTAACTAAAATATCATTATTTAAAGTAGACAGGGGTAAGAAATGAAATTTACATCAACATGACCTCTACAATTAAAATGTTGTAAACGTGTGCAGGACGAGGCACATTTATTGATGTTCACACAGAGTATGTGTTATATGTCGATGAACAGTTGTGTTTTATCAAAATTAATTAATTAATCAATCGTTGATTAAAGTAATAATATCCCCGGCAAGGCTCGGATATTTGTGGTGATATATTTGATATCAGAAGACACAAGGATGAAATTCTCTATTTAACGTTTTATTCTATAATATGGCACTGTACACTTTTTGCACATATCATAATGTAAAAAAAAATGAATGGAGTGGTTAGGTCTACTTCTGCCTACAGTGCACTTTGCCTACAGTCAACTTAGGGTGACTTTGCCTACAGTCGGGTTGGTAGATTGCCTACAGTCAAAGTATGCACCCCTATCACTGGAATGGAATAGACCCGCCTGTGTCTAATGATGTAGAGTAAAGGATTTAGCAACAGTTTAACACTATGTTTTTGTTGTATTTTAATAGTTAAAATTCATTCTCCCTTCTAGGAAGGATCAAAAGTAGTTTGTTAACAAGCATCCTCTACTCACAGAACTGGACCAGAAATTATTAGATGCAGCCTGACATCTTGTGAAACTTGGATAGACATTGACAATTACAACTGAAATGTAGCTGATTTGAATGAACTATCCTGAACTATATATCATATCATGTATAGTGAGTGAGAAAAAACACCATGCTGATCTTTAAACCATTTTGTGCATATTGTGTGAGAAACAACATTACATAAATGTAACTGACAAGTATATATTGATATGCTGAAGATTGTTGAATAAAACATAAAATATAAAAAAATGTTTTTGAATAAAAACACATTTTACAATAAACATGTATATACATGCATATAACGATGCTATGAAACTTTACAGAAACATTTAAATAATAAGTTTTTATTACATTCTACAGCATTTTGATAACATTACATGTATTTGTTTATGTTATTGCAAACGTGTCTCAAACGAGAGAAATAAGACTGTTGTCTATTGCATCACTGAAAGTTTGCAAAGCTAATTAAATATCTGATGTTATCCTTATTTAAAAGGACATAAACATACTGGTGGTGTAGAAGCGTTGTTGTGTTGGGAGAGTACTTTTTGTAGGGTGTATTTGTTTTACCTACGTTTTACCTACATTTTAATTACGATATCAAGCTCCAGTGTAGAAGGCAAAGTTAAAGTTTCACGTGTGCCTTCTCCGTTTGCCATTTCTGTCATTAAAATATCATTAAACCAAACATACATTACAGCCAACAACAATATTCAGATTTACTTGTTAAAGACAACGAAATTTTCATACAGAAATTCTGCAAACAGACATAAGCATATATACAAGTAAAAACTGCCTCTTATATACTAGGTTTTTTAACATTCGTGACGCTATACACAAACGTGTTCATTGTATATATGACAGGTGATCGTACCATTAGTTTGCTCACTTGGATTGTTTGTGAGTTAATTCCTAATTATCCAAGGACAGCCAGGCTCTTTACATTCATCACAATTGTTTACGTTATATAGTAAATTCCAATCTCTGAAGGTAATAGTTCGGGAACAATATATAATAACTAAATAATGAACGTAACCAATCAACACCTATCAGCTCCAATCACCACACAACAACTTCAAAGCCATCCACATCAACAATTGGCCTCTCTTCCAAAAAACTGTAATTGTTGTTTGTTTTACAATTTCAATAAAGCCAACTGGCCTCCGTCGTTTCATCATGTGTGTTTATTTACAATGTTTATCAACCAATCAAGTACTTACACCCCTCATGTTTGTATTCCATCATGTTTGTATTGCAAATCCCAATTGTATACCATTCTAATGCTTTACCCCCTCTCATGTTTGTATTACAAATCCCCATTGTATACCGTTCTCATGCATGTTAATCTCCCTAATTGAGTTTCCTAACCATTGCTATATACATGTAAATGTATCATATTTTGTTATTTCCTTACATTCCACCTGATGAATGAGTGAGTATGTACTCCGAAACGTCGTGTATTTTCACATTAAAGAAGTTGTTCTCCATAAAATATTCCTGTTCTTAAATAATTAACTTAAATTAAAGTATTTACCCTGGGCATTACAATTTTAAATTCCAAGTATTTTACGTCATGGAGAAGAAGCTTAAAATAGGTTTTTAGGGCTAACAAAATTTTCAATTTAAAATCCCCTTTGGCCAAGGAGTTTGTACACAGCATTTCAGCTTTCTAGTGCTTTTGGTACTGGAGAAGATGAAAAAAGGTTTTTAGGTCATGACCCTGTGACTCATATTTGCGGTCAAAGGGCCATAAAAAGTACAATTTGGAATCCCAATTGGCCAAGGAGGCTGTATATAAAATTCAGCTCTCTAGAGTCACTGGTTCTGGAGAAAAAGTCGAAACGAGTTTACAGACGGACGGATGGATGAACGTATGGACGGAAGGACGGTCGCCGGGCGCCATGCAATGCCATGCCATAAGCCCATCGGGCCTTTCAGGCCTGATGAGCTTTAAAAAATAGGTTCATATAGTAATATGATCATCTGTGATTTTCATATTTTCCTAAAATTGAACACGTTAGACTTGCTAATTTCATTACCGAACCCGGAAACAACCTAATCTGTGATTGGTCTTTTCAAGCTTCAATCTATATGTCTGATCTGTCCGTTAGTTCGATGGAAGAACACGACTTGATGCATAACAACCTAATCGTTCATCGCAGATATACGTACATTTCACTCTTGTGGTTTTTACCAGTTGTCTGTTGTATACATTGTACAATATACTGATGGAGTATCCTCAGAATGACATAACCAATTGTATGTTCAATTTAGATTTCAATATATGATCACTCTTTTGGGGAAATTATATAATTATATAATTGGGGAAAATATGGATATAATGGCAAAATGGACCAATTTTGATCAACACCTTCTTATTTCTTTTTAAAAATAATTACTCATTTATTTCAAAGCTGATCTCATTTGCATATCAAGGTATTTTGACATTACATATTTACTGTATTAAGGACTCTTTATGACAAAATGGTATAGTCTAAATACAAACTTACATCATTACGTGTGCATATAACACTGTTTACCGTTTGCCCTTTCCATGAAGAATGAAACTCTTTTCGGTGATTGAATTGAGACGATATCCAGAAGCTTGAACATCGATTTAATCAGTTTCCCTTCAGCGAAATACGCATATGCATCAAGGAGTCTCGTTAACAGGGTCACTTCAAGACATCAGATTAGATATCTGTCCAGTGTAATCATTCAACCTTTCTTTCAAATAGAGAGAGAGAGAGAGAGAGAGAGAGAGAGAGAGAGAGAGAGAGAGAGAGACAGAGAGAGATAGAGAGAGAGAGAGAGACAGAGAGAGAGAGAGAGAGAGAGAGAGAGAGAGAGAGAGAGAGAGAGAGAGAGAGAGAGAGAGAGAGAGAGAGAGAGACAGACAGACAGACACACAGAGAGACAGACACAGAGAGAGAGAGAGACAGAGATACAGACAGACAGGCAGGCAGGCAGACAGAGACAGACAGACAGACAGACAGACAGACAGACAGAAAAAGACAGACAGATAGAGAGAGGGAGAGACAGACAGAGGCAGAGACAGAGAGACAGACAGGTAAAGACGGACGGAGACAGTGGAAGGGGAAAGGTATCGTAAAAAAGAGACTCAATCGTTAGGGGAGGGGTTGAGTGGATGAAAAAAATGGACTTTAAGAAGCCCAGTTTAAGCTAAGGAGACAAGGAGACTGAAACACGATGTCAAGGTATATTTGACACACCTCGTGCGAGAACTATATCTATCAAACCCCATCATGGCGATTAATGGATCTATTATCTTACTTCTTCAGGGTTTGTTGCTGATAGAAGAATGTAAAAAAAAACATAACAAAAACAATAAACAGTAATCGAGCTCATCTGGAAACTAATAACGTTGTAATAAACTGCAATGTATCCCTCTAAGGACGTACACACTTCTATTTCCACAATATTGATATCGATTTGATAACGAGATAACCTTAAACATGGTAAATAGAATGTGTACCCGAGTAAAGCTTGTTTCAGTCAGTTTTCCATAGGGGCCTTTAAATAGGATCGTCGTAATCCAACATATTATTCGTGCAATGCATCCTTCTGATTTTGAATAAAACTGTCTATTATGTATTAACAATTGATAGCAAAACTATAACGAGGGTCTCTAATTGGCTTTGAAACATGTTTAAATTTGATGATGAAGGACGTGTTAAATCACAAAGTGACACTAATTGATAAAACCCAACATGGAATCTGAAAACAGTATCACTGGCGATTACTGGATTGTTTTTCCTATTGAAACAAATGATTGGCATTCTGTTTCTCATGACATATTTAAAGCTTCCGGTTTCCAGACAACTAAGATATTCCCCTGTGACGCGGTTCACTGTAAAATTCAGCTTGTGTTTCTGGTGTTACCTTTGACCATTATTGTTGACATCAACTTCAGGGGGCGTGGTCTGAAATTTTGATTTAGGGAAGAGGCAAGGAATAAAACATGAATATAAAATGAGTTCATCTCCCCATTTGAATCTTTTGATGTCTTTTCGATGAAATTACATATCATATCATATCAGGATTTTCTAAACAATTTTATATTCATTCTTTAAATTCGTCACGCCGGTTTAATATTTGCCAAAAATTCTTGAAGAGTTGAGAAGTCCCTGTGTCTTTAAACTTGAATGTTTAACTATTCCTTCTAGTTTGTTTTATCATTCTCCTCTAATTCCCTCCTATTCAATGAGTCGATTGAAAATTCAAAATCGTTGAAGAAGTTCCCAAATGAAATAGCATGAGTGGCGTTTGTAATTCTCAAGATTTCCTCCACAACTCCGAACTTATTGATTTGGTGGTCTCCTGGCAGTTGGTGCGTAAGACGTAAATGAGATAAGGGGCTTTAAAACATAATATTCTTTTCACTTCCGCAGTTGACATCTCTGGATTGAAACAATCACTGACAAATCTTAAACGGATTTTAAAGTCGTATCAAGGAATTCTTCAAATGGTGTTATTGTATATAACATATAGCTTATGTACATATTTCATCATTTCACATTTAATATACACATGTAAATCTGAAAGTATTACAATTAAACGGATTTTAAAGTTGTCACAAGGAATTATTCAAATGATACTTTTGTATATACGATATAGCATATGTAGATATATTATGTATTACATCATGTTACATTTATTTACAAAATGCAAATCTGAAAGTATTACAATCATTAGGGCAACTATGCGATAAGGGGCTTTAAAACACAGAATTTTTTTCACTTCCGCAGTTGACATCTCTAGATCGAAACAATCACTGACAAATCTTAAACGGATTTTAAAGTCGAATCAAGGAACTCTTCAAATGGTGTTATTGTATATAACATATACCCTATGTACATATTTCATCAGTTCACATTTAATAATCTTAAAGTATTACAATCGTTGGGGAATTTAAACATTAATATAGATAATTGAAAAAAACGAATGGTTTGGTTTAATAAATGTTAAATTGCAATATTGCTACAACGAAGTAGCTAGGTCACTGTATTTGAGAAATGAGGGACGAGGGATACTGAGATTGACATTTCTTACTGCCTGACTTCTCCTTTGAGAAACGAATCGTCGGATTTTATTTAATGAAGCACTTTAGAAATTCATATCTGCATGAAGACAGACGCTGGCCCGTGCAATAAATCAGTCTGACGAATCTGTTGAACTAAATAGAAACATATACTGAAACGCAGTTTACGAAGAGATTACATAACGTAAGAACATTCTAACTACAAAGACAGGACACATATAAGTGTATAACCGCAATGTAAACTAAGTTGTCCAAGAGAAGTACAAAAGGTTGACGTATGTTATTCTGAGTAGAACGAGGATGTCTTCCTGACAGACTCTACAGAGAAGTAGGCCGATGACTCCAGGCGTCTTGGAAATTGGAACAACCAACCAACAACCGATGTCCAGTAGAGCCCTGGGGATGTAACAGTAAACACTGTCTAATGAAGCAATCAGTCGTCTCACCTTACACCATCAGACTAGTAATAGCAACATCAGACTTGTATCTTCTTGAATGTCGTCAGTAATTAACAATATTTCGGCCTCATAAATAACATTAATGTTACATTGAATATTATCAGTCTAATTTAGAGATATTATGAGAACGAAATAGTTTATCAAATTCCCTGTCCTTGTGATGGTGAACAGGGACAGGGATAATGCAGACAACGTTTTCTTATTTTGAAACTATCAATATATGTAGAAGGATCGATATTGATAGTATCAAACGGCGATGTAACTAGAGCATCTAAGACATAAGAGCCATTTGCTCTATGCTCATCTTCTTAGCGTTTTATATTTCTTAGGTTTATAATATAATATGAATCGTCATCAAACATACCTGGTAGCTTATTGAGATATGTCAAAACAGCGTCTAGTGTTTTGTCAGTTGAAAGAAGTAAAACATTAGTTAATAGGGATTGATCTATATGACTCAAATTGGAACGCAATGCTGCAACTTTCATATTTGCTCCCAAATCTCACACCCCAGGTTGTATTTCTATTTACTGTCCTGGTGAG
Source organism: Gibbula magus (assembly GCA_936450465.1). Classification (NCBI taxonomy): domain Eukaryota; kingdom Metazoa; phylum Mollusca; class Gastropoda; order Trochida; family Trochidae; genus Gibbula; species Gibbula magus. The sequence continues at coordinate 6,003,576 of OW388291.1, forward strand.
CAAAAAATAGTTCCAAGGGATATGAAGTGCCAAAATCACTGTCTACCACTGAGAGTACCAGTAATGTCATACCATGGTATAGTTACGTAAATCAAGTTCACCCCGCAGACATCAACTAAACACATTAAGAAAGTGTTTCTGTAGATGGTTTGTGATATATAACCCAATTATAATTCACACATGTATTGATGTTCCTTATACAAAGGGTACTATTTCACTTAGAGCCTGCTTTCATGGTACGATTTGTAGTTATGACTTGTAGTAGCCAACTTGAGCGTCGAAGCCGTTTCAACTCATTGTATAATCTAATATACATACATGTATATACAATTTGTGTTGTTACTACATAGAGGATATCTGTCCTTTCTTGACGAATACCATGTTTATGTCATCGAGTGAGGTAGAAAGGTTATATTTTCACGAATGGCGCAGCCACGATTGAATTTTTTTTACTTTTCTACCTCACGAGATGAGATAAACATGGTATTTGTCTAGAATTGACGGATATTCTATTTATTATATGACATTATCCATGTAATTACGTCGGAAAAGGGTCGTTTTCACGCCGAGCGGCCGCTAGGAACAGCTCGTCACCACAGTAACACTGTGACGTCATAAGCCAATTCGCCGCGTGAGACCATTGTTTTATGACGTCAAATTATATCAGTCGACGTTCGCAGTGAAAATATGAGTTATTTTCACTGTAGCTTGATAGTCGGTTTATTTCACTGATAATCCTGGTATTTCATCGCTCGTCATATAATAAAGGTTGATATTTCAAGTTGTAATTACAAATCACAGTCTGATTAAAATGGACCATGTTCCGAGAAATCAAATCTGCAAAATAGTTCATATCGGGAGTTGGGATACAAACGGGTTCTATAGATACCTTGTCTGAGGACATACCGTAAAGGCGTGTGTTCCGTACCAGCTTAGCGCAGACGAAGCCCAGTCAAAAAGATGACCAATCACATCATAGTTTTTAAACGGTCGCCGTTTTGAAAGCATTTCGAACAGACCAAAGGATATCTGTTTGGAGTTATCTGCCCCTACCTTTTCATACTGACAGCTTTTGTTGGAGGTATTGTGATTGGTTCACTGAATTGCGTCAGAACATACAAGCATACATGATATTAAATTATATTATTAGTGCGGGAAAACCTCCGAACGATATGAGTTCGTATCCCGATAAATGTACTATTTTGCAACGTTTATTCTTCGGAAAACTGTCTATTTTAATCAGACTGCAACAAATCACACAGTATGTACGGGCCTTAACCGATCTTAGTCGAACGATTTAATCTTTGCCAATGTTAAAGATGATTTTTAGATTGACTTTAGCGAGTGTATTTTCAGCCTGACAACGCTCATGGTAAACTTGACAAATAACATCACAAACACATTAAGCCCTAACCGTGCCAGTAAAGTGTGACATTACCAGTCAGCATTGGACTCATTTTACCACATTGATCATGTTTTTGTTTTTTTATCTCTTTATGAGGAGTTACAAAACATGGCTACCTCGTTGTCTTTAAAATAGCAAAGTTTACATCCACACGTCTTGACTTTCAAATATGTTCATTATTCTTAATTTGTTATTTGATGCCTTAATTGATTATATTTATACCTATTTTGATAAGAGCAAGATGTGAAAGAAGGCAGAGCAGAAACCAATTATTGTCTCCAGATATGCGCTTATCGCAACCTAAATATAATGGTGAGTTGTAGATGCAGTGAGGGGCGAGGGTAGGGGAGTATAAGAAAGGAAGTCTTGGATGTGTTAAAATAAGTAAGTCCGATTGGTCAGGTAGGAGGCAAGACAAATTTGCTAATCCTTTATTTTTCAGCAAGACAAACGCATACATAAAGAACATGACGTAAAGAAACAGTCTCAGCAGCCAAGGTAATAACAAAACCGGTTTTGTATAACATTTTGATTAAAGTTAATTGGACAATGTATTTTCTTAAAACGACATACTTATTTTTCTTGAAAGCATCCTGTTGAAAGCATACATTTAGGAATAAACCCACTGATCACGTACGTGAAGTATGAATCATATCTACCAGATCGTGTTAGTGGCAGAGCAGATAGTGACGGATCGTTCAATACTTAAAGTCTAATTTAGCCTAAGAAATAACAGAATTATGCAGAATTCCTTTAAGTTTATTTAAAATTTTCGAAAGACTTTATCTGGCACATATAGGATGGGGTACATATCTTGCACTTACTATAAACATGTCAATTCACAATTGATTATAAACATCATTTACAGAAAATTTCAAGATTGTGTTGCTGATAGTTGTGAAGATGGCTACCTTAAGATAAGCAATATACAATAAGATGCCTTGACATGCGATAAACCTATCTAGCCATTCAACCCTTATGAACTCCTTTGATTTGTTACAAATAAGACAAAGTATACATGAAACTGTTGTTGGTTGTTGTATCGGAAGTTGAAAGAAGTTCAAAGCTTAAATCTTGAATTATTTGAATTTGCTAGTGCTCAACCAGAAAAGATTCCCTAGTCTTTGTTTGTATTTTTTTAAATGAATTATGATTCATCAAAAAAGAACTAGGTGGTTATAATATAATATATAATGAAATAGGTATTTGATAAACTCAATAATCAACTCGGTACCAACAAATGGCACCGTTCCAGCAAAAATGGAGAGAAAGGACATGCGCCAATCAGGAGAGAATAATGAAACGGCCCTTGTGGACTGTTCCCTACATCTGTATCAGTTGGTAGTGTCCAAACCAACTAGTACAGCTGACTTGAAGGATGCAGACACGTTTATTTTGAATGAAAATAGTATATTAAGTGAAGAAGTAAACATCCTGTATATTATATCTTCATCGGTTGATTTTGATAACGAAATAGATATGTTTTTTCAAATATTTAGCTAATACTCGTTTCCAAAATATATAAATAAAAGCAAAAAAAAAAGATTATTTGTATTTCCGTGAAATATTATCCACTGTTATGACAGAACTTTGATCTCCATCACACTTCAAAGGGTGATATTGACTTTTAACTGATGTCCGATTGTCGCACAGATTTTCCCGTGCCTGAAGATGATCAATATATTCACATTCCACAAAGGATAGGAGGAGATGACTGGAACAAAACGCAGTGTAATAAATAAACAAACGAAATATAACATATTATCACAGTAGCTTGAAAGACAATTTATTTCATTGACCATTATATGATAAATAAAACCATTTCCAGCAGATCTGATGAAAATATATCTAATTTTCCTATATGAAAGACTCGACCTTACATATTTCAGAAAGATGGACATTGAAAAGTTGGAAAGGTGTGATTTGATTCGTTACCATGGCCACTGTCCTGATTTTGAGAAAATATCAACAGGACACAGCGACACTAGCAGTAGGGTTACCCGTACCCATAAAATAAGAAATAAAGACTCGAAAAAAACCGACTCTCATCATCTGCTTCGACACTTTATTGTCTGGAATGTCCATCATAACTTTAACCTACGGTTCACGGTCCACGTGTCACTCTATGTCTGCTCATCACACTAAAACAGCTTGGGTGTCTTTCGGAGACAATATCTGTAAATGAAGGAAGAAAAGTGCTATATGTTGACTCTAACCTTATTGCAGTGACTCCGTAGCGTGAACTATATACAACAGCAATGCCTAGTGATGTCATCACCATCTTGGCAAGAGTGGATAATACTTAGAGGATATTTCTTTTCTACCTCACGAGATGAGATCAACATGGTATTTGTCGAGTAAAGAAATTTTTTCTATTTATTATATGACCAAATATTTGCATATTCACCGAAATAGACTTGCATTTACGTTAAGTCGGCTCCAGAATGAGCCTGTTGCCTAAGCAACAATGTGACGTCATGAACGTGTCATGACGTCGGAGCATTGTTTTATGACGTCAGGTCATTGTTATATCAGTCACTAGTGACTGATAACACGTTCCATTGTTATTTTCACTAGTGACTGACAACACGGTTTATTTTCATTGATAGATCCCGGTATTTCACCTGAAATCATATAATACAACAGTTTGTATCAACCCAATTACTATTTTGGATCTGATAGTATTTACTAATAATAGTAATAAAGAGCAGTCGAGAGTCCATTGATTCAGTAGTCATTTTAGAAGGACAGTACTCTGTAAGAGGCAATGATTTCGATGGTACTTCCTTTCAAGATTCGGAATTAGATTGTCTTCATGTATATCTCTATGTTTAGATACAATGGCAAGTGTACACTGTCCTATCACATTACATACAGCTGCATACCGATTCTTGTGTATCTTTTCTTGTGTAATTCAGTGAAAATATTTTGTAATTTGTCTTTGAAGCATCATAACAAACTAAACCAATCACTTTGCATATTTGCATTTTAAGGGGACAGTTGAGTATTCCATAATGTATTCTGATTCAATGCCTCTTGCTAAACAGTTACAGTTTTGGCAGCTCAAGTGTCAATCTTTTCAAAACTACATTTTTTATTTTCTTGTATGAAATATTCACTAAATGATCAACTGGGTCAAACATGCATCATATATTTCATCTTATACTCATTCAATGTATTTGTGATGAAATTGTTCTGATTTAGTCTATGTGAAAACTTTTATTCGAAAAAAATATTTACCCATTCTGTGTATCTCATTACTCCAAATTTCATAAACAGGCAAGATTGATGTGTAGATTTGCTATAGATAGGACTTCTTGTTTGAGAATGTATGTGCATTAAATAACACATCCTATGGGAAGTTCTGATTAAAGGGTCCATACACTTACTACTTTCGGAGTGTTTACTTATTTACAACATCAAAATACTGAATAACACCACGACTAATTACTAATCCAGCTCCTCTTTATACAAATTGCACTGTAATACATTTTCAAGACATAAATATTGATTTGATTAAGAGGTAATATAAAACAGCACTGCACATGGACAGCGGATTTATACGAGTAAAGTCTGTGTCAGTCATTTCTCGATACAGACCTTTTGATAGGATCGTCGTTGGCTCATCGAACATATTTCTCGTGCCATGCATCCTTGTTTATATTAAAATTTTATTTTCATCACATGTATTAACAATTAGCAAAACAATAAAGAGGGATTCTAATTTCTTTGAACACCTTTAAATTTGATGATGGATGAGATGTTTAACCAATTGGTGACACTTATTGTTAAAACCTAACATGAAAACTGAAAACAGCATCACTTGGGAATACTGGATTGTTATTCTATTTCAACAAATGATGGCATTCTATTTCTAGTTTATATTTCCGGTTTCAAGACAACTGAGATACTCCCCTGTGATGCAGTTCACGGTGTCACCTTTGACCTGTATTGGTGACATCAACTTTAGAAGGCCTGCCTTGACTGTTAAAGGCCCAAAGGACGAAAAAAAACACATGTAGAATGGATTTATTTTCCTCATTGAATCTTTTTAAAATTGCAAGTCTTTCTTCAATATAAAAGACAGAAAAGGCATATGGCAACAACATAAACATCTAAAATATATTATCTATAAACATGTACACAGTCATGCTATATACACGCAATATGTAAGCTATAGACATGCTATATTAACGCTATCGAAAGCGTGAGAATCAACCAAGTCGAGAAACCATTGCCATGTCAGTTCCTTCACATTAAATATCATCATGATTTTTCTAAACAATCTATATTATCCTCAAATCCATCACGTCTGTTAAATCTTAATCAATGACAATTTTAAGAGTGATGAAGTTCCAAACTATTCAAACTTGAATGTTAAATATTCCTTGCAGGGTTATTTTATTTTACCATTCTCCTCCAATTTCCTTCTAATCCATGAGTCAATTGAAAATTTAAAATCATTGAAGAAGTTCCCAAGTGAAAAAGCATGAGTGGCGTTTGTGACTTTCAAGATTTCCTCAGAACACGGAATTTATTGATTTCATGGGCTCGTGGCAGTGGCCCGTGATACGTAAATGCGATAAGGGGCTTCAAAACACAATATTCATGTTCTTTTTCACTTTCGCAGTTGACATCCTTGGATCGAAACAACCACTGAAAATTTTTAAACGGATTTTAAAGTCATCACAAGGAATTATTCAAATGATATTTTTGTATATACGATAAAGCATATGTAGATATGTTATGTATTACATCATGTTACATTTATTTACAAAATGTAAATCTGAAAGTATTGCAATCATTAGGGCATATTAACATTAATAAAGATAATTTGAAACAATGACGGATTTGGTTTTATCTAAGTAAATTGCAATAATGCTACAACGAAATAGGCCATTGCATATAGGAAATGAGAGATGGGAGATACTGGACTGGACATTTCTTACTTCCAGACGTCTCATGCAAGAATTAATTTTAACTGAATCATTTTAGAAATTAATATGTGAAGACGAACGCTGGACGACGGCCCATGTCATAAGTCAATATTGCTTTATAGGTCTGATGAACTAAGAAAAACACATATGTAATTGTACTTCAGTAAAGGAGTACAGAATGTAAGGACCTTCTAACTATATGGACAGGACACATATATACATAATAACCGCCATGTAAACTTAGTTGTCCAAGAGAAGTACGAAAGGTTGGCGTATGTTATTCTGAGTAGAACGAGGATTTCTTCCTGACAGACGCTACAGAGAAGTAGGCCAACGACTCCAGGCGTCTTGGAAATTGGAACAACCAACCAACAATCGATGTCCAGTAGAGCCCTGGGGATGTAACAGTAAAAACTGTCTAATGAAGCAATCAGTAGTCTCACCTTACACTATCAGACTAGTAGTAGCAACATCAGACTTGTATCTTCCTGGATGTCGTCAGTGATTAACCAAGTGTTGGCCTCATTCGTAACATTAATGTAAAATCAGTATTATTTAGAGACTCTATACGAAAGGAATAGTCTATCAAATTTCCTTTGATCACTTGTGATGATGAGCTTGTGATGATGAACTTGTGATGAACACTCAATTAGAACAATAGCTTAGAGAGAGTGATCTTTATGATTCTCACGTGGTGACTAAATGTCATACCTGCTCAAATATTTGCTTTGCTTTCAAAACAACCGAAAACATATTAGGCAAAATATATCCCACCCCCTTAGCTGGCCTCGTTTCCTCAACATGCCTTTATTTCATTTATTACTGATTTATTAATTAATGTTACAGACATGAAACTAGGATCGTTTGGAAAAAAACATCACTCATGGTAAACTTGACAACTAACATCACAAACACATTAAGCTCTAAGCGTGTCAGTAAAGTGTGAAATTACCACTTAGCGTTGGGCTCGTTTTACAAATTTATCGTGTTTGTCCCTTTTAGAGCATTTACAGAACATGCCTACCACTCCAATACCCCGTCTTTTTAACAATACAAATAACTCACCTTTCCTTTCAAGTATTTGCCACTAAACATCCCCTTAATTTCTTATCGAGAGATTACACTCACTATAACCATAATGTTAGCAAGACGCGAAATAACCCAGAGCAGATATCAATATTTTATATAAGTGTGGTTCGTGTTGAATTAAAACTTCAGCCTATGTGTGAATGTTCACAGTGGGAGAAGCAGGGAGCAAGAAAGGATGGTGAAGAGTGAAATGTGCCAAAATATCTCTTGTTGCTGAAAACAAAATGTTTAAATTGTTTTTACATTGTCCCAAAACATCTAAACGGTCAGGTGGTAGGAATGGTAAATCAATTATATATATATTTCTAATGTTTTTCTTTTTACACAACCCAAATGGGTGTTTTCTGTGCACATATATGATCTTATCGCATTCTCTTCCAACAGAGGATACTTCCTTCAGATTTCAGATCCTAACCTCTGTTCTTTTAATAATACTTTCTTGTCTTGAAAATGAGTGTCCTGGTCGGTTGCATTTGAATCTAGTTGTGCAATCGTCGACGCCATTGTAGGTGACATTTGCCAATGACACATAATAATGCAAGGTACCTCCCCACAAAATTTCAGCTTTGGGGTGTAGGGGTTCTGGAGAAGTTTACAGACGCTGGTCCAAGTCATAAGCCCTTCGCGCCTTTCCGGCCTGATGATCTCAGGAGACTTAGGGATTCCTCTTGAAAGCATCTGTTGACAGCATGTATTAAAGCATGAAAGCATTGTTCACTCCTCATACACTACCAGGGCATTATAAAGTTCAATATGTGTTTTGACAAGTGAAGCATGAATCCAGTCCTTCGGATTGTGTTAGTGCCAGTGTAGATAGTGAAACAGATGGATTGTTCAATTCCATGGACATTTTTCAGTAACACAAGGAAATAACTTAATATCTCCAAGATTATTTTTAATTTGGATAATCGTTATATTTGTTGAATTTACTAAAAGACGTGTCCATTCACAATTGATCATAAACCTCATTTGTAGAAAATTACAAATTGTGTTGCTAATAGTTGTGAAAATGCTGATTAGAAATATGACGCCTTGACATGCCATAAACCCATCTAGCCGTTCAGTCCAAATGAACTAAAACTCTATAGATCATTTGATAAGTTATAAATCAAACAAAGTATAAGTCGCTTGTTTTTGAGAGAAGCGGTACATAGCTTAAATCTCGAATTTTAAAATAAAAACAAAACAAAAAAACAATAACAAAACAAACAAACAAAAAATGGGTTTCCCTTGTATTTTTTTTATTTCTTTAAAGAAATTCTCAATCATGAAAAAAAACTAGGTGATAAAAGATTAAATAGGTGATTGGTAAAACCAACACTGTGTACCAAAAAATGGCACCGTTCCAGGAATTGTGGAGAGAAAGGACATGCACTAATCAGGAGAGAATAATGAAACGGCAACCGGTGTACTGTTCCCTACATCTACATCACTTTGTAGTGTCCAAACCAACTAGCACAGTTACAGGGGCACTGTCCATAGGGAAACAAACCCAGCCGAGTTGAAGGATGCAGACACGTTTATTTTGAATGGAAATATTTTATGAGGTGAAGAGGTAAATGTCTTGTTAACTCTATCTTCATCGGGTGATTTTGCTAAATAAATGAAATAAATATGTATTTTCTAATATTTAGCCACTCCTTTCCAAAATAAATAGATAAATGCCAAAACCAGATTATTTATATTTCCGTGAGACATTATCCACTGTCATGACAGAACTTCGATCTCAATCACACTTCAAAGAGTGATATAAACCGTTAACTTATTTCGGCAGATTTTCCCGTGCCAGAAGATGATCAGTATACATGTATGCACAAAATCAACACAGGAAATGAGGAGATAACTGGAACACTACATAGTGTTATAAATAAACAAACGGAATATACATGTAACATATCGTCATAGTAGTTTGATAGACAATTATTTTACTGCTAATTCCCAATATTTCATTGATCAGTATATAATAAATAAAACAAATTCCAGCAGATCTGATGGAAGTTGGAAATATGGAAAGATGTGATTTGATTTGTTTCCATAATTACTGATACGGATACTCGTATGTCAACAGGACCAAATGGAACTAGCAGGACGGTGACTCTTTCCCATAAAATAAGAAACAACGACTAGACATAAACTGACATTCATCTCCAGACTTGATTGGCTGGAATGTACATCATAACTTTAACCTACTTTACAGGGTCCATGTTTCACTACATGTCTTCTCATCACACTTCTGTGTACATGATGTACACTTTATTTTCAGATATAAATATTCATTTGATTATTATCAAACAACACTGCCCTTCGGTAGCGGATATATACAAGTAAAGTCCGTCTTAGTAATTTCACTATACAGACATTTTAATAAGATCGTTGTTGGCTCACCAAACATATTATTTGTGCCAAGCATCCTTGTAATATTTGAATTTTATTTTCTTCACATGTATTAACATTTAGCAGCTGGATTTTTATTGGCTTTGAAACACATTTACATAAGATAATGTATAAGATGTTAAACCAATTAGTGACACTGTTTTTATTGGCTTTGAAACACATTTACATTAGATAATGTATGAGATGTTAAACCAATTAGTGACATTAATTGCTAAAACCCAAAAAGGGAACTGAAATCAGCATCACTGGAGAATACTGGATTGTTTTACCTATTGGAACAAATGATTGGCATTCTATTTCTAGTTATATTTTTAGAGCTTTCGGTTTCGACAACTGAGGTATTCCCTATATGGATATAATGGCAAAATGGACCAATTTTGATGAACACCTTCTTATGTCTTTTTAAATTAATTACTCATTTATTTCAAAGCTGATCTCATTTGCATATCACGGTATTTTGACATTACATATTTACTGTATGATGTACTCTTTATGACAATAGGGTATATTCTCGATACAAACTTACATCATCCACATGTGCATATAATACTGTTTACAGTTTGCCCCTTCCATGAAGAATGAAACTATTTCCGGTGATTGAATTAAGACGATATCCAGAAGCTTGAACATCGATTAAATCAGTTTTCCTTTCAGCGAAATACGCATATGCATCAAGGAGTCTCGTTAACAGGGTCACTTCAAGACATCAGATAAGATATCTGTCCAGTGTAATCATTCAACCTTTCTTTCTTTCCATCAAATAGAGAGAGAGAGAGAGAGAGAGAGAGAGAGAGAGAGAGAGAGAGAGAGAGAGAGAGAGAGAGAGAGAGAGAGAGAGAGAGAGAGAGAGAGAGAGAGAGAGAGAGAGAGGATACAGACAGGCAGGCAGGCAGGCAGACAGAGACAGACAATTGACAGCAACACTATAACGAGGGTCTCTAATTGGCTTTGAAACATGTTTAAATTTGATGATGAAGGACGTGTTAAATCAAAAAGTTACACTAATTGATAAAACCCAACATGGAAACTGAAAACAGTATCACTGGCGATTACGGGATTGTTTTTCCTATTGCAACAAATGATTGGCATTCTGTTTCTCATGACATATTTAGAGCTTCCGGTTTCCAGACAACTAAGATATTCCCCTGTGACTCGGTTCACTGTAAAATTTAGCTTGTGTTTCTGGTGTTACCTTTGACCTCTATTGTTGACATCAACTTCAGGGGGCGTGGTCTGAAATTTTGATTTAGGGAAGAGGCAAGGAATAAAACATGAATATAAAATGAGTTCATCTCCCCATTTGAATCTGTTGATGTCTTTTCGATGAAATTACATATCATATCATATCAAGTTTTTTCTAAACAATTTTATATTCATTCTTCAAATTCATCACGCCTGTTTAATCTTTGCCAAAAATGCTTGAAGAGTTGAGAAGTCCCTGTGTCTTTAAACTTGAATGTTTAATTATTCCTTCAAGTTTTTTTTATCATTCTCCTCTAATTCCCTCCTATTCAATGAGTCGATTGAAAATTCAAAATCGTTGAAGAAGTTCCCAAGTGAAATAGCATGAGTGGCTTTTGTAATTCTCAAGATTTCCTCCACAACTCCGAACTTATTGATTTGGTGGTCTCCTGGCAGTGGTGCGTAAGACGTAAATGCGAAAAGGGGCTTTAAAACACAATATTCTTTTCACTTCCGCAGTTGACATCTCTGGATTGAAACAATCACTGACAAATCTTAAACAGATTTTAAAGTCGTATCAAGGAATTCTTCAAATGGTGTTATTGTCTATAACATATAGCTTATGTACATATTTCATTATTTCACATTTAATATACAAATGTAAATCTGAAAGTATTACAATTAAACGGATTTTAAAGTTGTCACAAGGAATTATTCAAATGATACTTTTGTATATACGATATAGCATATGTAGATATATTATGTATTACATCATGTTACATTTATTTACAAAATGCAAATCTGAAAGTATAACAATCATTGGGGCAATTATGCGATAAGGGGCTTTAAAACACAGAATTTTTTTCACTTCCGCAGTTGACATCTCTAGATCGAAACAATCACTGACAAATCCTAAACGGATTTTAAAGTCGAATCAAGGAACTCTTCAAATGGTGTTATTGTATATAACATATAGCCTATGTACATATTTCATCAGTTCACATTTAATAATCTGAAAGTATTACAATCATTGGGGCATTTAAACATTAATATAGATAATTGAAAAAAACGAATGGTTTGGTTTAAGCAATGTTAAATTGCAATATTGCTACAACGAAGTAGCTAGGTCACTATATATGAGAAATGAGAGACGAGAGATACTGAGATTGACATTTCTTACTGCCTGACTTCTCCTTTAAGAAACGAATCGTCGGATTTTATTTAATGAAGCACTTTAGAAATTCATATCTGTATGAAGACAGACGCTGGCCCGTGCAATACATCAGTCTGACGAATCTGTTGAACTAAATAGACACATATACTGAAACGCAGTTTACGAAGAGATTACAGAACGTAAGAACATTCTAACTACAAAGACAGGACACATATAAGTGTATAACCGCAATGTAAACTAAGTTGTCAAAGAGAAGTACGAAAGGTTGACGTATGTTATTCTGAGTAGAACGTGGATGTCTTCCTGACAGACGCTACAGAGAAGTAGGCCAATGACTCCAGGCGCCTTGGAAATTGGAACAACCAACCAACAACCGATGTCCTGTAGAGCCCTGGGGATGTAACAGTAAACACTGTCTAATGAAGCAATTAATCGTCTCACCTTACACTATCAGACTAGTAGTAGCAACATCAGACTTGTATCTTCTTGAATGTCGTCAGTGATTAACAATATTTCGGCCCTATAAATAACATTAATGTTACATTGAATATTATCAGTCTAATTTAGAGATATTATGAGAACGAAATAGTTTATCAAATTCCCTGTCCTTGTGATGATGAACTGGGACAGGGATAATGCAGACAACGTGTATTTACTTATTTTAAAGGGGCAGTAGCACGTTTTTTTTCAAATTTTATTTTTTCAAATTTCCCATTTATAATGATAGTTTATGTCATTTATATTTAAGTTAGAGGATACAATATCTTATTACCAAACCAATTATCAGTAGTGGTAAGAACATTGTTGCGCATAAAGCAAAAATTGCATGGCGGCCATTTTATGGTGAACACATTTTATTATTTCGAATGACAAAAACTCTTCCCATGGCTTAACCGAACCATGTTCACTCATTTTTTAACTTGATTTTCCGAAGAGAGAAGGAAGTTTTACAATTTGTGACATTATTTTTCAACGACTTATTTGAGTGAAAAAACGTGCTACTGCTCCTTTAAACTATCAATATATGTAGAAGGATCGATATTGATAGTATAAAACGGCGATGTAACTACAGCTCCTAAAACATTAGAGCCATTGGCTCTGTAGCTCATTTTCTTAGCGTTATGTTAATAATTGGTTTATAATATAATAGGAATCGTCGTCAAACATACCTGATCTGCCAAATGAGATATGTCAACACAGCGTCTAGTGTTTTGTCAGTTGAAAGAAGTAAAACATAAGCTTATAGGGATTGATCTATATGACTCAAATTCGAACTCAGTGCCGCAACTATCACATTTCCTCTCACCTCTCACATCCTGTGTTATAGTTGTATTTTTATTAACTGGCGTAGTGAGCACAAATTAGTTCCAACGGACGTGAAGTGCCAAAATCACTGTCTACCACTGAAAGTACCAGTGATGTCATACACTGGTAGAGTTACCTAAGTCAAGTTCATCCCTGAGACATCAACAAAACATATTAAGAACGTGTCTCTGTAGATGGTTTGTGATATATAACCCAATAACAATTCACACATGTATTGATGTTCCTCATATACAGGGCACTATTTCACTTAAAGCCTGCTTTCACGGTACGATTTGTGGTGATGACTTGTAGTAGCCAACTTGAGTTGAACTGTAAGAGCATCGAAGCCGTTTCAACTCATTGTATAATCTAATATACATACATGTATATACAATTTGAGTTGTTACTACAGGTTGATATTACAAGTTGTAATTACAAATCACAGTCTGATTAAAATCGACCATGTTCCGAGAAATCAAATCTGCAAAATAGTTCATATTGGGAGTTGGTATACAAACTGGTTCGATAGATACCTTGTCTGAGGACATACCTTACAGGCATGTGTTCCGTACCAGCTTACCGCAGACGAAGCGCAGTCAAAAGGCTGACCAATCACATCATAGTTTTTAGACGGTCGCCGTTTTGAAAGCATTTCGAACAGACGAAAGGATAGCTGTTTGGAGTTATCTGCCCCTAGCTTTTCGTACTGACAGCTTTTGTTGGAGGTATTGTGATTGGTTAACTGAATTGCGTCAGAACATACAAGCATACAGGATATTATCAGACGGTTTTGCGGGGAAACCTCCTAACGATATGAGTTTGTAACCCGATAAATGTACTATTTTGCAACTTTTATTCTCTGGAAAACTGTCTGTTTTAATCAGACTGCAACAAATCACACAGTATGTACGGGCCTTAACCGATCTTAGTCGAACGATTAATCTTTGTCAATGTTAAGATGATCTTTAGATTTATTTTGGCGAGTGTATTTTCAGCCTGACAACGCTCATGGTAAACTTGACAAATAACATCACAAACACATTAAGGTGCATCCATTGTGTTTCATAAAATTTTATTCGACTTTAATACGTTCCAACACACCATATGTGCTGTTTACAATACAAATAAAATCACTCAGCTTGCATATTCATCCCCAATTGCCAAATATATCATAATTAGTAGTTTCCAATTAAAATCGAGTAACATAATTATGCATGTGCAGAAACCCCAAGTGCACGTCCTATTTACATGAACAATAGTTATATGACCTATTAGACATTATCAACCCAAATTTGTTATTTTGTCTGGTTTAAATAAGATTCCAAAATTACGTTTGACTCATTGGCGCTCGCCACACGCTGTGCATTGTCCGGTTTTCGATCAGAAATCGACACTTGTACCTTCATATCGTCAATATACTAAGTCGAGTATCATCAAACTGGTATGTTTCGGTAACAGTTGGTACTTCTAGATAAAGTAAGACAATTTATAACGTTTGGCATATTTGACCCCCAACAACAGAATGGATGTACCTTTAAGCCCTAAGCGTGCCAGTAAAGTGGGACATTACGAGTCAGCATTGGACTCATTTTACCACATTGATAATGTTTTTATCTCTTAATGAGCATTTACAAAACATGGCTACGTCGTTGTATTTGAAAAAGCAAAGTTTACATCCACACACCCTGCCTTTCAAATATGTTCATTCTTCTTAATTTGTTATTGAATGCCTTAATTTAATACATTTACACCTATTTGGATAAGAGCAAGATGTGAAAGAAGCCAGAGCAAAAATCAATTATTGTCTCCATATATACGCTTGTCGAAAGATCTAAATATAACAGTGAGTTGTATATGAAGGGAGGGGTGAGGGGAGGGGAGTATAGGAAGGGGAGTCTGAGATGTGTTAAAATAAGTAAGTCCGATTGGTCAGGTAGGAGGCAGAACAGATTAGCTTATCCTTTATTTTTCAGCAAGACAAACGCATACATAAGAACATGACGTAAAGAAACAGTATGTGTAGTCAAGGTAGTAACAAAACGGGTTTTGTATAACATTTTGATTAAAGTTGATGGGACAATGTATTTTCTTAAAACGACATACCAATTTTTCTTGAAAGCATCTTGTTGAAAGTATACATTTAGGAATGAAAGCACTGCTCACTCTTTCGTAAACTTCCAGGCAATAATAAAGTCCAATATGTGTTTTCACAAGTGAAGAGTGAATCCAATCTACTGGGTTGTGTTAGTGGCAGTGTAGATAGGGATGGGATGTTTAATATTACAATTCCATTTTTCAGTAGCACAAGGACATAAAAGAATTGTCCAGAATTGTGCAAAGTTCATTTTCAAGTTGGATAGGCTTTATCTTGCAATCAATTCACAATTGATTATAAACATCATTTACAGAAAATTACAAGACTGTGTTGCTGATAGTTGCGAATATGGCTACCATTAGACAAGCAATATACAATAAGATGCCTTGAAATGCGATAAACCTATCTAGCTGATCAGTCCTAATAAACTCCTTTGATTTGTTACAAATAAGACAAAGTATACATGAAACTGGTGTTGGTTGTTTTATCGGAAGTTTAAATCTTGAATTATTTGAATTTGCTAGTGCTCAACCAGAAAAGTTGCCCTAGTATTTGTTTTTATTTCCTTCAATGAATTATGATTCATCAAAAAAGTACTAGGTGGTTAAACATGAAATAGGTCTTTGATAAAATCAAAAATATAATCAATGATAAAATAAATCTCGATTTTTAAATTTAATATAAAAAAAAAGTTTCCCTAGTATTGTTTTATTTCTCATTCAACAAAAAAAACCTATGTGATAAAAGATGAAATAGGTATAGGAAAATCAACACTCGGTACCAATAAATGGCACCGTTCCAGGAATTGTGGAGAGAAAGGACATGCGCCATGTTGTATCGGAAGTTTAGAGAAAAAGTTCAAAGCTTAAATATTGAATTATTTGAATTTGCTAGTGCTCAACCAGAAACGTGTTGTGGAGAGAAAGGGCATGCACCAATCAACCAATGAAACGGTCCCCGTGGACTGTTCCCTACATCTGCATCACTTTGTAGTGTCCAAACCAACTAGTACAGTTACAGGGACACTGTCCATAGGGAAACAAGCTCAGCTGAGTTGAAGGATGCAGACACGTTTATTTTAAATGAAAATATTTTATTAAGTGAAGAAGTAAACATCCTGTATATTATATCTTCATCGGTTGATTTTGATAGAGAAATAAATATGTATTTTCAAATATTTACTTAATACTCGTTTCCATAAAATATAAATAAAAGCCAAAAAACAGATTGTTTATATTTCCGTGAAATATTATCCACTGTTATGACAAAACTTTGATCTCCATCACACTTCAAAGGGTGATATTAATATTAAACTGACGTCGCACAGATTTTCCCGTGCCCGAAGATGATCAGTATATTCACAGTTCAACACATTCCACAAGGGATAGGAGGAGATGACTGGAACAAAACGCAGTGTTTTAAATAAACAAACGAAATATAACATATTGTCACAGTAGCTTGAAAGACAATTTATTTCATTGACCCTTGATATGATAAGTAAAACCATTTCCAGCAGATATTATGAAAATATATCTAATTTTCCTTTATAAAAGACTTGACCTTACATATTTCAGAAAGATGGACATTGAAAAGGTGGAAAGGTGTGATTTGATTTGTTACCATGGCCACTGTCATGATTTTGAGAAAATATCAACAGGACACAACGACACTAGCAGTAGGGTGACCTGTACCCATAAAATAAGAAATAAAGACTTGACATAAACCGACTCTCATCATCTGACTCCAGACTTTATTGTCATAACCTTAACCTACGGTTCAGGGTCCACATTTCACTATATGTCTTCTCATCACAATAAAACAACTTGGGTGTCTTTCGGAGACAATATCGGTAAATGAAGGAAGAAAAGTGCTATATGTTGACTCTAACCTTATTGCAGTGACTCCATAGCGTGAACTATATACAACAGCAATGCCTAGTGATGTCATCATCTTGGCAAGAGTGGATAATACAACAGTTTGTATCAACCCAATTACTATTTTTGAACCGATAGTATTTACCACAGTAATAAAGAGCAGTCGAGAGAGTCCATTGATTAAGGAGTCATTTTAGAAGGTCAGTACTCTGTAAGAGGCAATGATTTCGATGGTACTTCCTTTCAAGATTCGGAATTAGATTGTCTTCATGTATATCTCTATGTTTAGATACAATGGCAAGTGTACACTGTCCTATCACATAACATACAGCTGCATACCGATTGTTGTGTATCTTTTCTTATGTATTTCAGTGCAAATAGTGTGTAATTTGTCTTTGAAGCATCATAACAAACTAAACCAATCACTTTGCATATTTGCATTTTAAGAAGACAGTTGAGTGTTCCATAATGTATTCTGATTCAATGCCTCATGCTAAACAGTTACAGTTTTGGCAGCTCAAGTGTCAAGTGTCAATCACAACTACATTTTTTATTTTCTTGTATGAATTATTCACTAAATGATCAACTGGGTCAAACATGCATCATATATTTCATCTTATACTCATTCAATGTATTTGTGATGAAATTGTTCTGATTTAGTCTATGTGAAAACATTTATTCGAAAAATAATATTTACCCATTCTGTGTATCTCATTACTCCAAATTTCATAAACAGGCAAGATTGATGTGTAGATCTGCTAGATAGGAGAGGAGATAGAGAATGAGAATGTATGTGCATTAAATAACACATCCCATGGGAAGTTCTGATTAAAGGGTCCATACACTTACTACTTTCAGAGTGTTTACTTATTTACAACATCAACATACTGAATAACACCATGACTAATTACTAATCCAGCTCCTCTTTATACAAATTGCACTGTAATAAATTTTCAAGACATAAATATTGATTTGATTAAGAGGTAATATAAAACAGCATTGCACATGGACAGCGGATTTATACGAGTAAAGTCTGTCAGTCATTTCTCGATACAGACCTTTTGATAGGGTCGTCGTTGGCTCATCGAACATAGTTTTCATGCCATGCATCCTTGTTATATTTCAATTTTATTTTCATCACATGTATTAACAATAAGCAAAACAATAAAGAGGGATTCTAATTGTCTTTGAAACACCTTTAAATTTGATGATGGATGAGATGTTAAACCAATTAGTGACACTAATTGCTAAAACCTAACATGAAAACTGAAACAGCATCACTGGGGAATACTGGATTGTTTTTCTATTTCAACAAATGATGGCATTCTATTTCTAGTTTATATTTCCGGTTTCAAGACAACTCCCCTGTGATGCAGTTCACGGTGTCACCTTTGACCTGTATTGGTGACATCAACTTTAGAAGGCCTGCCTTGACTGTTAAAGACCCAAAGGACGAAAAAACACATGTAGAATGGATTTATTTTCCTCATTGAATCTTTTTAAAATTGCAAGTCTTTCTTCAATATAAAAGACAGAAAAAGCCATATGGCAACAACATAAACATCTAAAATATATTATCTGTAAGCATGTACACATTCATGCTTTATACACGCAATATGTAAGTATAGACATGCTATATTAACGCTATAGAAAGCGTGAGAATCAACCAAGTCGAGAAAACATTGTCATGTCATTTCCTTGAAATTAAATATCATATCAACAGGATTTTCCTAAACAGTTTTATATTCACTCCACAAATCCATCACGTCTGTTACATCTTTATCAATGAAAATTTTAAGAGTGATGAGGCTCCAATCTTTTCAAACTTGAATGTTAAATATTCCTTCCAGGGTTATTTTACCATTCTCCTCCAATTCCTTCCTAATCCACGAGTCAATTGAAAATTTAAAATCATTGAAGAAGTTCCCAAGTGAAAAAGCATCAGTGGCGTTTGTGACTTTCAAGATTTCCTCAGAACACAGAATTTATTTTTTCATGGGCTCGTGGCAGTGGCGAATGCGATAAGGGGTTTTAAAACACAATATTCAAGTTCTTTTTACTTCCACAGTTGACATCTTTGGATCGAAACAACCACTGACAAATCTTAAACGGATTTTAAAGTCATCACAAGGAATTATTCAAATGATATTTTTGTATATACGATAAAGCATATGTAGATATAGTATGTATTACATCATGTTACATTTATTTACAAAATGCAAATTTGAAAGTATTACAATCATAAGGGCATATTAACATTAATAAAGATAATTTAAAACAATGACGGGTTCGGTTTAATCAAAGTAAATTGCAATATTGCTGCAACGAAATCGGCCATTGCATGTGGGATATGAGAGATGATGGACTTGACATTTCTTACTTCCAGACGTCTCCTGCAAGACGCGATTTGTCGGAATTATTTTTAAATGAGTCATTTTAGAAATTAATACGTGAAGACGAATGCTGGACGACGGCCCATGTCATTAGTCAATATGGCTGATGAACTAAGAAAAACACATATGTAATTGTACTTTAGTAAAGGAGTACATAATGTAAGGACCTTCTAACTATAAGGACAGGACACATATATATTATAACTGCTATGTAAACTTAGTTGTCCAAGAGAAGTACAAAAGGTTGGCGTATGTTATTTTGAGTAGAACGAGGATTTCTTCCTAACAGACGCTACAGAGAAGTAGGCCAATGACTCTAGGCGTCTTGGAAATTGGAACAACCAACCACCAACCGATCTCAAGTAGAGCCCTGGGGATGTAACAGTAAACACTGTCTAATGAAGCAATCAGTCGTCTCACCTTACACTATCAGACTAGTAGTAGCAACATCAGACTTGTATGTTCTTGAATGTCGTCTTTAATTAACCAAATGTTGGCCTCATTCGTAACATTAATGTAAAATTAAATATTATCAGTATAATTTAGAGACTCTATACGAACGGAATAATCCATCCAATTTCCTTTTGATCACTTGTGATGATGAACTTGGACAAGGATAACGCAGAAAACAAGAATTCAAAATTATTCTTAAAACGTCAAAAGATTTAAATGAATATTGTAAGCATCAAATTAGGGTAACTAAAACAATAGAGCAACTGGCTCTGTAGCTCATTAGACTCTGTAAGATTTGTTTACATATATAATAATAGGTTTATAATATGCAATGAATCCTCATCATGACTGTATTATCTTCTGGTCGATGTCATGTTACAGACGGTCTAGCATGTTTGTGGTTTCGTTCTTTAGAACAGTAGCTTAGAGAGAGTGATCTTTATGATTCTCACGTGGTGACTAAATGTCATACCTGCTCACATGTTTGCTTTTAAATGCAATATCTTGTGAAATGACACATCTTTTAGCACTAAACAGATTTTAAAACAACCAAAAACGCATTAGGCAAAATATATCCCACCCCTTTAAATGGCCTCATTCCCTCCAAATGCCTATATTTCATTTATTACTGATTTATATATTAATGGTACAGACATGGAACTAGGATCGTTTGGGAAAAAAGTGATAACATTAAACCTGTGTCCATAACATAATAACTGTAAGTAGAACAAAAATGATTTTCCAAATTTGCTGTATCTGTATCGTATCGTATCGTACAATCAATCTAAGTCACCGTTAAAGATGATCTTTATATTAATCTTAGGGCTTACATTGGTCAATGAAAGGGGTCTCTGATATTGCTTTCAGCCCAATCCAGGGTCTCATTGCATAGCACACTAAGGTAAACATAAAGCACTAAGGTAGCCTTAGCAGAAATGTTAAAAGATGGCACTAAGGTTAACATTAGTGTTAACGTTGATTTGTAGCAACGACCCTCAGGAGTATTGCCTTACTTTCAGTACTTCTCTTACAAATCACACAAGTGTATTTTCAGCCTGACATCACTCATGGTAAACTTGACAAATAACATCACAAACACATTAAGCTCTAAGCGTGCCAGTAAAGTGTGAAATAACCACTTAGCGTTGGGCTCGTTTTAAAAAAAAATGTTTTTATCACTTTTAGAGCATTTACAGAACACGCCTACCACTCCAATACCCCGTCTTTTTAACATAACAATAACTCACCTTTCCTTTCAAGTATTTGCCACTAAACATCCCCTTAATTTCATATCGAGAGATTACACTCACTATAGCCATTTTGTCCATAATGTTAGCAAGACGTGAAAGAACCCAGAGCAGATATCAATATTTTATATAAGTGTGGTTCGTGTTAAATTAAAACCTCAGCCTGTGTCCATGCAGTATATATAACGGTGAATGTTCCCAGTGGGAGAAGCGGGGATCGAGAAGGGATGGTGAAGAGAGAAATGTGCCAAAATGTCTCTTGTTGCTGAAAACAAAATGTTTACATTGGTTTTACATTGCCTCAAAACATCCAAACGGTCAGGTAGTAGAAATGGTAAATCAATGATATATGTTTCTAATGTTTGTCTTTTTACACAAGCCAAATGGGTGTTTTCTGTGCATATAAAGTGTCTTATCTCATTCTTTT
This sequence comes from Gibbula magus, assembly GCA_936450465.1. NCBI lineage: Eukaryota > Metazoa > Mollusca > Gastropoda > Trochida > Trochidae > Gibbula > Gibbula magus. The sequence continues at coordinate 6,025,551 of OW388291.1, forward strand.
CCAACAGAGGATACTTCCTTCAGATTTCAGATCCTAACCTCTGTACTTTTAATAGAACTTGCTTGTCTTGAAAATGAGTATCCCGATTGGTTGCATTTGAATCTAGTTGTGCAATCAGCGACGCCATTGTAGGTGACATTTGCCAATGACACATAATAATGCAAGGTACTTCCCCACAAAATTTCAGCTTTGGGGTGTAGGGGTTCTGGAGAAGTTTACAGACGCTGGTCCAAGTCATAAGCCCTTCGCACCTTTCCGGCCTGATGAACTCAGGAGACATAGGGATTCCTCTTGATATATATTTCTAATGTTTGTCTTTTTACACAACCAAAATGGGTGTTTTCGGTGCAAATAAATTATCTTATCTTATCTCATTCTCTTCCAACAGAGGATACTTCCTTCAGATTTCAGATCCTAACGACTGTTCTTTTAATAATACTTTCTTGTCTTGAAAATGAGTGTCCTGGTTGGTTGCATTTGAATCTAGTTGTGCAATCAGCGACGCCATTGTAGATGACATTTGCCAATGACACAATATAATGCAAGGTACCTCCCCACAAATTTTCAGCTTTGGGGTGAAGGGGTTCTGGAGAAGAAAGTTTACGGACCTTCCGGCCTGATGAGCTCAGAAGACATAGGGATTCCTCTTGAAAGCATCCTGTTGACAGCATGTATTAAAGCATGAAAGCACTGTTCACTCCTCATACACTACCAGGGCATTATAAAGTTCAATATGTGTTTTGACAAGTGAAGCATGAATCCAGTCCTTTGGATTGTGTTAGAGCCATTGTAGGTAGTGAAACAGATGGATCGTTCAATATTTCAAGTCCAAATTTTCATTAACACAAAGAAATAACATAATATCTCAAATTACAAGTTTATTTTAAATTTGGATAAGCGTTATATTTGGTGCATTTAATGTAAAACGTGTCCATTCACAATTGATTATGAACATCATTTGCAGAAAATTAAAAAATTTTGTTTAAACATTACGCCTTGACATGCCATAAACCCATCTAGCCGTTCAGTCCAAATGAACTAAAACTCTATAGATCCTTTGATAAGTTATAAATCAAACAAAGTATAAGTCGCTTGTTTTATCAGCAGTTGAGAGAAGCGGTACATAGCTTAAATCTCGAATTTTAAAATAAAAACAAAACAAAAAACAATAACAAAACAAACAAACAAAAAATAGGTTTCCCTTGTATTTTTTTTTATTATTTCTTTAAAGAAATTCTCAATCATGAAAAAAAAACTAGGTGATAAAAGATGAAATAGGTATTTGGTAAAACCAACACTGTGTACCAAAAAATGGCACCGTTCCAGGAATTGTGGAGAGAAAGGACATGCACTAATCAGGAGAGAATAATGAAACGGCCACCAGTGTACTGTTCCCTACATCTACATCACTTTGTATAGTGTCCAAACCAACTAGTACAGTTACAGGGGCACTGTCCATAGGGAAACAAACCCAGCTGAGTTGAAGGATGCAGACACGTTTATTTTGAATGGAAATATGTTATGAGGTGAAGAGGTAAATGTCTTGTTAACTCTATCTTCATCGGGTGATTTTGCTAAATAAATGAAATAAATATGTATTTCCTAATATTTAGCCACTCCTTTCCAAAATAAATAGATAAATGCCAAAACCAGATTATTTATATTTCCGTGAGACATTATCCACTGTCATGACAGAACTTCGATCTCAATTACACTTCAAAGAGTGATATAAACCGTTAACTTATTTCGGCAGATTTTCCCGTTCCAGAAGATGATCAGTATACATGTATGCACAAAATCAACACAGGAAATGAGGAGATAACTGGAACACTACATAGTGTTATAAATAAACAAACGGAATATACATGTAACATATCGTCATAGTAGTTTGATAGACAATTATTTAACTGCTAATTCCCAATATTTCATTGATCAGTCTATAATAAATAAAACAAATTCCAGCAAATCTGATGGAAGTTGGAAATATGGAAAGATGTGGTTTGATTTGTTACCATAGCTACTGATACGAATATGTCAACAGGACAGAATGGAACTAGCAATACGGTGACTCGTTCCCATAAAATAAGAAACAACGACTCGACATAAACTGACATTCATCTCCAGACTGGCTGGAATGTACATCATAACTTTAACCTACGTTACAGGGTCCATGTTTCACTACATGTCTTCTCATCACACTTCTGTGTTATCATGTACACTTTTTTTTTCACGATATAAATATTCATTTGATTAAGAGGTAATATACAACAGCACTGCCCTTCGGTAGCGGATATATACAAGTAAAGTCCGTCTTAGTAATTTCTCGATACAGACATTTTAATAAGATCGTTGTTGGCTCATCGAACATATTATTTGTGCCATGCATCCTTGTAAGATTTGAATTTTATTTTCTTCACATGTATTAACAATTAGCAGCTGGATTTTTTATTGGCTTTGAAACACATTTACATTAGATAATGTATGAAATGTTAAACCAATTATTGACATTAATTGCTAAAACCCAAAAAGGGAACTGAAATTAGCATCACTGGAGAATACTGGATTGTTTTTCCTATTGGAACAAATGATTGGCATTCTATTTCTAGTTTATATTTTCAGAGCTTTCGGTTTCCAGACGCAACTGAGGTATTCCCTATATGGATATAATGGCAAAATGGACCAATTTTGATGAACACCTTCTTATGTCTTTTTAAATTAATTACTCATTTATTTCAAAGCTGATCTCATTTGCATATCAAGGTATTTTGACATTACATATTTACTGTATGAAGTACTCTTTATGACAATAGGGTATATTCTAGATACAAACTTACATCATCCACATGTGCATATAATACTGTTAACTGTTTGCCTTTTCCATGAAGAATGAAACTATTTCCGGTGATTGAATTAAGACGATATCCAGAAGCTTGAACATCGATTGAATCAGTTTTCCTTTCAGCGAAATACGCATATGCATCAAGGAGTCTCGTTAACAGGGTCACTTCAAGACATCAGATTAGATATCTGTTCAGTGTAATCATTCACATTTTCTTTCTTTCCATCAAATAGAGAGAGAGAAAGTGAGAGAGAGAGAGAGAGAGAGAGAGAGAGAGAGAGAGAGAGAGAGAGAGAGAGAGAGAGAGAGAGAGAGAGAGAGAGAGAGAGAGAGAGAGAGAGAGATACAGACAGGCAGGCAGACAGACAGGCAGGCAGGCAGACAGGCAGACAGACAGACAGACATAGACAGACAGATAGATAGAGAGACAGACAGAGACAGAGAGACAGACAGATAAAGACGGACAGAGACAGTGGAAGGGGAAAGGTATCGTAACAAAGAGACTCAGTCGTCAGTGGAGGGGGTGAGTGGGTGAAATAAAATAGAATTTAAGAAGCCCAGTTGAAGCTAAGGAGACAAGGAGACTGAAACACGGTGTCAAGGTATATTTGACACACCTCGTGCGACAACTATATCTATCAAACCCCATCATGGTGACGTTTGATTAATGGATCTATTATCTTACTTCTTCAGGGTTCGTTGCTGATAACAGAATGTAAAAAAAACCATAACAAAAACAATAAACAGTAATCGAGCTCATCTGGAAACTAATAACGTTGTAATAAACTGTAATGTATCCCTGTATGGACGTACACGCTTCCAAGATATTGATATTAATTTGATTAGAGGTAACCTTAAACATGGTAAATAGAATGTGTACCCGAGTAAAGCTTGTTTCAGTCAGTTTTCCATAGGGGCCTTTAAATAGGATCGTCGTAATCCAACATATTATTCGTGCCATGCATCCTTCTGATTTTGAATAAAACTTTTTATTATGTATTAACAATTGATAGCAAAACCATAACGAGGGTCTCTAATAGGCTTTGAAACATGTTTAAATTTGATGATGAAGGACGTGTTAAATCAAAAAGTGACACTAATTGATAAAACCAAACATGGAAACTGAAAACAGTATCACTGGCGATTACTTAATTGTTTTTCCTATTGCAACAAATGATTGGCATTCTGTTTCTCATGACATATTTAGAGCTTCCGGTTTCCAGACAACTAAGATATTCCCCTGTGACGCGGTTCACTGTAAAATTCAGCTTGTGTTTCTGGTGTTACCTTTGACCTCTATTGTTGACATCAACTTCAGGGGGCGTGGTCTGAAATTTTGATTTAGGGAAGAGGCAAGGAATAAAACATGAATATAAAATGAGTTCATCTCCCAATTTGAATCTTTTGATGTCTTTTCGATGAAATAACATATCATATCATATCAGGTTTGTTCTAAAAAAATGTATATTCATTCTTTAAATTCATCACGCCTGTATATTATTTGTCAAAAATGCTTGAAGAGTTTAGAAGTCCCTGTGTCTTTAAACTTGAATGTTTAATTATTCCTTCTATTTTTTTTTATCATTTTCCTCTAATTCCCTCCTATTCAATGAGTCGATTGAAAATTCAAAATCGTTGAAGAAGTTCCCAAGTGAAATAGCATGAGTGACGTTTGTAATTCTCAAGATTTCCTCCACAACTCCGAACTTATTGATTTGGTGGTCTCCTGGCAGTTGTTGCGTAAGACGTAAATGAGATAAGGGGCTTTAAAACATAATATTCTTTTCACTTCCGCAGTTGACATCTCTGGATTGAAACAATCACTGACAAATCTTAAACGGATTTTAAAGTCGTATCAAGGAATTCTTCAAATGGTGTTATTGTATATGACATATAGCTTATGTACATATTTCATCGTTTCACATTTAATATTCACATGTAAATCTGAAAGTATTACAATTAAACGGATTTTAAAGTTGTCACAAGGAATTATTCAAATGATACTTTTGTATATACGATATAGCATATGTAGATATATTATGTATTACATCATGTTACATTTATTTACAAAATGCAAATCTGAAAGTATTTCAATCATTAGGTTAATTATGTGATAAGGGGCTTTAAAACACAGAATGTTTTTCACTTCTGCAGTCGACATCTTAAGATCGAAACAATCACTGACAAATCCTAAACGGATTTTAAAGTCGAATCAAGGAACTCTTCAAATGGTGTTATTGTATATAGCATATAGCCTATGTACATATTTCATCATTTCACATTTAATAATCTGAAAGTATTACAATCGTTGGGGCATTTAAACATTAATATAGATAATTGAAAAAAACGAATGGTTTGGTTTAATCAATGTTAAATTGCAATATTGCTACAACGAAGTAGCTAGGTCACTGTATTTGAGAAATGAGGGACGAGGGATACTGAGATTGACATTTCTTACTGCCTGACTTCTCCTTTAAGAAACGAATCGTCGGATTGTATGTAATGAAGCACTTTAGAAATTCATATCTGTATGAAGACAGACGCTGGCCCGTGCAATAAATCAGTCTGACATATACGTAAAAGTAGTTTCGAAGAGATGACATAATGTAAGAACATTTTAACTACAAGGACTGGACACATATAAGTGTATAACCGTAATGTAAACTAAGTTGTCAAAGAGAAGTACAAAAGGTTGACGTATGTTATTCTGAGTAGAACGAGGATTTCTTCCTGACAGACGCTACAGAGAAGTAGGCCAATGACTCCAGGCGCCTTGGAAATAAGAACAACCAACCAACAACCGATCTCCAGTAGAGCCCTGGGGATGTAACAGTAAACACTGTCTAATGAAGCAATCAGTCGTCTCACCTTACACTATCAGACTAGTAGTAGCAGCAGCAGACTTGTATCTTCTTGAATGTCGTCAGTGATTAACAATATTTCGGCCTCATAAATAACATTAATGTTACATTGAATATTATCAGTATAATTTGGAGATATTATGAATTCGAAATAGTTTATCAAATTCCCTATCCTTGTGATGGTGAACAGGGACAGGGATAATGCAGACAACGTGTATTTACTTATTTTAAAGGGGCAGTAGCACGTTTTTTTTCAAATTTTATTTTTTCAAATTTCCCATTTATAATGATAGTTTATGTCATTTATATTTAATTTAGAGGATACAATATCTTATTACCTAACCAATTATCAGTAGTGGTAATAACATTGTTGCGCATAAAGCAAAAATTGCATGGCGGCCATTTTATGGTGAACACATTTTATTATTTCGAATGACAAAAACTCTTCCCATGGCCTAACCGAACCATGTTCACTCATTTTTTAACTTGATTTTCCGAAGAGAGAAGGAAGTTTTACAATTTGTGACATTATTTTTCAACGACTTATTTGAGTGAAAAAACGTGCTACTGCTCCTTTAAACTATCAATATATGTAGAAGGATCGATATTGATAGTATCAAACGGCGATCTAACTAGAACATCTAAAACATTAGCGCCATTGGCTCTGTAGCTCATTTTCTTAGCGTTATGTTAATAATAGGTTTATAATATAATAGGAATCGTCGTCAAACATACCTGATCTGCCAAATGAGATATGTCAACACAGCGTCTAGTGTTTTGTCAGTTGAAAGAAGTAAAACATAAGCTTATAGGGATTGATCTATATGACTCAAATTGGAACTCAATGCCGCAACTATCATATTTGTTCTCACATCTCACATCCTGTGTTATAGTTGTATTTTTATTAACTGGCATAGTGAGCAAAAATTAGTTCCAACGGACGTGATGTGCCAACATCACTGTCTACCACTGAGAGTACCAGTGATGTCATACAATGGTATAGTGGTATAATTATATGGTATAATGGTCAAGTTCATCCCTGAGACATCAACTAAACATGTTAAGAAAGTGTCTCTCTAGCTGGTTTGAGGGGGACTACAATAACCCAATTATAATTCACACATGTATTGATGTTCCTCATACACAGGGCATTATTTCACTTAGAGCCTGCTTTCACGGTACGATTTGTGGTGATGACTTGTAGTAGCCAACTTGAGTTGAACTGTAAGAGCGTCGAAGCCGTTTCAACTCATTGTATAATCTAATATACATACATGTATATACAATTCGAGTTGTTACTACAGGTTGATAATATACAATTATATACTGGTGATGAGGTCAATACCTGTCCATAAAAACAGGTATTGACCGAATCATCAGTCTATAATTGTTTTATTATGTAATTAATACAGAAATGAAAGGATAACAATGAAATACAGTCAAACATGCAATTCGGTTTGAACAGCTGGGTCTCAGTCACATGACGTAATGATAACAATAGCATGACGTCATGCAACAATCGTTTGACGTCATGCAACAATCGTTTGACGTCACTGAAGTCAATACAGCTTTTGGTCGGACTCGAGGTGGAGTCAATATGCTTTTCTGTCGACGGTCACGTGGTCGCCTCTCAACCAATCAGATCGCTGGAAAAATATGCTTACATAATAATACAAGTTGTAATTACAAATCACAGTCTGATTAAAATCGACCATGTTCCGAGAAATCAAATCTGCAAAATAGTTCATATCGGGAGTTGGGATACAAACTGGTTCGATAGATACCTTGTCTGAGGACATACCTTACATGCGGGTGTTCCGTACCAGCTTACCGCAGACGAAGCGCAGTCAAAAGGCTGACCAATCACATCATAGTTTTTAAACGGTTGCCGTTTTGAAAGCATTTCGAACAGATGAAAGGATAGCTGTTTGGAGTTATCTGCCCCTAGCTTTTCGTACTGACAGCTTTTGTTGGAGGTATTGTGATTGGTTAACTGAATTGCGTCAGAACATACAAGCATACAGGATATTATCAGACGGTTTTGCGGGGAAACCTCCTAACGATATGAGTTTGTAACCCGATAAATGTACTATTTTGCAACTTTTATTCCTCAGAAAACTATCTATTTTAGTCAGACTGCAACAAATCACACAGTATGTACAGGCCTTAACCGGTCTTAGTCGAACGATTAATCTTTGCCAACGTTAAAGATGATCTTTAGATTGATTTTAGCGAGTGTATTTTCAGCCTGACAAAGCTCATGGTAAACTTGACAAATAACATCACAAACACATTACGCCCTAACCGTGCCAGTAAAGTTTGACATTACCAGTCAGCATTGGACTCATTTTACCACATTGATCATGTTTTTGTTTTTTTTATCTCTTTATGAGGAGTTACAAAACATGGCTACCTCGTTGTCTTTAAAATAGCAAAGTTTACATCCACACGTCTTGACTTTCAAATATATTCATTATTCTTAATTTGTTATTTGATGCCTTAATTGATTATATTTATACCTATTTTGATAAGAGCAAGATGTGAAAGAAGGCAGAGCAGAAACCAATTATTGTCTCCATATATGCGCTTGTTGCAACCTAAATATAATGGTGAGTTGTAGATGCAGGGCGGGGCGAGGGTAGGGGAGTATAAGAAAGGAAGTCTTGGATGTGTTAAAATAAGTAAGTCCGATTGGTCAGGTAGGAGGCAAGACAAATTTGCTAATCCTTTATTTTTCAGCAAGACAAACACATACATAAAGAACCTGACATAAATAAACAGTCTGTGTAGTCAAGGCAGTAACAAAACGGGTTTTGTAACATTTTGATTAAGTTGATGGGACAATGTATTTTCTAAAAACGACATACCAATTGTTCTTGAAAGCATCCTGTTGAAAGCATACATTTAGGAATAAACCCACTGATCACGTACGTGAAGTATGAATCATATCTTCCAGATCGTGTTAGTGGCAGAGCAGATAGTGACGGATCGTTCAATACTTAAAGTCTAATTTTCTGTAGCTTAAGAAATAACAGAATTATGCAGAATTCCTTTAAGTTTATTTTAAATTTTCGAAAGACTTTATCTGGCACATATAGGATGGGGTACATATGTTGCACTCACTATAAACTAAATAAAAAGCACTACGGTAGCCTTAGTAGAAATGTTAAGACGGTACTAAGGTTAACATTAGTGTTAAGGTTGATTTGTGCAACGACCCTCAGGAGTATTGGCTTACGTTCAGTACTTCTCTAACGAATCACACAAGTGTATTTTCAGCCTGACATCACTCATGGTAAACTTGACAAATAACATCACAAACACATTAAGCTCTAAGCGTGCCACTAAAGTGTGAAATTACCACTTAGCGTTGGGCTCGTTTTACAAATTTATCGTGTTTACAGAACATGCCTACCACTCCAATACTCCGTCTTCTTAACAATAACAATAACTCACCTTTCCTTTCAAGTATTTCCCACTTAACATCCCCTTAATTTCTTATCGAGAGATTACACTCACTATAATCATAATGCTAGCAAGACGTGAAAGAACCCAGAGCAGATATCAATATTTTATATAAGTGTGGTTTGTGTTGAATTAAAATTTCAGCCTGTGTGTGAATGTTCACAGTGGGAGAAGCAGGGAGCAGGAAAGGATGGTGAAGAGTGAAATGTGGCAAACTATCTCTTGTTGCTGAAATCAAAATGTTTAAATTGTTTTTACATTGTCCCAAAACATTCAAACGGTCAGGTGGTAGGAATGGTAAATCAATTATATATATATTTCTAATGTTTTTCTTTTTACACAACCCAAATGGGTGTTTTCTGTGCACATATATTATCTTATCTCATTCTCTTCCAACAGAGGATACTTCCTTCAGATTTCAGATCCTAACCTCTGTTCTTTTAATAATACTTTCTTGTCTTGAAAATGAGTGTCCTGGTCGGTTGCATTTGAATCTAGTTGTGCAATCGGCGACGCCATTGTAGGTGGCATTTGCAAATGACACATAATAATGCAAGGTACCTCCCCACAAAATTTCAGCTTTGGGGTGTAGGGGTTCTGGAGAAGTTTACAGACGCTGGTCCACGCAATAAGCCCATCGGGCCTTTCCGGCCTGATGAGCTCAGAAGACATAGGGATTCCTCTTGAAAGCATCCTGTTGACAGCATGTATTAAAGCACGAAAGCACTGTTCACTCCTCATACACTACCAGGGCATTATAAAGTTCAATATGTGTTTTGACAAGTGAAGCATGAATCCAGTCCTTTGGATTGTGTTAGAGCCATTGTAGGTAGTGAAACAGATGGATCGTTCAATATTTCAAGTCCAAATTTTCATTAACACAAAGAAATAACATAATATCTCCAATTACAAGTTTATTTTAAATTTGGATAAGCGTTATATTTGGTGCATTTAATATAAAACGTGTCCATTCACAATTGATTATGAACATCATTTGCAGAAAATTAAAAAATTGTGTTTAAACATTACGCCTTGACATGCCATAAACCAATCTAGCCGTTCAGTCCAAATGAACTAAAACTCTATAGATCCTTTGATAAGTTATAAATCAAACAAAGTATAAGTCGCTTGTTTTATCAGCAGTTGAGAGAAGCGGTACATAGCTTAAATCTCGAATTTTAAAATAAAAACAAAACAAAAAACAATAACAAAACAAAGAAACAAAAAATAGGTTTCCCTTGTATTTTTATTATTATTTCTTTAAAGAAATTCTCAATCATGAAAAAAAACTAGGTGATAAAAGATGAAATAGGTATTTGGTAAAACCAACACTGTGTACCAAAAAATGGCACCGTTCCAGGAATTGTGGAGAGAAAGGACATGCACTAATCAGGAGAGAATAATGAAACGGCAACCGATGTACTGTTCCCTACATCTACATCACTTTGTATAGTGTCCAAACCAACTAGTACAGTTACAGGGGCACTGTCCATAGGGAAACAAACCCAGCTGAGTTGAAGGATGCAGACACATTTATTTTGAATGGAAATATTTTATGAGGTGAAGAGGTAAATGTCTTGTTAACTCTATCTTCATCGGGTGATTTTGCTAAATAAATGAAATAAATATGTATTTCCTAATATTTAGCCACTCCTTTCCAAAATAAATAGATAAATGCCAAAACCAGATTATTTATATTTCCGTGAGACATTATCCACTATCATGACAGAACTTCGATCTCAATTACACTTCAAAGAGTGATATAAACCGTTAACTTATTTCGGCAGATTTTCCCGTTCCAGAAGATGATCAGTATACATGTATGCACAAAATCAACACAGGAAATGAGGAGATAACTGGAACACTACATAGTGTTATAAATAAACAAACGGAATATACATGTAACATATCGTCATAGTAGTTTGATAGACAATTATTTAACTGCTAATTCCCAATATTTCATTGATCAGTCTATAATAAATAAAACAAATTCCAGCAGATCTGATGGAAGTTGGAAATATGGAAAGATGTGGTTTGATTTGTTACCATAGCTACTGATACGAATATGTCAACAGGACAGAATGGAACTAGCAATACGGTGACTCGTTCCCATAAAAAAAGAAACAACGACTCGACATAAACTGACATTCATCTCCAGACTGGCTGGAATGTACATCATAACTTTAACCTACGTTACAGGGTCCATGTTTCACTACATGTCTTCTCATCACACTTCTGTGTTATCATGTACACTTTTTTTTTCACGATATAAATATTCATTTGATTAAGAGGTAATATACAACAGCACTGCCCTTCGGTAGCGGATATATACAAGTAGAGTCCGTCTTAGTAATTTCTCGATACAGACATTTTAATAAGATCGTTGTTGGCTCATCGAACATATTATTTGTGCCATGCATCCTTGTAAGATTTGAATTTTATTTTCTTCACATGTATTAACAATTAGCAGCTGGATTTTTATTGGCTTTGAAACACATTTACATTAGATAATGTATGAAATGTTAAACCAATTATTGACATTAATTGCTAAAACCCAAAAAGGGAACTGAAATTAGCATCACTGGAGAATACTGGCTTGTTTTTCCTATTGGAACAAATGATTTGCATTCTATTTCTAGTTTATATTTTCAGAGCTTTCGGTTTCCAGACGCAACTGAGGTATTCCCTATATGGATATAATGGCAAAATGGACCAATTTTGATGAACACCTTCTTATGTCTTTTTAAATTAATTACTCATTTATTTCAAAGCTGATCTCATTTGCATATCAAGGTATTTTGACATTACATATTTACTGTATGAAGTACTCTTTATGACAATAGGGTATATTCTAGATACAAACTTACATCATCCACATGTGCATATAATACTGTTAACTGTTTGCCTTTTCCATGAAGAATGAAACTATTTCCGGTGATTGAATTAAGACGATATCCAGAAGCTTGAACATCGATTGAATCAGTTTTCCTTTCAGCGAAATACGCATATGCATCAAGGAGTCTCGTTAACAGGGTCACTTCAAGACATCAGATTAGATATCTGTTCAGTGTAATCATTCACATTTTCTTTCTTTCCATCAAATACAGAGAGAGAAAGTGAGAGAGAGAGAGAGAGAGAGAGAGAGAGAGAGAGAGAGAGAGAGAGAGAGAGAGAGAGAGAGAGAGAGAGAGAGAGAGAGAGAGAGATACAGACAGGCAGGCAGACAGACAGGCAGTCAGGCAGACAGACAGACAGACATAGACAGACAGATAGATAGAGAGACAGACAGAGACAGAGAGACAGACAGATAAAGACGGACAGAGACAGTGGAAGGGGAAAGGTATCGTAACAAAGAGACTCAGTCGTCAGTGGAGGGGGTGAGTGGGTGAAATAAAATAGACTTTAAGAAGCCCAGTTGAAGCTAAGGAGACAAGGAGACTGAAGCACGGTGTCAAGGTATATTTGACACACCTCGTGCGACAACTATATCTATCAAACCCCATCATGGTGACGTTTGATTAATGGATCTATTATCTTACTTCTTCAGGGTTGGTTGCTGATAACAGAATGTAAAAAAAACCATAACAAAAACAATAAACAGTAATCGAGCTCATCTGGAAACTAATAACGTTGTAATAAACTGTAATGTATCCCTGTATGGACGTACACGCTTCCACGATATTGATATTGATTTGATTAGAGGTAACCTTAAACATGGTAAATAGAAGGTGTACCCAAGTAAAGCTTGTTTCAGTCAGTTTTCCATAGGGGCCTTTAAATAGGATCGTCGTAATCCAACATATTATTCGTGCCATGCATCCTTCTGATTTTGAATAAAACTTTTTATTATGTATTAACAATTGATAGCAAAACCATAACGAGGGTCTCTAATTGGCTTTGAAACATGTTTAAATTTGATGATGAAGGACGTGTTAAATCAAAAAGTGACACTAATTGATAAAACCAAACATGGAAACTGAAAACAGTATCACTTGCGATTACTTAATTGTTTTTCCTATTGCAACAAATGATTGGCATTCTGTTTCTCATGACATATTTAGAGCTTCCGGTTTCCAGACAACTAAGATATTCCCCTGTGACGCGGTTCACTGTAAAATTCAGCTTGTGTTTCTGGTGTTACCTTTGACCTCTATTGTTTACATCAACTTCAGGGGGCGTGGTCTGAAATTTTGATTTAGGGAAGAGGCAAGGAATAAAACATGAATATAAAATGAGTTCATCTCCCCATTTGAATCTTTTGATGTCTTTTCGATGAAATAACATATCATATCATATCAGGTTTGTTCTAAAAAAATGTATATTCATTCTTTAAATTCATCACGCCTGTTTATTATTTGTCAAAAATGCTTGAAGAGTTGAGAAGTCCCTGTGTCTTTAAACTTGAATGTTTAATTATTCCTTCTAGTTTTTTTTATCATTTTCCTCTAATTCCCTCCTATTCAATGAGTCGATTGAAAATTCAAAATCGTTGAAGAAGTTCCCAAGTGAAATAGCATGAGTGACGTTTGTAATTCTCAAGATTTCCTCCACAACTCCGAACTTATTGATTTGGTGGTCTCCTGGCAGTTGGTGCGTAAGACGTAAATGAGATAAGGGGCTTTAAAACATAATATTCTTTTCACTTCCGCAGTTGACATCTCTGGATTGAAACAATCACTGACAAATCTTAAACGGATTTTAAAGTCGTATCAAGGAATTCTTCAAATGGTGTTATTGTATATAACATATAGCTTATGTACATATTTCATCATTTCACATTTAATATTCACATGTAAATCTGAAAGTATTACAATTAAACGGATTTTAAAGTTGTCACAAGGAATTATTCAAATGATACTTTTGTATATACGATATAGCATATGTAGATATATTATGTATTACATCATGTTACATTTATTTACAAAATGCAAATCTGAAAGTATTACAATCATTAGGTTAATTATGTGATAAGGGGCTTTAAAACACAGAATGTTTTTCACTTCCGCAGTTGACATCTCTAGATCGAAACAATCACTGACAAATCCTAAACGGATTTTAAAGTCGAATCAAGGAACTCTTCAAATGGTGTTATTGTATATAGCATATAGCCTATGTACATATTTCATCATTTCACATTTAATAATCTGAAAGTATTACAATCGTTGGGGCATTTAAACATTAATATAGATAATTGAAAAAAACGAATGGTTTGGTTTAATCAATGTTAAATTGCAATATTGCTACAACGAAGTAGCTAGGTCATTGTATTTGAGAAATGAGGGACGAGGGATACTGAGATTGACATTTCTTACTGCCTGACTTCGCCTTTAAGAAACGAATCGTCGGATTGTATTTAATGAAGCACTTTAGAAATTCATATCTGTATGAAGACAGACGCTGGCCCGTGCAATAAATCAGTCTGACATATACGTAAAAGTAGTTTCGAAGAGATGACATAATGTAAGAAAATTTTAACTACAAGGACAGGTCAGATATAAGTGTATAACCGCAATGTAAATTTAGTTGTCAGAGAGTAATACAAAAGTTTGGTGTATGTTATTCTGAGTCGAACGAGGATGTCTTCCTGACCGACGCTACAGAGAAGTAGGCCAATGACTCCAGGCGTCTTGGAAATTAGAACAACCAACCAACAACCGATCTCCAGTAGAGCCCTGGGGATGTAACAGTAAACACTGTCTAATGAAGCAATCAGTCGTCTCACCTTACACCATCAGACTAGTAATAGCAACATCAGACTTGTATCTTCTTGAATGTCGTCAGTGATTAACAATATTTCGGCCTCATAAATAACATTAATGTTAAAGGCTTTAACTGGCACATATAGGATGGGATACATATGTTGCACTCGCTATAAACATTCACAATTGATTATAAACATCATTTACAGAATATTACAAGATTGTGTTGCTGATAGTTGTGAAGATGGCTACCATAATTTAAGCAATATACAATAAGATGCCTTGACATGCAATAAACTTATCTAGCCATTCAGTCCTAATGAACTCCTTTGATTTGTTACAAATAAGACAAAGTATACATGAAACTGTTGTTGGTTGTTGTATCGGAAGTTGAAAGAACTTCAAAGCTGAAATCTTGAATTATTTGAATTTACTAGTGCTCAACCAGAAAAGATTCCCTAGTCTTTGTTTGTATTTCCTTAAATGAATTATGATTCATCAAAAAAGAACTAGGTGGTTATAAATATTAAATAGGTATTTGATAAAATCAATACTCAGCTCGGTACCAACAAATGGCACCGTTCCAGCAAATATGGAGAGAAAGGACATGCGTCAATCAGGAGAGAATAATGAAACGGCCCTTGTGGACTGTTCCCGACATCTGTGTCAGTTTGTAGTGTCCAAAGACAATATCGGTAAATGAAGAAAGACATGTGCTATATGTTGACTCTAACCTTATTGCAGTTACTCCATAGCGTGAACTATATGAAACAGAAATGCCTAGTGATGTCATCACCTTCTTGACAAGAGTGGATAATAAATTTACAACAGTTTGTATCAACCAAATTACTATTTTGGAATCGATAGTATTTAATTTAAAGAGCAGTCGAGAGAGTCCATTGATTCAGTAGACAGTACTCTGTAAGAGGCAATGATTGGGATTCTGGAAGTGCTCCGAAAAGATGTATATGCAGGTGTATGTAATGTGATAGGACAATGTATACTTGCCATTGTTTCTGAACATAGAGATATACATCAAGACAGTTACAATCTAATTCCGATCTTGAAAGGAAGTACCATCGCAATCATTGCCTCTTACAGAGTACAGTCTACTGAATCAATGGACTCTCTCGACTGCTCTTTTCTTGTGTATTTCAGTGCAAATATTGTGTAATTTGTCTTTGGAGCATCATAACAAACTAAACCAATCACTTTGCATATTTGCATTTTAAGAAGACAGTTGAGTGTTCCATAATGTATTCTGATTCAATGCCTCATGCTAAACAGTTACAGTTTTGGCAGCTCAGGTGTCAATCTTTTCAAAACTACATTTTTTTCTTTTTCTATCAAATATTCACTAAATGATCAACTGGGTCAAACATGCATCATATATTTCTTCTTATACTCATTCAATGTATTTGAGATGAAATTGTTCTGATTTAGTCTATGTCAAAACTTTTATTCGAAAAAAAAATATTTACCCATTCTGTGTATCTCATTACTCCAAATTTCATAAACAGGCAAGATTGATGTGTAGATTTGCTAGATAGGACTTCTTGTTTGAGAATGTATGTGCATTAAATAACACATCCTATGGGAAGTTCTGATTAAAGGGTCCATACACTTACTACTTTCGGAGTGTTTCCTTATTTACAACAACAAAATACTGAATAACACCATGACTAATTACTAATCCAGCTCCTCTTTATACAAATTGCACTGTAATACATTTTCAAGACATAAATATTGATTTGATTAAGAGGTAATATAAAACAGCATTGCACATGGACAGCGGATTTATACGAGTAAAGTCTGTGTCAGTCATTTCTCGATACAGACCTTTTGATAGGGTCGTCGTTGGCTCATCGAACATATTTTTCGTGCCTTGCAACCTTGTTATATTTAAATTTTATTTTCATCACATTAGCAAAACAATAAAGAGGGATTCTAATTGTCTTTGAAACACCTTTACATTTGATGATGGATGAGATGTTAAACCAATTAGTGACACTAATTGCTAAAACCTAACATGAAAACTGAAATCAGCATTACTGGGGAATACTGGATTGTTTTTCTATTTCAACAAATGATGGCATTCTATTTCTAGTTTATATTTCCGGTTTCAAGACAACTGCGATACTCCCCTGTGATGCAGTTCACGGTGTCACCTTTGACCTGTATTGGTGACATCAACTTTAGAAGGCCCAAAGACCCAAAGGACGAAACAAACACATGTAGAATGGATTTATTTTCCTCATTGAATCTTTTTAAAATTGCAAGTCTTTCTTCAATATAAAAGACAGAAAAGGCATATGGAAACAACATAAACATCTGAAATATATTATCTGTAAACATGTACATATTCATGCTTTATACACCCAATATGTAAGTATAGACATGCTATATTAACGCTATCGAAAGCGTGAGAATCAACCAAGTCGAGAAAACATTGTCATGTCATTTCCTTGAAATTAAATATCATATCAACAGGATTTTGCTAAACAGTTTTATATTCACTCCACAAATCCATCACGTCTGTTAGATCTTTGCCAATGACAATCTTAAGAGTGGTGAGGCTCCAATCTATTCAAATTTGAATGTTAAATATTCCTTGCAGGGTTATTTTACCAGTCTCCTCCAATTCCCTCCTAATCCACGAGTCAATTGAAAATTTAAAATCATTCAAGAAGTTCCCAAGTGAAAAAGCATCAGTGGCGTTTGTGACTTTTAAGATTTCCTCAGAACACAGAATTTATTGATTTCATGGGCTCGTGGCAGAGGCCCGTAATACGTAAATACGATAAGGGGCTTCAAAACACAATATTCAAGTTCTTTTCACTTCCACAGTTGACATCTTTGGATCGAAACAACCACTGACAAATCTTAAACGGATTTTAAAGTCATCACAAGGAATTATTCAAATGATATTTTTGTATATACGATAAAGCATATGTAGATATGTTATGTATTACATCATGTTACATTTATTTACAAAATGTAAATCTGAAAGTATTGCACTCATTAGGGCATGTAAACGTTAATAAAGATAATTTAAAATAATGACGGGTTTGGTTTTATCAAAGTTAATTGCAATATTGCTGCAACGAAATAGGCCATTGCATATAGAAAATGAGAGATGAGAGACACTGGACTGGACATTTCTTACTTCCAGACGTCTCATGCAAGACCCAATTTGTTGGAATTATTTTAACTGAGTCATTTTAGAAATTAATATGTGAAGACGAACGCTGGACGACGGCCAATGTAATAAGTCAATATGGCTTTATAGGTCTGATGAACTAAGAAAAACACATATGTAATTGTACTTTAGTAAAGGAGTACAAAATGTAAAAACCTTCTTACTATAAGGACAAGACACATATAAATTATAACCGCCATATAAACTTAGTTGTCCAAGAGAAGTACGAAAGGTTGGCGTATGTTTTTCTGAGTAGAACGAGGATTTCTTCCTGACAGACGCTACAGAGAAGTAGGCCAACGACTCCAGGCGTCTTGGAAATTGGAACAACCAACCAACAACCGATGTCCAGTAGAGCCCTGGGGATGTAACAGTAAACACTGTCTAATGAAGCAATCAGTCGTCTCACCTTACACTATCAGACTAGTAGTAGCAACATCAGACTTGTATCTTCCTGGATGTCGTCAGTGATTAACCAAGTGTTGGCCTCATTCGTAACATTAATGTCAAATTAAATATTATCAGTATAATTTAGAGTCTATACGAACGGAATAGTCTATCAAAGTTCCTTTTGATCACTTGTGATGATGAACTTGGTCAAGGATAACGCAGAAAACAAGAATTCAAAATCATTCTTAAAACATCAAAAGATTTAAATGAATATTGTAAGCATCAAACTAGGGAAACTAAAACAATAGAGCAATTGGCTCTGTAGCTCATTAGCCTTTGTAAGATTTGTTTACATATATAATAATAGGTTTATAATATGCAATGAATCGTCATCATGACTGGATTATCTTCTGGTCGAGGTAATGTTACCGAGTGTCTAGCATGTTTGAGCTTTCGTTGTTTAGAACAGTAGCTTAGAGAGAGTGATCTTTATGATTCTCACGTGGTGAATAAATGTCAGACCTGCTCATATATTTGCTTTTAAATGCAATATCTTGTGAAAATGACACACATCTTTAAGCACTGAACATATTTCAAAACAACCGAAAACATATTAGGCAAAATATATCCCACCCCCTTAGCTGGTCTCGTTTCCTCAACATGCCTATATTTCATTTATTACTGATTTATCAATTAATGTTACAGACATGAAACTAGGATCGTTTGGAAAAAAATGATAACATAAAACCTGTGACCATAGTTCTATAAATTACACACCTGACACACCATTATCACTGGCAGTAGAACAAAAAAGATATTCCTATATTTGCTGTATCTGTATCTGTATCGTATTGTATGATCAATCTTAGTCACCGTTAAAGATGATCTTTATATTAATCTTAAGGCTAACATTGGTTAATGAAATGGGTCTCTGATATTGTTTTCAGTCCAATCCAGGGTCTCATTGCATAACACACTAAGGTAAACATAAAGTACTAAGGTAGCCTTAGTAGAAATGTTAAATGATGGCACTAAGGTTAACATTAAGTGTTAAGGTTTATTTGGGCAACGACCCTCAGGAGTATTACCTTACTTTCAGTACTTCTCTAACAAATCACAAAGTGTATTTTCAGCCTGACATCACTCATGGTAAACTTAACAAATAACATCACAAACACCTTAAGCTCTAAGCGTGCCAATAAAGTGTGAAATTACCACTTAGCGTTGGGCTCGTTTTACAAATTTATCGTGTTTGTCCCTTTTAGAGCTTTTACAGAACATGCCTACCACTCCAATACCCCGTCTTTTTAACAATAACAATAACTCACCTTTCCTTTCAAGTATTTGCCACTAAACATCCCCTTAATTTCTTATCGAGAGATTACACTCACTATAACCATAATGTTAGCAAGACGTGAACTAACCCAGAGCAGATATCAATATTTTATATAAGTGTGGTTCGTGTTGAATTAAAACTTCAGCCTGTGTGTGAATGTTCACAGTGGGAGAAGCAGGGACAAGAAAGGTTGGTGAAGAGTGAAATGTGCCAAATGTCTCTTGTTACTGAAAACAAAATGTTTAAATTGTTTTTACATTGCCTCAAAACATCCAAACGATCAGGTAGTAGAAATGGTAAATCAATTATGTATATTTCTAATGTTTGTCTTTTTACACAACCCAAATGGGTGTTTTCTGTGCACATATATTATCTTATCTCATTCTCTTCCAACAGAGGATACTTCCTTCAGATTTCAGATCCTAACCTCTGTTCTTTTAATAATACTTTCTTGTCTTGAAAATGAGTGTCCTGGTCGGTTGCATTTGAATCTAGTTGTGCAATCGGCGACGCCATTGTAGGTGACATTTGCCAATGACACATAATAATGCAAGGTACCTCCCCACAAAATTTCAGCTTTGGGGTGTAGGGGTTCTGGAGAAGTTTACAGACGCTGGTCCAAGTCATAAGCCCTTCGCGCCTTTCCGGCCTGATGAGCTCAGGAGACATAGGGATTCCTCTTGAAAGCATCCTGTTGACAGCATTTATTAAAGCATGAAAGCACTGTTCACTCCTCATACACTACCAGAGCATTATAAAGTTCAATATGTGTTTTGACAAGTGAAGCATGAATCCAGTCCTTCGGATTGTGTTAGTGCCAGTGTAGATAATGAAACAGATGGATCGTTCAATTCCATGGAAAGTCCAATTTTTCAGTAACACAAGGAAATAACTTAATATCTCCAAGATTATTTTTAATTTGGATAATTGTTATATTTGTTGAATTTACTAAAAGACGTGTCCATTCACAATTGATTATAAACCTCATCTGTAGAAAATTACATATTGTGTTGCTAATAGTTGTGAAAATGCTGATTAGAAACATGACGCCTTGAGATGCCATAAACCCATCTAGCCGTTCAGTCCAAATGAACTAAAACTCTATAGATCCTTTGATAAGTTATAAATCAAACAAAGTATAATTCGCTTGTTTAATCGGCAGTTGAGAGAAGCGGTACATAGCTTAAATCTCGAATTTTAAAATAAAAACAAAACAAAAAAACAATAACAAAACAAACAAACAAAAAATAGGTTTCCCTTGTATTATTTTTATTTAATTTCTTTAAAAAAATTGTCAATCATGAAAAAAAACTAGGTGATAAAGGATTAAATAGGTATTTGGTAAAACCAACACTGTGTACCAAAAAATGGCACCGTTCCAGGAATTGTGGAGAGAAAGGACATGCACTAATCAGGAGAGAATAATGAAACGGCACCTGTGGACTGTTCCCTACATCTACATCACTTTGTAGTGTCCAAACCAACTAGCACAGTTACAGGGGCACTGTCCATAGGGAAACAAACCCAGCCGAGTTGAAGGATGCAGACACGTTTATTTGAATGGAAATATTTTATGAGGTGAAGAGGTAAATGTCTTGTTAACTCTATCTTCATCGGGTGATTTTGCTAAATAAATGAAATAAATATGTATTTTCTAATATTTAGCCACTTCTTTCCAAAATAAATAGATAAATGCCAAAACCAGATTATTTATATTTCCGTGAGACATTATCCACTATCATGACAGAACTTCGATCTCAATCACACTTCAAAGAGTGATATAAACCATTAACTTATGTCGGCAGATTTTCCCGTGCCAGAAGATGATCAGTATACATGTATGCACAAAATCAACACAGGAAATGTGGAGATAACTGGAACACTACATAGTGTTATAAATAAACAAACGGAATATACATGTTACATATCGTCATAGTAGTTTGATAGACAATTATTTAACTGCTAATTCCCAATATTTCATTGATCAGTATATAATAAATAAAACAAATTCCAGCAGATCTGATGGAAGTTGGAAATATGGAAAGATGTGATTTGATTTGTTTCCATAATTACTGATACGGATATGTCAACAGGACCAAATGGAGCTAGCAGGACGGTGACTCGTTCCCATAAAATAAGAAACAACGACTCGACATAAACTGACATTCATCTCCAGACTTGATTGGCTGGAATGTACATCATAACTTTAACCTACGTTACAGGGTCCATGTTTCACTACATGTCTTCTCATCACACTTCTGTGTACATGATGTACACTTTATTTTCACGATATAAATATTCATTTGATTAATATCAAACAACACTGCCCTTCGGTAGCGGATATATACAAGTAAAGTCCTTCTTAGTAATTTCACTATACAGACATTTTAATTAGATCGTTGTTGGCTCACCGAACATATTATTTGTGCCATGCATCCTTGTAATATTTGAATTTTATTTTCTTCACATGTATTAACATTTAGCAGCTGGATTTTTATTGGCTTTGAAACACATTTACATTAGATAATGTATAAGATGTTAAACCAATTAGTGACACTATTTTTATTGGCTTTGAAACACATTTACATTAGATAATGTATGAGATGTTAAACCAATTAGTGACATTAATTGCTAAAACCCAAAAAGGGAACTGAAATCAGCATCACTGGAGAATACTGGATTGTTTTTCCTATTGGAACAAATGATTGGCATTCTATTTCTAGTTATATTTTTAGAGCTTTCGGTTTCGACAACTGAGGTATTCCCTATATGGATATAATGGCAAAATGGACCAATTTTGATGAACACCTTCTTATGTTTTTTTAAATTAATTACTCATTTATTTCAAAGCTGATCTCATTTGCATATCACGGTATTTTGACATTACATATTTACTGTATGAAGTACTCTTTATGACAATAGGGTATATTCTAGATACAAACTTACATCATCCACATGTGCATATAATACTGTTAACTGTTTGCCTTTTCCATGAAGAATGAAACTATTTCCGGTGATTGAATTAAGACGATATCCAGAAGCTTGAACATCGATTGAATCAGTTTTCCTTTCAGCGAAATACGCATATGCATCAAGGAGTCTCGTTAACAGGGATACAGACAGGCAGGCAGGCAGGCAGACAGAGATAGACAAACAGACAGACAGATAGAGAGAGGGACAGACAGAGACAGAGAGACAGACAGATAAGACGGACAGAGACAGTGGAAGGGGAAAGGTATCGTAACAAAGAGACTCAATCGTCAGGGGAGAGGGTGAGTGGATGAAGTAAAATTGACTTTAAGAAGCCCAGTTGAAGCTAAGGAGACAAGGAGACTGAAACACGGTGTCAAGGTATATTTGACACACCTCGTGCGACAACTATATCTATCAAACCCAATCATGGTGACGTTTGATTAATGGGTCTATTATCTTACTTCTTCAGGGTTGGTTGCTGATAGCAGAATGTAAAAAAAAACATAAAAAAATACAATAAACAGTAATCGAGCTCATCTGGAAACTAATAACGTTGTAATAAACTGCAATGTATCCCTGTAAGGACGTACACACTTCTATTTCCACAATATTGATATCGATATGATAACGAGATAACCTTAAACATGGTAAATAGAATGTGTACCCGAGTAAAGCTTGTTTCAGTCAGTGTTCCATAGGGGCCTTTAAATAGGATCGTCGTAATCCAACATATTATTCGTGCCATGCATCCTTCTGATTTTGAATAAAACGTTTGATTATGTATTAACAATTGATAGCAAAACTATAACGAGGGTCTCTAATTGGTTTTGAAATATGTTTAAATTTGATGATGAAGGACGTGTTAATTCAAAAAGTTACACTAATTGATAAAACCCAACATGGAAACTGAAAACAGTATCACTGGCGATTACTGGATTGTTTTTCCTATTGCAACAAATGATTAGCATTCTGTTTCTCATGACATATTTAGAGCTTCCGGTTTCCAGACAACTAAGATATTCCCCTGTGACGCGGTTCACTGTAAAATTCAGCTTGTGTTTCTGGTGTTACATTTGACCTCTATTGTTGACATCAACTTCAGGGGGCGTGGTCTGAAATTTTGATTTAGGGAAGAGGCAAGGAATAAAACATGAATATAAACTGGGTTCATCTCCCCATTTAAATTTGTTGATGTCTTTTCGATGAATTACATATCATATCATATCAGGTTTTTTCTAAACAATTTTATATTCATTTTTTAAATTCATCACGCCTGTTTAATATTTGCCAAAAATGCTTGAAGAGTTGAGAAGTCCCTGTGTCTTTAAACTTGAATGTTTAATTATTCCTTCTAGTTTTTTTTATCATTCTCCTCTAATTCCCTCTTATTCAATGAGTCGATTGAAAATTCAAAATCGTTGAAGAAGTTCCATATTGGAATGGCATGAGTGACGTTTGTGATTCTCAAGATTTCCTCCACAACTCCGAAATTATTGATTTGGTGGTCTCCTGGCAGTGGTGCGTAAGACGTAAATGCGATAAGGGGCTTTAAATCACAATATTCTTTTCACTTCCGCAGTTGACATCTCTGGATTGAAACAATCACTGACAAATCTTAAACGGATTTTGAAGTCGTATCAAGGAATTCTTCAAATGGTGTTATTGTCTATAACATACAGCTTATGTCCATATTTCATCATTTCACATTTAATATACAAATGTAAATCTGAAAGTATTACAATTAAATGGATTTTAAAGTTGTCACAAGGAATTATTCAAATGATACTTTTGTATATACGATATAGCATATGTAGATATATTATGTATTACATCATGTTACATTTATTTACAAAATGCAAATCTGAAAGTATTACAATCATTAGGGCAATTATGCGATAAGGGGCTTTAAAACACAGATTTTTTTTCACTTCCGCAGTTGGCATCTCTAGATCGAAACAATCACTGACAAATCCTAAACGGATTTTAAAGTCGAATCAAGGAACTCTTCAAATGGTGTTATTGTATATAACATATAGCCTATGTACATATTTCATCAGTTCACATTTAATAATCTGAAAGTATTACAATCATTGGGGCATTTAAACATTCATATAGATAATTGAAAAAAACTAATGGTTTGGTTTAATCAATGTTTAATTGCAATATTGCTACAACGAAGTAGCTATAGGTCACTGTATTTGAGAAATGAGGGACGAGGGATACTGAGATTGACATTTCTTACTGCCTGACTTCTCCTTTAAGAAACAAATCGTCGGATTTTATTTAATGAAGCACTTTGGAAAATCAAATCTGCATGATAACGGCCCGTGTCATAAATCAGTCTGACATCTGGTCTGATGAACAAAATAGACACATATACGTAAACTACGTTCACGAAAGGATAACAGAATGTAGGAAATTCTAACTACAAGGACAGGACACATATAAATGTATAACCGCAATGTAAACTAAGTTGTCAAAGAGAAGAACGAAAGGTTGACGTATGTTATTCTGAGTAGAACGAGGATGTCTTCCTGACAGACGCTATGTACAGAGAAGTAGGCCAATGACTCCAGGCGCCTTGGAAATTGGAACAACCAACCACCAACCGATCTCCAGTAGAGCCCTGGGGATGTAACAGTAAACACTGTCTAATGGAAGCAATCAGTCGTCTCACCTTACACCATCAGACTAGTAGTAGCAACATCAGACTTGTATCTTCCTGGATGTCGTCAGTGATTAACAATATTTCGGCCTCATAAATAACATTAATGTTACATTGAATATTATCAGTCTAATTTAGAGATATTATGAGAATGAAATAGTTTATCAAATTCCCTGTCCTTGTGATGATGAACTTGGACAGGGATAATGCAGACAACGTGTATTTACTTATTTTAAAGGGGCAGTAGCACGTTTTTTTTTCAAATTTTATTTTTTCAAATTTCCCATTTATAATGATAGTTTATGTCATTTATATTTAATTTAGAGGATACAATATCTTATTACCAAACCAATTATCAGTAGTGGTAATAACATTGTTGCGCATAAAGTGAAAAATAGCATGGCGGCCGTTTTATGGTGAACACATTTAATTATTTCGAATTACAAAAACTCTTCCCATGGCTTAGCCGAACCATGTTCACTCATTTTTTAACTTGATTTTCCGAAGAGAGAAGGAAGTTTTACAATTTGTGACATTATTTTTCATCGACTTATTTGAGTGAAAAAACGTGCTACTGCTCCTTTAAACTATCAATATATGTAGAAGGATCGATATTGATAGTATCAAACGGCGATGTAACTACAGCTCCTAAAACATTAGAGCCATTGGCTCTGTAGCTCATTTTCTTAGCGTTATGTTAATAATAGGTTTATACTTTAATAGGAATCGTCGTCAAACATACCTGATCTGCCAAATGAGATATGTCAACACAGCGTCTAGTGTTTTGTCAGTTGAAAGAAGTAAAACATAAGCTTATAGGGATTGATCTATATGACTCAAATTGGAACTCAGTGCCGCAACTATCACATTTCCTCTCACCTCTCACATCCTGTGTTATAGTTGTATTTTTATTAACTGGCGTAGTGAGCAAAAATTAGTTCCAACGGACGTGAAGTGCCAAAATCACTGTCTACCAGAACGTGTCTCTGTAGATGGTTTGTGATATATAACCCAATAACAAGTCACACATGTATTGATGTTCCTCATATACAGGGCACTATTTCACTTAAAGCCTGCTTTCACGGTACGATTTGTGGTGATGACTTGTAGTAGCCAACTTGAGTTGAACTGTAAGAGCATCGAAGCCGTTTCAACTCATTGTATACTCTAATATACATACATGTATATACAATTTGAGTCGTTACTACAGGTTGATATTACAAGTTGTAATTACAAATCACAGTCTGATTAAAATCGACCATGTTCCGAGAAATCAAATCTGCAAAAATTAGTTCCAAGGGACGTGAAGTGCCAAAATCACTGCCTGAAACTGTGAGTATCAGTGATGTCATACAATGGTATAGTTACGTAAGTCAAGTTCACCCCGCAGACATCAACTTAACATGTTAAGAAAGTGTCTCTGTAGATGGTTTGAAATATATAATCCAATTATAATTCACACATGTATTGATGCTCCTCATGCACAGGGCACTATTTCACTTAAAGGCTGTTTTCACGGTACGATTTGTGGTTATGATTTGTAGCAGCCAACTTGAGTTGAACTGTAAGAGCATCGACCTATGACATACTGAGGTATCACATGCCCACCTCTCCCACCCTTGGATAGACCATTATTTCATGCGTTTAAAACTGACCTCAATGCGCATGTCAACTCAATCACAGTTAAAATCGACCATGTTCCGAGAAATCAAATCTGCAAAATAGTTCATATCGGGAGTTGGGATACAAACTGGTTCTATAGATACCTTGTCTGAGGACATACCTTACAGGCATGTGTTCCGTACCAGCTTTCCGCAGACGAAGCACAGTCAAAAGGCTGACCAATCACATCATAGTTTTTAGACGGTCGCCGTTTTGAAAGCATTTCGAACAGACGAAAGGATAGCTGTTTGGAGTTATCTGCCCCTAGCTTTTCGTACTGACAGCTTTTGTTGGAGGTATTGTGATTGGTTGACTGAATTGCGTCAGAACATACAAGCATACAGGATATTATCAGACGGTTTTGCGGGGAAACCTCCTAACGATATGCGTTCGTATTCCGATAAATGTACTATTTTGTAACTTTTATTCTTTGGAAAACTGTCTGTTTTAATCAGACTGCAACAAATCACACAGTATGTACGGGCCTTAACCGATCTTAGTCGAACGATTAATCTTTGTCAATGTTAAGATGATCTTTAGATTGATTTTGGCGAGTGTATTTTCAGCCTGACAACGCTCATGGTAAACTTGACAAATAACATCACAAACACATTAAGGTGCATCCATTGTGTTTCATAAAATTTTAATCGACTTTAATACGTTCCAACACACCATATGTGCTGTTTACAATACAAATAAAATCACTCAGCTTGCATATTCATCCCCAATTGCCAAATATATCATAACTAGTAGTTTCCAATTAAAATCGAGTAACATAATTATGCATGTGCAGAAACCGCAAGTGCACGTCCTATTTACATGAACAATAGTTATATGACCTATTAGACATTATCAACCCAAAATTGTTATTTTGTCTGGTTTAAATAAGATTCCAAAATTACGTTTGACTCATTGGCGCGCGCCACACGCTGTGCATTGTCCGGTTTTCGATCAGAAATCGACACTTGTACCTTCATATCGTCAATATACTAAGTCGAGTATCATCAAACTGGTATGTTTCGGTAACAGTTGGTACTTCTAGATAAAGTAAGACAATTTATAACGTTTGGCATATTTGACCCCCAACAACAGAATGGATGTACCTTTAAGCCCTAAGCGTGCCAGTAAAGTGGGACATTACCAGTCAGCATTGGACTCATTTTACCACATTGATAATGTTTTTATCTTTTAATGAGCATTTACAAAACATGGCTACGTCGTTGTATTTGAAAAAGCAAAGTTTACATCCACACACCCTGCCTTTCAAATATGTTCATTCTTCTTAATTTGTTATTGAATTCCTTAATTTAATACATTTACACCTATTTGGATAAGAGCAAGATGTGAAAGAAGCCAGAGCAAAAATCAAGTATTGTCTCCATATATACGCTTGTCGAAAGATCTAAATATAACAGTGAGTTGTATATGAAGGGAGGGGTGAGGGGAGGGGAGTATAGGAAGGGGAGTCTGAGATGTGTTAAAATAAGTAAGTCCGATTGGTCAGGTAGGAGGCAGAACAGATTAGCTTATCCTTTATTTTTCAGCAAGACAAACGCATACATAAGAACATGACGTAAAGAAACAGTATGTGTAGTCAAGGTAGTAACAAAACGGGTTTTGTATAACATTTTGATTAAAGTTGATGGGACAATGTATTTTCTTAAAACGACATACCAATTTTTCTTGAAAGCATCTTGTTGAAAGTATACATTTAGGAATGAAAGCACTGCTCACTCTTTCGTAAACTTCCAGGCAATAATAAAGTCCAATATGTGTTTTCACAAGTGAAGAGTGAATCCAATCTACTGGGTTGTGTTAGTGGCAGTGTAGATAGGGATGGGATGTTTAATATCTTTTATCTTGCAATCAATTCACAATTGATTATAAACATCATTTACAGAAAATTACAAGACTGTGTTGCTGATAGTTGCGAATATGGCTACCATTAGACAAGCAATATACAATAAGATGCCTTGACATGCGATAAACCTATCTAGCTGATCAGTCCTAATAAACTCCTTTGATTTGTTACAAATAAGACAAAGTATACATGAAACTGGTGTTGGTTGTTTTATCGGAAGTTTAAATCTTGAATTATTTGAATTTGCTAGTGCTCAACTAGAAAAGTTGCCCTAGTATTTGTTTTTATTTCCTTCAATGAATTATGATTCATCAAAAAAGAACTAGGTGGTTAAACATGAAATAGGTCTTTGATGAAATCAAAAATATAATCAATGATAAAATAAATCTCGATTTTTTAATTTAATATAAAAAAAAAGTTTCCCTAGTATTGTTTTATTTCTCATTCAACAAAAAAAACCTATGTGATAAAAAAAGATGAAATAGGTATAGGAAAATCAACACTCGGTACCAATAAATGGCACCGTTCCAGGAATTGTGGAGAGAAAGGACATGCGCCATGTTGTATCGGAAGTTTAGAGAAAAAGTTCAAAGCTTAAATATTGAATTATTTGAATTTGCTAGTGCTCAACCAGAAACGTGTTGTGGAGAGAAAGGGCATGCACCAATCAACCAATGAAACGGTCCCCGTGGACTGTTCCCTACATCTGCATCACTTTGTAGTGTCCAAACCAACTAGTACAGTTACAGGGACACTGTCCATAGGGAAACAAGCTCAGCTGAGTTGAAGGATGCAGACACGTTTATTTTAAATGAAAATATTTTATTAAGTGAAGAAGTAAACATCCTGTATATTATATCTTCATCGGTTGATTTTGATAGAGAAATAAATATGTATTTTCAAATATTTAGCTAATACTCGTTTCCATAAAATATAAATAAAAGCCAAAAAACAGATTGTTTGTATTTCCGTGAAATATTATCCACTGTTATGACAAAACTTTGATCTCCATCACACTTCAAAGGGTGATATTAATATTAAACTGACGTCGCACAGATTTCCCCGTGCCCGAAAATGATCAGTATATTCACAGTTCAACACATTCCACAAGGGATAGGAGGAGATGACTGGAACAAAACGCAGTGTTATAAATAAACAAACGAAATATAACATATTGTCACAGTAGCTTGAAAGACAATTTATTTCATTGACCCTTTATATGATAAGTAAAACCATTTCCAGCAGATATTATGAAAATATATCTAATTTTCCTTTATAAAAAACTTGACCTTACATATTTCAGAAAGATGGACATTGAAAAGGTGGAAAGGAGTGATTTGATGCGTGACCATGGCCACTGTCCTGATTTTGAGAAAATATCAACAGGACACAACGACACTAGCAGTAGGGTGACCCGTACCCATAAAATAAGAAATAAAGACTCGACAAAAACCGACTCTCATCATCTGCTTCCACACTTTATTGTCTGGAATGTCCATCATAACTTTAACCTACGGTTCATGGGACGTCCACGTTTAACTCTATGTCTGCTCATCACACTAAAACAACTTGGGTGTCTTTCGGAGACAATATCTGTAAATGAAGGAAGAAAAGTGCTATATGTTGACTGTAACCTTATTGCAGTGACTCCGTAGCGTGAACTATATACAACAGCAATGCCTAGTGATGTCATCACCATCTTGACAAGAGTGGATAATACTTAGAGGATATTTGGCTTTTCTTGGCTAATACCATGTTTATCTCATCGAGTGAGGTAGAAAGGTTATATTTTCACGAGTGGCGCAGCCACGAGTGAAAATATATAACTTTTCTACCTCACGAGATGAGATCAACATGGTATTTGTCGAGAAAAGACAAATTTTCTATTTATTATATGACCAAATCTTTGCATATTCACCGAAATAGACTTGCATTTACGTTAAGTCGGCTCCAGAATGAGCCTGTCGCCTAAGCAACAATGTGACGTCATGAACGTGTCATGACGTCGGAGCATTGTTTTATGACGTCAGGTCATTGTTATATCATTCACTAGTGACTGATAACACGTTCCATTGTTATTTTCACTAGTGACTGATAACTCGGTTTATTTTCATTGATAGATCCCTGTATTTCACCTGAAATCATATAATACAACAGTTTGTATCAACCCAATTACTATTTTGGATCTGATAGTATTTACTAATAATAGTAATAAAGAGCAGTCGAGAGTCCATTGATTCAGTAGTCATTTTAGAAGGACAGTACTCTGTAAGAGGCAATGATTTCGATGGTACTTCCTTTCAAGATTCGGAATTAGATTGTCTTCATGTATACCTCTATGTTTAGATACAATGGCAAGTGTACATTGTCCTATCACATTACATACAGCTGCATACCGATTGTTGTGTATCTTTTCTTGTGTATTTCAGTGAAAATATTGTGTAATTTGTCTTTGAAGCATCATAACAAACTAAACCAATCACTGTTCATATTTGCATTTTAAGAAGACAGTTGAGTGTTCCATAATGTATTCTGATTCAATGCCTCATGCTAAACAGTTACAGTTTGGCAGCTCAAGTGTCAATCTTTTCAAAACTACATTTTTTATTTTCTTCTATGAAATATTCACTAAATGACCAACTGGGTCAAACATGCATCATATATTTCCTTTTATACTCATTCAATGTATTTGTGATGAAATTGTTCTGATTTAGTCTATGTGAAAACTTTTATTCGAAAAAAGTATTTACCCATTCTGTGTATCTCATTACTCCAAATTTCATAAACAGGCAAGATTGATGTGTAGATTTGCTAGATAGGACTTCTTGTTTGAGAATGTATGTGCATTAAATAACACATCCTATGGGAAGTTCTGATTAAAGGGTCCATACACTTACTACTTTCGGAGTGTTTACTTATTTACAACATCAAAATACTGAATAACACCACAACTAATTACTAATCCAGCTCCTCTTTATACAAATTGCACTGTAATAAATTTTCAAGACATAAATATTGATTTGATTAAGAGGTGATATAAAACAGCATTGCACATGGACAGCGGATTTATACGAGTAAAATCTGTGTCAGTCATTTCTCGATACAGACCTTTTAATAGGGTCGT
The DNA here is from genome assembly GCA_936450465.1 of Gibbula magus. Classification (NCBI taxonomy): domain Eukaryota; kingdom Metazoa; phylum Mollusca; class Gastropoda; order Trochida; family Trochidae; genus Gibbula; species Gibbula magus. The sequence goes on from OW388291.1 coordinate 6,057,625, forward strand.
CGTTGGCTCATCGAACATATTTTTCATGCCATGCATCCTTGTTATATTTAAATTATATTTTCATCACATGTATTAACAATTAGCAAAACAATAAAGAGGGATTCTAATTGTCTTTGGAACACCTTATAATTTGATGATGGATGAGATGTTAAACCAATTAGTGACACTAATTGCTAAAACCTAACATGAAAACTGAAAACAGCATCACTGGGGAATACTGGATTGTTTTTCTATTTCAACAAATGATGGCATTCTATTTCTAGTTTATATTTCCGTTTTCAAGACAACCGAGATACTCCCCTGTGATGCAGTTCACGGTGTCACCTTTGACCTGTATTGGTGACATCAACTTTAGAAGGCCTGCCTTGACTGTCAAAGACCCAAAGGACGAAAAAAACACATGTAGAATGGATTTATTTTCCTCATTGAATCTTTTTAAAATTGCAAGTCTTTCTTCAATATAAAAGACAGAAAAAGGCATATGGCAACAATATAAACATCTGAAATATATTATCTATAAACATGTACACGTTCATGCTATATACACGCAATATGTAAGCTATAGAGATGCTATACTAATGCTATCGAAAGCGTGAGAATCAACCAAGTCGAGAAAACATTGTCATGTCATTTCCTTGAAATTAAATATATTAAATCAACAGTTTTATATTCACTCCACAAATCCATCACGTCTGTTAAATCTTAATCAATGACAATTTTAAGAGTGTTGAGGCTTCAATCTATTCAAACTTGACTGCTGAATATTCCTTGCAGGGTTATTTTACCATTGAAATTTAAAATTTAAAATCATTGAAGAAGTTCCCAAGTGAAAAAGCATCAGTGGCATTTGTGACTTTCAAGATTTCCTCAGAACACAGAATTTATTGATTTCATGGGCTCGTGGCAGTGGCCCGTAATACGTAAATGCGATAAGGGGCTTCAAAACACAATATTCAAGTTCTTTTCACTTCCACAGTTGACATCTTTTGATCGAAACAACCACTGACAAATCTTAAACGGATTTTAAAGTCGTCACAAGGAATTATTCAAATGATATTTTTGTATATACGATAAAGCATATGTAGATATGTTATGTATTACAACATGTTACATTTATTTACAAAATGTAAATCTGAAAGTATTACAATTATTAGGGCATATTAACATTAATACAGATAATTTGAAACAATGACGGATTTGGTTTTATCAAAGTAAAATTGCAATAATGCTACAACGAAGTAGGCCATTCCATATAGGAAATGAGAGATGGGAGACACTGGACTGGACATTCCTTACTTCCAGACGTCTCCTGCAAGAAAAGATTTGTCAGAATTATTTTTAACTGAGTCATTTTAGAAATTAATATGTGAAGACGAACGCTGGACGACGGCCCATGTCATAAGTCAATATTGCTTTCTAGGTCTGATAAACTAAGGAAAACACATATGTAATTGTACTTCAGTAAAGGAGTACAGAATGTAAGGACCTTCTAACTATAAGGACAGGACACATATACATGTATAACTGCAATGTAAACTTAGTTGTCCAAGAGAAGTACAAAAGGTTGGCGCATGTTATTCTGAGTAGAACGAGAATTTCTTCCTGACAGACGCTACAGAGAAGTAGGCCAACGACTCCAGGCGTCTTGGAAATTGGAACAACCAACCAACCACCGATGTCCAGTAGAGCCCTGGGGATGTAACAGTAAACACTGTCTAATGAAGCAATCAGTCGTCTCACCTTACACTATCAGACTAGTAGTAGCAACGTCAGACTTGTATCTTCCTGGATGTCGTCAGTGATTAACAATATTTCGGCCTCATAAATAACATTAATGTTACATTGAATATTATCAGTCTAATTTAGAGATATTATGAGAACGAGATAGTTTATCAAATTCCTTGTGATGGTGAACAGGGACAAGGATAATGCAGACAACGTGTATTTTCTTATTTTGAAACTATCAATATATGTAGAAGGATCGATATTGATAGTATCAAACGGGGGTGTAACTAGAACATCTAAAACATAAGAGCCATTGGCTCTGTAGCTCATCTTCTTAGCGTTTTATATTTCTTAGGTTTATAATATAATATGAATCGTCATCAAACATACCTGGTAGCTTATTGAGATATGTCAACACAGCGTCTAGTGTTTTGTCAGTTGAAAGAAGTAAAACATTAGTTAATAGGGATTGATCTATATGACTCAAATTGGAACGCAATGCTGCAACTTTCATATTTGCTCCCAAATCTCACACCCCAGGTTGTATTTGTATTTACTGTCCTGGTAAGCAAAAAATAGTTCCAAGGGATATGAAGTGCCAAAATCACTGTCTACCACTGAGAGTACCAGTAATGTCATACCATGGTATAGTTACGTAAATCAAGTTCATCCCTTAGACATCAACTAAACACATTAAGAAAGTGTCTCTGTAGATGGTTTGTGATATATAACCCAATTATAATTCACACATGTATTGATGTTCCTCATACACAGGGTACTATTTCACTTAGAGCCTGCTTTCACGGTACGATTTGTAGTTATGACTTGTAGTAGCCAACTTGAGCGTCGAAGCCGTTTCAACTCATTGTATAATATAATATACATACATGTATATACAATTTGTGTTGTTCCTACATAGAGGATATCTGTCCTTTCTTGACTAATACCATGTTTATGTCATCGAGTGAGGTAGAAAGGTTATATTTTCACGAGTGGCGCAGCCATGATTGAACATTTTTTACTTTTCTACCTCAGGAGATGAGATAAACATGGTATTTGTCTAGAATTGACGGATATTCTATTTATTATATGATATTATCCATGTAATTACGTCGGAAAAGGGTCGTTTTCACGCCGAGCGGCCGCTAGGAACAGCTCGTCACCACAGTAACACTGTGACGTCATAAGCCAATTCGCCGCATGAGACCATTGTTTTATGATGTCAAATTATATCAGTCGACGTTCGCAGTGAAAATATGAGTTATTTTCTCTGTAGCTTGATAGTCGGTTTATTTCACTGATAAATCCTGGTATTTCATCACTCGTCATATAATAAAGGTTGATATTTCAAGTTGTAATTACAAATCACAGTCTGATTAAAATCGACCATGTTCCGTGAAATCAAATCTGCAAAATAGTTCATATCGGGAGTTGGGATACAAACGGGTTCTATAGATACCTTGTCTGAGGACATACCGTAAAGGCGTGTGTTCCGTACCAGCTTAGCGCAGACGAAGCCCAGTCAAAAAGATTACCAATCACATCATAGTTTTTAAACGGTCGCCGTTTTGAAAGCATTTCGAACAGACCAAAGGATATCTGTTTGGAGTACTTATCTGCCCCTACCTTTTCATACTGACAGCTTTTGTTGGAGGTATTGTGATTGGTTAACTGAATTGCGTCAGAACATACAAGCATACATGATATTAAATTATATTATTAGTGCGGGGAAACCTCCGAACGATATGAGTTCGTATCCCGATAAATGTACTATTTTGCAACGTTTATTCTTCGGAAAACTGTCTATTTTAATCAGACTGCAACAAATCACACAGTATGTTCCGGCCTTAACCGATCTTAGTCGACCGATTAATCTTTGTCAATGTTAAGATGATCTTTAGATTGATTTTGGCGAGTGTATTTTCAGCCTGAAAACGCTCATGGTAAACTTGACAAATAACATCACAAACACATTAAGCCCTAAGCGTGCCAGTAAAGTGTGACATTACCAGTCAGCATTGGACTCATTTTACCACATTGATCATGTTTTTTTATCTCTTTATGAGGAGTTACAAAACATGGCTACCTCATTGTCTTTAACATAGCAAAGTTTACATCCACACACCTTGCCTTTCAAATATTTTCATTCTTCTTAATTTGTTATTGGATGCCTTAGTTGATTATATTTATACCTATTTTGATAAGAGCAAGATGTGAAAGAAGGCAGAGCAGAAACCAATTATTGTCTCCATATATGCGCTTGTCGCAAGTTCGAGTTCAAGTTCATCCAATACAACAATGTGAACCTAGATATAATTGTGAGTTGTAGATGCAGGGAGGGGCGAGGGTAATGGAGTATAAGAAAGGAAGTCTTGGATGTGTTAAAATAAGTAAGTCCGATTGGTCAGGTAGGAGGCAAGACAAATTTGCTAATCCTTTATTTTTCAGCAAGACAAACGCATACATAAAGAACATGACGTAAAGAAACAGTCTCAGCAGCCAAGGTAATAACAAAACCGGTTTTGTATAACATTTTGATTAAAGTTGATTGGACAATGTATTTTCTTAAAAAGACGTACCAATTTTTCTTGAAAGCATCCTGTTGAAAGCATACATTTAGGAATAAACCCACTGATCACGTACGTGAAGTATGAATCATATCTACCAGATCGTGTTAGTGCAAAGCAGATAGTGACGGATCGTTCAATACTTAAAGTCTAATTTTCTGTAGCCTAAGAAATAACAGAATTATGCAGAATTCCTTTAAGTTTATTTTAAATTTTCGAAAGACTTTATCTGGCACATATAGGATGGGGTACATATGTTGCACTCACTATAAACATGTCAATTCACAATTGATTATAAACATCATTTACAGAAAATTTCAAGACTGTGTTGCTGATAGTTGTGAAGATGGCTACCATAAGATAAGCAATATACAATAACATGCCTTGACATGCAATAAACCTATCTAACCATTCAGTCCTTATGAACTCTGAACTTTGATTTGTTACAAATAAGACAAAGTATACATGAAACTGTTGTTGGTTGTTGTATCGGAAGTTGAAAGAAGTTCAAAGCTTAAATCTTGAATTATTTGAATTTGCTAGTGCTCAACTAGAAAAGATTCCCTAGTATTTGTTTTTATTTTCTTAAATAAATTCTAATTCATCAAAAAAGAACTAGGGGGTTAAAAATGAAATAGGTCTTTGAAAAAATAAAAAATATAATCAATGATAAAATAAATCTCGAATTTTAAATTTAATAAAAAAAAAAACTTTCCCTAGTATTTGTTTTATTTCTCATCCATCAAAAAAACCTAGGTGATAAAAGATGAAATAGGTATAGGTAAAATCAACACTACCAACAAATGGCACCAATCCAGGAATTGTGGAGAGAAAGGACATGCGCCAATCAGGAGAGAATAATAAAACGGCCCCTGTGGACTGTTCCCTACAACTACATCACTTTGTAGTGTCCAAACCAACTAGTACAGTTATAGGGACACTGTCCATAGGGAAACAAGCTCCGCTGACTTGAAGGATGCAGACACGTTTTTTTTGTCTGAAAATATTTTATTAAGTAAAGAAGTAAACATCCTGTATATTATATCTTCATCAGTTGATTTTGATAGAGAAATAAATATGTATTTTCAAATATTTAGCTAATACTCGTTTCCAAAAATATAAATAAAAGCCAAAAACCAGATTGTTTGTATTTCCGTGAAATATTATCCACTGTTATGACAGAACTTTGATCTCCATCACACTTCAAATGGTGATATTGACATTTAACTGATGTCCGATTGTCGCACAGATTTTCCCGTGCCTGAAGATGATCAATATATTCACAGTTCAACACATTCCACAAAGGATAGGAGGAGATGACTGGAACAAAACGCAGTGTAATAAATAAACAAACGAAATATAACATATTATCACAGTAGCTTGAAAGACAATTTATTTCATTGACCCTTTATATGATAAGTAAAACCATTTCCAGCAGATATTATGAAAATATATCTAATTTTCCTTTATAAAAGACTTGACCTTACATATTTCAGAAAGATGGACATTGAAAAGGTGGAAAGGTGTGATTTGATTTGTTACCATGGCCACTGTCCTGATTTTGAGAAAATATCAACAGGACACAACGACACTAGCAGTAGGGTGACCCGTACCCATAAAATAAGAAATAAAGACTTGACATAAACCGACTCTCATCATCTGACTCCAGACTTTATTGTCATAACCTTAACCTACGGTTCAGGGTCCACATTTCACTATATGTCTTCTCATCACAATAAAACAACTTGGGTGTCTTTCGGAGACAATATCGGTAAATGAAGGAAGAAAAGTGCTATATGTTGACTCTAACCTTATTGCAGTGACTCCATAGCGTGAACTATATACAACAGCAATGCCTAGTGATATCATCATCTTGGCAAGAGTGGATAATACAACAGTTTGTATCAACCCAATTACTATTTTTGAACCGATAGTATTTACCACAGTAATAAAGAGCAGTCGAGAGAGTCCATTGATTAAGGAGTCATTTTAGAAGGTCAGTACTCTGTAAGAGGCAATGATTTCGATGGTACTTCCTTTCAAGATTCGGAATTAGATTGTCTTCATGTATATCTCTATGTTTAGATACAATGGCAAGTGTACACTGTCCTATCACATAATATACAGCTGCATACCGATTGTTGAGTATCTTTTCTTATGTATTTCAGTGCAAATAGTGTGTAATTTGTCTTTGAAGCATCATAACAAACTAAACCAATCACTTTGCATATTTGCATTTTAAGAAGACAGTTGAGTGTTCCATAATGTATTCTGATTCAATGCCTCATGCTAAACAGTTACAGTTTTGGCAGCTCAAGTGTCAAGTGTCAATCACAACTACATTTGTTATTTTCTTGTATGAATTATTCACTAAATGATCAACTGGGTCAAACATGCATCATATATTTCATCTTATACTCATTCAATGTATTTGTGATGAAATTGTTCTGATTTAGTCTATGTGAAAACATTTATTCGAAAAATAATATTTACCCATTCTGTGTATCTCATTACTCCAAATTTCATAAACAGGCAAGATTGATGTGTAGATCTGCTAGATAGGACTCCTCGTTTGAGAATGTATGTGCATTAAATAACACATCCCATGGGAAGTTCTGATTAAAGGGTCCATACACTTACTACTTTCAGAGTGTTTACTTATTTACAACATCAACATACTGAATAACACCATGACTAATTACTAATCCAGCTCCTCTTTATACAAATTGCACTGTAATAAATTTTCAAGACATAAATATTGATTTGATTAAGAGGTTATATAAAACAGCATTGCACATGGACAGCGGATTTATACGAGTAAAGTCTGTCAGTCATTTCTCGATACAGACCTTTTGATAGGGTCGTCGTTGGCTCATCGAACATAGTTTTCATGCCATGCATCCTTGTTATATTTCAATTTTATTTTCATCACATGTATTAACAATTAGCAAAACAATAAAGAGGGATTCTAATTGTCTTTGAAACACCTTTAAATTTGATGATGGATGAGATGTTAAACCAATTAGTGACACTAATTGCTAAAACCTAACATGAAAACTGAAACAGCATCACTGGGGAATACTGGATTGTTTTTCTATTTCAACAAATGATGGCATTCTATTTCTAGTTTATATTTCCGGTTTCAAGACAACTCCCCTGTGATGCAGTTCACCGTGTCACCTTTGACCTGTATTGGTGACATCAACTTTAGAAGGCCTGCCTTGACTGTTAAAGACCCAAAGGACGAAAAAAACACATGTAGAATGGATTTATTTTCCTCATTGAATCTTTTTAAAATTGCAAGTCTTTCTTCAATATAAAAGACAGAAAAAGGCATATGGCAACAACATAAACATCTAAAATATATTATCTGTAAGCATGTACACATTCATGCTTTATACACGCAATATGTAAGTATAGACATGCTATATTAACGCTATCGAAAGCGTGAGAATCAACCAAGTCGAGAAAACATTGTCATGTCATTTCCTTGAAATTAAATATCATATCAACAGGATTTTCCTAAACAGTTTTATATTCACTCCACAAATCCATCACGTCTGTTACATCTTTATCAATGACAATTTTAAGAGTGATGAGGTTCCAATCTTTTCAAACTTGAATGTTAAATATTCCTTCCAGGGTTATTTTACCATTCTCCTCCAATTCCTTCCTAATCCACGAGTCAATTGAAAATTTAAAATCATTGAAGAAGTTCCCAAGTGAAAAAGCATCAGTGGCGTTTGTGACTTTCAAGATTTCCTCAGAACACAGAATTTATTGATTTCATGGGCTCGTGGCAGTGGCCCGTAAGACGTAAATGCGATAAGGGGTTTTAAAACACAATATTCAAGTTCTTTTTACTTCCACAGTTGACATCTTTGGATCGAAACAACCACTGACAAATCTTAAACGGATTTTAAAGTCATCACAAGGAATTATTCAAATGATATTTTTGTATATACGATATAGCATATGTAGATATAGTATGTATTACATCATGTTACATGTATTTACAAAATGCAAATTTGAAAGTATTACAATCATAAGGGCATATTAACATTAATAAAGATAATTTAAAACAATGACGGGTTCGGTTTAATCAAAGTAAATTGCAATATTGCTGCAACGAAATCGGCCATTGCATGTAGGATATGAGAGATGATGGACTTGACATTTCTTACTTCCAGACGTCTCCTGCAAGACGCGATTTGTCGGAATTATTTTTAAATGAGTCATTTTAGAAATTAATACGTGAAGACGAACGCTGGACGACGGCCCATGTCATAAGTCAATATGGCTGATGAACTAAGAAAAACACATATGTAATTGTACTTTAGTAAAGGAGTACATAATGTAAGGACCTTCTAACTATAAGGACAGGACACATATATATTATAACTGCTATGTAAACTTAGTTGTCCAAGAGAAGTACAAAAGGTTGGCGTATGTTATTTTGAGTAGAACGAGGATTTCTATCCAACAGACGCTACAGAGAAGTAGGCCAATGAATCTAGGCGTCTTGGAAATTGGAACAACCAACCACCAACCGATCTCAAGTAGAGCCCTGGGGATGTAACAGTAAACACTGTCTAATGAAGCAATCAGTCGTCTCACCTTACACTATCAGACTAGTAGTAGCAACATCAGACTTGTATGTTCTTGAATGTCGTCTTTAATTAACCAAATGTTGGCCTCATTCGTAACATTAATGTAAAATTAAATATTATCAGTATAATTTAGAGACTCTATACGAACGGAATAATCCATCCAATTTCCTTTTGATCACTTGTGATGATGAACTTGGACAAGGATAACGCAGAAAACAAGAATTCAAAATCATTCTTAAAACATCAAAAGATTTAAATGAATATTGTAAGCATCAAACAAGGGTAACTAAAACAATAGAGCAATTGGCTCTCTAGCTCATTAGGCTCTGTAAGATTTGTTTACATATATAATAATAGGTTTATAATATGCAATGATTCGTCATCATGACTGTATTATCTTCTGGTCGAGGTAATGTTACCGAGGGTCTAGCATGTTTGTGGTTTCGTTCTTTAGAACAATAGCTTAGAGAAAGTGATCTTTATGATTCTCACGTGGTGACTAAATGTCATACCTGCTCATATAGTTGCATTTAAATGCAATATCTTGGGAAATGACAGATCTTTTAGCACTAAACAGATTTAAAAACAACCAAAAACGCATTAGGCAAAATATATCCCACCCCCTTAAATGGCCTCATTCCCTCCAAATGCCTATATTTCATTTATTACTGATTTATTTATTTATGTTACAGACATGAAACTAGGATCGTTTGGGGAAAATATGATAACATAAAACCTGTGACCATAGTTATATAAATTACACACCTGACACACCATTATAACTGGAACAAAAATGATATTCCTATATCTGCTGTATCTGTATCGTATCGTATTGTATGATCAATCTTAGTCAGTGTTAAAGATGATCTTAAGATTGATCTTAGGGCTAACATTGGTCAATGAAATGGGTCTCTGATATTGCTTTCAGCCCAATCCAGGATCTCATTGCATAACACACTAAGGTAACCTTAAAGCACTACGATAGCCTTAGTAGAAATGTTAAGACGGTACTAAGGTTAACATTAGTGTTAAGGTTGATTTGTGCAACGACCCTCAGGAGTATTGCCTTACGTTCAGTACTTCTCTAACAAATCACACAAGTGTATTTTCAGCCTGACATCACTCATGGTAAACTTGACAAATAACATCACAAACACATTAAGCTCTAAGGGTGCCAGTAAAGTGTGAAATTACCACTTAGCGTTGGGCTCGTTTTACAAATTTTATGTTTTATCACTTTTAGAGCATTTACAGAACACGCCTACCACTCCAATACCCCGTCTTTTAAACATAACAATAACTCACCTTTCCTTTCAAGTATTTGCCACTAAACATCCCCTTAATTTCATATCAAGAGATTACACTCACTATAGCCATTTTGTTCATAATGTTAGCAAGACGTGAAAGAACCCAGAGCAGATATCAATATTTTATAGAAGTGTGGTTCGTGTTAAATTAAAACCTCAGCCTGTGTCCATGCAGTATATATAACGGTGAATGTTCCCAGTGGGAGGAGGGATCGAGAAGGGATGGTGAAGAGAGAAATGTGCCAAAATGTCTCTTGTTGCTGAAAACAAAATGTTTACATTGTTTTTACATTGCCTCAAAACATCCAAACGGTCAGGTAGTAGAAATGGTAAATCAATGATATATATTTCTAATGTTTGTCTTTTTACACAAGCCAAATGGGTGTTTTCTGTGCATATAAAGTGTCTTATCTCATTCTTTTCCAACAGAAGATACTTCCTTCAGATTTCAGATCCTAACCTCTGTACTTTTAATAGAACTTTCTTGTCTTGAAAATGAGTGTCCCGATTGGTTGCATTTGAATCTAGTTGTGCAATCAGCGACGCCATTTTAGGTGACTTTTGCCAATGACACATAATAATGCCTCCCCACAAAATTTTATCTTTAGTGTAGGGGCTCTGAAGAAGTTTACAGACGCCGGTCCACGCCATAAGCCCATCGGGCCCTTCCGGCCTGATGAACTCAGAAGACAAAGTGATTCCTCTTGAAAGCATCTGTTGACAGCATGAATTCAAGAATGAAAGCACTGTTCACTCCTCATACGCTACCAGGGCATGTAGTGCTCCAAATTGTAATAATTGCTCCAAATTGTAATACCTGCTCCAAATTGTAATAAAAACTGCTCCAAATTGAAATTCCTGCTCCAAATTGTAATAAAAACTGCTCCAAATTGTAATAACCCAATTTTCGAAAAACGTACTGTCAAGCTGCTCCAAATTGTAATAAAAAGTGCTCCAAATTGTAATAACTGCTCCAAATTGTAATAACACAGATAAAGGCGATGTAAGCTTAAATATCTTTAGTTCTGATTATTTGACGATTTTGGTTTTATGGTGATCATTGATTCGGTGTTCGTTTTGATAATGGTAATTACAATGTTTATGAAGATTGTTATTATCCCCCGTGTTAACGAAATAATAATAATGGATAAGGAAATGACCTCAGTCCGTCTGTCTGTCCGGAGCAATCATCATATCAAGATGTTCCTTTTGGGGTTGTTAACTTCTTTTGAATTTTATTTTTAGCCATGGAAAAACATCTACATCTTGATTCCCGAGCAAAATACGAAATGCGTTCTACAATATTGCTTCCGGAACAGAACTTGGTTATTTTTAGATAGACAGTATTCTGTTGTGGGAAGTACATTTCCTTCTGTAGAATGAATTAATAACTAATTAGTGATTTAGGATTTATTATAGCATTAAGCTTCACAATCATTGTTCAATACATATTTCTGTAACAGGTTTCCACTTATAGTACACTATGTCTGCTTGTATTGATTTTAAGATTGATTTTGTGTAAACAGTAAGGTAGATATACACGAAAGTTGTATCTATATGCATGTAGATGTTGATGTTGATTAAGATTTACATATTTAAGTTGACATATACGTATAGATGAAGTTGTAGATGAAGATGTATATGTTAATGTAGACGTAGACGTAGCCAAGTTAACGTTGAAGGACATGGAGATGTAAAATGTCCTGATTATCAAACTGAATATGAAGATGTAGAGCTCTGTATATCACGATGTACATGTTCATGTAGACGTGGACATGACGGGGATGAATATGTAATTGTTAATGTATAATGGGTACTTAGGTTATGATGCAGATGTAACTGTTGATGAAATGTGGATATGAATTATAAATAAAGAGTGGTTTAGATGTGTAGATATGGATCAAACGGACACAACGCGGAATAAGATCTTTTTGACTTTCATGTTATTATTTATAAATTAATGACATTGCCAAGTTGATGACCGAATGATGTTTTTATATCATTCAAATGTAAAACAAGAACTCATTTTAGTCGCTGTCGGTCTTAATTTCTTTGTGCGAAACGAAATGCTGTAGGTATTAAAAAAAACTCTATTGATATCAGATGTTCCATTATCACTATCTTCATCATAATACTACAACCGAATTTGGGGTATTAACACTATTTAGTGCAATTCGGAGCTGTTATTACAATATGGAGCAGTTATTACAATTTGGAGCACAACAAGGGCATGATAAAGTCCAATATGTGCTTTCACAAGTGAAACATGAATCGAGCCCTTCGGATTGTGTTAGTGCCAGTGTAGTTAGTGAAACAGATGGATCGTTCAGTCAAATTTTTCAGTAACACAAGGAAATAACAAAACATCTCCAAGTTTATTTTAAATTTGGATAAGCGTTATATTTGTTGCATTTACTAAAAGACGTGTCCATTCACAGTTGATAATAAACATCATTTGCAGAAAATTACAAAATTGTGCTGCTAATATTTGTGAAAACGGTGATTAGAAATATGACGCCTTGATATGCCATAAACCCATTTAGCCGTTCAGTCCAAATGAGCTAAAACTCTATGGATCTTTTGAATTGTTATAAATCAAACAAAGTATAAGTCGCTTGTTTTATTGGCAGTTGAGAGATGCGTTTCAAAGCTTAAATCTCGAATTTCAAAATAAAAATAAAACATAACAAAACAAAAATGTCTCCTTTGTATTTGTTTTTATTTCTTTAAAGAAATTCTCATTCATTTAAAAAACCTAGGTGATAAAAGATGAAATAGGTATTTGGTAAAATCAACACTCGGTACCAACAAATGGCACCGTTCCAGGAAGTGTGGAGAGAAGGGAAATGCAACAATCAGGAGAGAATAATGAAATGGTCCCTGTGGACTATTCCCTACATCTGTATCACTCTGTAGTGTCCAAACCAACTAGCACAGTTACAGCAGGGGCACTGTCCATAGGGAAACAAGCCCAGCCAAGGGTTGAAGTGATGCAGACACGTTTATTTTCAATGTAACTATTTTATGAGGTGAAGAGGTATACCTGTATGTCTTCTTAACTCTATCTTCATCTATTGATTTGCTAAATAAATGAAATTAATATGTATTTTCAAATATTTAGCCACTGGTTTCCAAAATAAATAGATTCAAGATTATTTTTATTTCCGTGAAACATACATGTATGCATTATCCACTATCATGACAGAACTTCAATGTGTGATATCAACCTTTAACTTATGTCGCCATATTTTCCCGTGCCAGAAGATGATCAGTATATGCACAAAACTCAACACAAGAAATGAGGAGATGACTGGAACACAACACAGTGTTATAAATCAACAAACGGAATGTACATGTAACATATCGTCATAGTAGCTTGATAGACAATTATTTAACTGCTAATTTCCAATAATTCATTTATCATTAAATAATAATTAAAACTAATTCCAGCAGATCTGATGGAAGGTGAAAATATGGAAAGATGTGGTTTGATTTGTTACCATAATTACTGATACGAATATGTCAACAGGACCGAATTGAACTAGCAATACAGTGACTCGTTCCCATAAAACAAGAAACAACGACTCGACATCAACTGACAATCATCTCCAGACTTGATTGGCTGGAATGTACATAATAACTTTAACCTACGTTACAGGGTCAATGTTTCACTACATGTCTTCTCATCACACTTCTGTGTAATGATGTACACTTTATTTTCACGATATAAATATTCATTTGATTAATATCAAACAACACTGCCCTTTGGTAGCGGATATATACAAGTAAAGTCCGTCTTAGTAATTTCTCGATACAGACATTTTAATAAGATCGTTGTTGGCTCATCGAACATATTAGTTGTGCCATGCATCCTTGTAATATTTGAATTTTATTTTCTTCACATGTATTAACAATTAGCAGCTGGATCTTTATTGGCTTTAAAACACATTTACATTAGATAATGTATGAGATGTTAAACCAACTAATTGCTAAAACCCAAAATGAAAACTGAAATCAGCATCACTGGAGAATACTGGATTGTTTTTTCCTATTGGAACAAATGATTGGCATTCTATTTCAAGTTTATATTTTTAGAGCATTCAGTTTCCGGACGACAACTGAGGTATTCCCCTGTGGTTTAGTCCACGGTGTTTACAGTGTCACCTTTGACAACTTCAACTTCAGAAGGCACCTGTCTCGACTGTTTGAATTAAAAAAATACATAAAAAAAGGAGTTTATTTTTTTCAATGATTTATTGTTTAATTGCAAAGAGGGAATATTGCAAAATCGTTTACTGTGTGAAATATAATTTATAGAGAGCATATTCCCGCTACATACACGCTACATACACACCGCTATATACAGGCTTTATTCGCGCTATACTGACGCTATATACACGCTATATACAGGCTTTATTCGCGCTATACTGACGCTATCGGAAAACATGTAGAGAAAACTTGCCATGTCAGTTCCTTGACATTAAATATCATCATGATTTCTCTAAACAATCTATATTATCCTCAAATCCATCACGTCTGTTAAATCTTTATCAATGACAATTTTAAGAGTGATGAGGCTCCAATCTATTCAAACTTGAATGTTAAATATTCCTTGCAGGGTGATTTTACCATTCTCCTCCAATTCCTTCCTAATCCAAGAGTCAATTGAAAATTTTAAATCATTTAAAGAAGTTCCCAAATGAATAAGCATGAGTGGCGTTTGTGACTTTCAAGGTTTCCTCAGAACACAGAATTTATTGATTTCATGGGCTTTTGGCAGTGGCCTGTAATACGTAAATGCGATAAGGGGCTTCAATACACAATATTCTAGTTCTTTTCACTTCCACAGTTGACATCTCTGGATCAAAAGAACCACTGACAAACCTTAAACGAAGGTATCAAGGAATTCTTCAGATGATATTATTGTATATACGATAAAGTATATGAAGATATATAGAGAATCTCACCCAAGTGTCTTCTGATATCAAATATATCAACACGAGTTGATAAAAGTTACAAATATCCGAGACTTGCCGAGGATATTTTTACTTTTATCAACGAGTGTTGATATATTTGATATCAGAAGACACGAGGGTGAGATTCTATTTATCATCCAAAATCATTCTTCATTAGTTTTTAATAAAAAATGAAAATATCTGAACACAAAACTGCCAATTGGCTTCCAGTGCTGTGATGTCACAGCATTCTGACGTCATCGTGGTTATGACGTCATAGCATTGTGATGTCATTACTTGATGATGCAAAGTCATTGTGATGTCATGTAGCTGACGCCAACAGGGCATTGTTCAAAATCTACTGTCAAAACAATATCTCCTAGGAGATATCGCTTGATCTCATACAAGCGATATCTCCTATGAAACCCAGTTTTGGATGATAAAGTATGTATTACATCATGTTACATTTATTTACAAAATGCAAATTTGAAAGTATTACAATCATAAGGGCATTTAAACATTAATAAAGATAATTTAAAACAATGACGGGTTTGGTTTTATCAATGTAAAATTGCAATATTGCTACAACGAAGTACATCATTGCATATAGGGAACGTAACCTTTATTCGCGGTAAATATGTTAATCTGTGTATTATTCCAATTACATACATATTACACAGGATTTAACTTTCTCGTGGTTTTCGTTCATTAGAGGAAGTGAAAGGATAGCAAAAAGGGAGTGAACTCTATGACTCTCACAAGATGACTCGAAGTCAACAATTCTCATATATTTGCTTACACATTTCATAACTTCATAGCACATCCCTATTGCACTCAGTAGATTTAGAAACAACTGGAACACATTGTAGACATAGGTAATCGATAATACAAAGACACATGGTCAAATAGACAATACCAGAGATTAAGCTGATAAGAGGTTAAAGGGGCAGTAGCACGTTTTTTCGCTCAAATAAGTTGATGAAATGTATTTGAAAAATAATTTCACCAATAGTAAAACATCATTTTCTCTTCGGAAAATAAAGTTAAAAATGAGTCTACATAATTCGGCAAAGCCATGGGAATCGTTTTTAAAAAACAAAATAATAAATTGTGTTCGCAATAAAAAGGCCGCCATGCATGTTTTGCTTTATACGCAACATAGTTTTTACCACTACAGATAATTGGTTTGTGTAATAAATGGGAAATTTGAAAATATAAATTTTGCAAAAAACGTGCTACTGCCCCTTTAAAATCACATATATGATGCTACAGACACAAAATTAGTCTCCTTTGAAAGTTGATTATCAGTGAATCTGACACACCCACTTATTTTGGGAGTAGAACATAAATGATTTTTTTGCATTATCTGGCCTGGTGACCTAATTTGTTCCAATGAGAAATGACAAGTGATTAAACAACTGCCTACCACTGAGAGTAACAGTGATGTTTTATTGCAATGGTATAGTTATGTATGTCAAACTCATCCTGTAGAAAAACGTTACGAAACTGTCTCTGTAAATGGTCCACAATTGAAAAGTGTTACAGGGGTTACAATAACCCAATAATAATTCACACTTATATTGATGTATATTGACAGGCAACCATTTCACTAAAGGCCCATTTTCACGGTAGGATTTGTAGGTACGTTTTCACGGTACGATTTGTAGGTACGTTTTCACGGTACGATTTGTGGTTACAACTTATAGTTGAACTGTGACAACATCAAAGTGGAATCGACTTATCATCTGATGTACATACAATGTGTGTGGATCCTACAGGTTGACACCACAATTTGTAATTACAAACCACACAGTGTGCACGGGCCTTAACCGACCTCAGCCGTACGGTTAATCTTAGTCACTTAAAAATCTTCTTAAGATTAATTTTAGGGTATATCGGTCAATGAAATGGATATCTTGCATTAAGCCCGAAACCAGGGTCCTATTGACAAAACACTATGGTTAACTTAAATCACTAAGGTATCCTTAGCGCCATGTTAGAAGATACCACTAAGGTTAACCTTAATGTTAAGGTTGTTTTGTGCAACGACCCCAACTGACTATGGACAAACGTTCAGTACTTCTCTCACAGATCACACCAGTGTATTTTCAGCCTGACATCACTCGTGGTAAACATCACAAACACATTAAGCCCTAAGCGTACCAGTAATGTGTGAAATTACCAGTCAGCGTTGGACTCATTTTACAACATTGATCGTGTTTTTATCTCTTTCAGAGCTTTTACAAAATATGGCTACCTCGTCGTCTTCTAAAAAGACAAGATAACATCCTCACACCTTGCCTTTCATTTTCATATATATTGTCGCAAGTGTTGGTCGTGTGGCCGTATTACCTAAGCTAACACATCAATTTGAACTGAATATAACAGTGTATGTTCAGAGTTGGAGATGCAGACAGGGGCGAGGGACAAGGATGGGGAAGAGACGTGATTAAATATATCTCGCTGCTTAATGTAAATTGTTTGGTAGTTGGCAAAGCATTTCAATGATATCCATTAATTTGATATCGAAATTCACAGTAAACATAGTTTCAAACAAAACCTTTATAAATGTAACATGCACAACCCATACAAATCTACCAATAACTGGGTTAATAATACATAGATAGTTTTAAGTACTAAAATTTTTAGATCCACACACATTGCCAAACATGTTCTATATACCTCTCAAAAGCAACTTAATTTGTTATTGAATGCCTTAGGGCAAACTGTTGGGACACCACCTAAAAGTCGCCCGAACTTCGGCCACTTTTCACTTGGAGTTGATGCAATAATATATTCAATAAATGTGACCTGTTTGTTTCAAAATCTTCCTTTTTAATATGTTAACATAGGTTTTATATGGATTTATATATTTATAAAGATTGCCCCTGACGACGGGCTAATATATATAGGTTATTTGCCCTTGACAACGGGCTGATACAGGAGGATAGGTGGAATAAATTACAGTGGTATAGTTTCTTACAACTGTTTAAAATGCATCGCATTATCATCTTGTCTCATGTTTTATGATAAGTTGCTTCACATGAATAGATCAGCATGACACCCGAATATGGACAAGGGAAACAGTGACCCATAGCTAATCCTTTATTTCTCAGCGAGACAAAAACATGAAACAAATAATATGACATAAAAACAGTCAGTGCAGTTTAAGGTAATGACTTGTAGAAATGACAATGGTTCAAACTTTGTGTATAGAAAAGATTTCCTTCATGTTGATGGGACGATGTATTTACTTAAAACGACATACCAATTTTTCTTGAAAGCATCCTGTTGAGAGCACACATTTAGGCATGAAACCACTGCTCACTCTCTCATAAACTACCAGGTTATAATAAAGTCCAAATATATGTTTTGACAAGTGAAGTATGAATCCAATCCTCCGGATAATGAAAGTGCCAGTGGAGATAGTGACGGAGCGTTCAATATTACAATTCCATTTTTCAGTAGCCGTAGGACATGAAAGAATTGTGTAAAGTTCATTTTCAAGTTGGATAGGCTTTATCTGGCAAGAACGGGATTTGTTATATGTGTTGCACCCACTATAAAACACCTTCATTCACAGTTGATTATAAACATCATTTACAGAAAAGTACAAGATTGTGTTGCTGGTAGTTGTGTAGATGAAGACCATAAGACAAGCAATATGGAAACATGACGCCTTGACATGTGTAAACTCATCTCGCCGTTCAGTCCTAAACCTACAAGTCTATTGATTATTTGATTTGTTACGAATCAAACAAATATAAGCGTTGTTGGGTGTTGTGGTGGAAGTTGAGAGAAACGGTTCAAAGTTGAAATCTGAAATTATATGAATTTGCTAGTGCTCACCAAAGGCGTGTCACTGGTATTTGTTTTTAAGAAAAACACATTAATCGGAAAAACCTGGGTGGTAAAACATGAAATAGGTCTTTGATACAATCAATACTCAACTTGGTACCAACAAATGGCACCGTTCCAGGAAATGTGGAGAGAAAAGACATTCACCAATCAGCAGAGAATAATGAAACGGCACCTGTGGACTGTTCTCTACATCTGTATCACTCTGTAGTGTCCAAACCAACTAGCACAGTTACAGGGACACTGTCCATAGGGAAACAAGCCCAGCTGAGTTGAAGTGATGTTAATTTTCAGCTGATTATCTGAAAATGCTCATCCCTGAATGAAACAAGAGTCATCAGAAGATGACATATCCCACCGGTTCCATAAAAATTTGTAAAACACATCTTTGACAGATACGTGTGTATCAACTACCGTACTTCAATTAGTGGGTATTACAGATATGTCAGGTATGTTAAGGGTTTTAGACTTCTGCTCCAGAAGCAGTCAAAATCAACAACAACCAACATCCCTCTCATGTTTCTATCGAAACATAAAAACATAAATTTTTCAGAAAAAATATGAAAATATCAAAAGGCACCACTTCAGTTAGTGGGTAATACACATGCAAAGTTTCAGGAAGATATGATGAATGGTTTTGGAGCTGTGAACTTGTCTCTGAACAAAGTCCAAATTCAACAAGTTTCTATGGAAACGAAAAAAAAACAAGTGTTTGCCACTAACATGGCAATGTCCCCCGCCGTTAACATTGAGTTTAGTAGGACACATCATTTGGTCAAGTGTCATAGTCACCTTGAAAATAAGGTCAAGGTCACCAAAATTGACTGGTGTCTGTGTCATCCCCCAATGTAGACTGACACCAAATTTGACAACTTCGGGTGCTTAGGTTAGTACAGATTGGTGCATGCGTAGTCTCCAAATGATTGGTACCAATTTGAAGATACTTAATGCAATGGTTCACGAGATATCGCGCCAACAACATTTTTTTTAAATAGAGCCACGGGCTCTGTAGCTCATCAGTATTTCATTGATTTACTATCTAAAGTTGAATATTTAAGTTATTTAAGTTATTGTTTTCAAGCAAAAGATAGGTTCTTAGATCATGACCACTGTGACCCTATTTGGGGTCACGGGGTCACATAATCTGCAATTGAAATCACCATTGGCCAAGGAGTCTGCACACAACTTTTCAGCTCTCTAGACATTTTGGAACTGTAGAAGAAGATGAAAATAAGTTTTTACGGATGTGATCCCGGTGACCCAATTTGGGGTCATGGGGTCACGAAATCTACAATTTAGAATCCTCATTGGCCAAGGAGTCTGCACACAACTTTTCAGCTCTCTAGACCTTTTGGAACTGCAAAAGAAGATGAAAATAGGTATTTAAGGATGTGACCCCTGTCACCCCATTTGGGGTCATGGGGTCACGAAATCTACAATTAAGAATCCCCATTGGCCAAGGAGTCTGCACACAACTTTTCAGCTCCCTAGACCAAGTGGTTCTGGAGAAGAAGATGAAAATGCGAAAAGTTTACAGACATACGGGTGGACGGAAGGATGGACGGACGCCAGACACCATGCCATGCCATAAGCCCATCGGGCCTTTTAGGCCAGATGAGCTTAAAACGGTCAAAATGACGTCATGGTCACCCAAATCGATTGGTGTTTGCATATTATCCAGATGAAAACTGGTACCAAGTTTGAAGACTCAAGGTTGAAGGGTTCATGAGATATGGCGCTAACAACATTTTCAAAACTGGTCAAAATCCTTGAAAATGAGGTCAAGGTCACCGAAAACTTTTCAGGTCTGCGTATTCTCCAGATGAAGACTGGTACCAAGTTTGAAGATTCTAGGTTGAGCAGTTCATTAGATATCGCGCTAACAACATTTCAAAACTGGTCAAAGTCTCGCCATGACCTTGTAAATGAGGTCAAGGTCACCGAAAACTTTTCAGGTCTGCGTATTCCCAAGATGAAGACTGGTATCAAGTTTGAAGATTCTAGGTTGAGCGGTTCATTAGATAACCTGCTAACAAGAAGTGGGACGGACGTACGGACGGACGGATGTACGGAGCTGAAAATCTGAAAATATCAAAAGGCACCACTTCAGTTAGTGGGTAATACACATGCAAAGTTTCAGGAAGATATGATGAACGGTTTTGTAGCTGTGCTCCGGATTAAAGTCCAAATTCAACATGTTTACATACCGGTGGGATAAAAATCAAACGTTAAAACCATTTTAATTATATCTCCCCGAGTCAATTTATATCACCCAAAGGGGTTATTTTACTAGTGCTTCAAAACAGAAGATGGAACACGTATTGATAGATCAAAGGTTCTTAGTATTACATCATTTATGATCTCTAATGTAAAGATATATCAGATGATAAGCCATTGCCCAGTCACCAAAAATTTTACAACTTACAATCCACATGGGTCAGGTATATAAAAACAAACTTAATTATTATAGATTCTTGGACTTTAAGAACGAAGTATCAAGTATATATTAAAGGTGTGACATCTATTGTTTTGTCTCTTTAAAATATGTGTACAAGTTCACTCACAGGACCATGTCTCACAAGTACCTCCCAACAAAGTTTTAGCTGACGGTGCAGAGGTTGAAAATGTGAAAAGTCTACGAACGATGAAGGAAGTCCAGTGCACAACGCCCATGCAATAAGCCCGGTCTAAAATAAACGCCTGATAAGCTTAACTTCAAATTAGTACCAAAAATCGTTTTGTAACAGAAAATAATGTGTAATTGATTTCAGTTTTATATAAAGGATATTATATGGGTGTGTATATCATACTATATTTACGACACGAGTGGCTGGATATTATTATTCACGAGCGAGTGATATACTGGTATTCAGGAACAAAGTCGTTATTAGAATATGATTAAGACATGAATATAATATTCCCTTGAAATAAAAATGAAATGAAATAAACGAAAATACGCTAAATGCACTCTTCAGTGGTACATCATAACATTTGTATGAGGTCATGTCACCATGACAATGTGATAGTTTGCCCTAGGTCGTTGTATGGAAAATATGAACCTCGATATGATTGCTCTCGTAGGCAATATATTCAATCCATTCCAACAAGTGATGGCATAAACTTATACAAAGTTAAATACATGATGTAAACTGCACATAAAGTTGCAAAAAATAGAACCATGGGCTCTGTAGCTCATCAGGGTTTATATTGTTTGATGATGAAGACAGAAACATATTGTCTCAATATAATGCATAATCCCTAGCCCTGACAAATCTTCGTCTTGAAAGTGAGAGAGAGCACTCAGCAAGGTCAACACACATGAAATTATGCAATAAGCTGACCCCTTGGCTCTGGTAACAAGCCAGCTGTGCTTTTACAGCCAAATTATGTAATAGCCTCTACCTTGCACAAAACACTGGCATCACTGATCTAACTGTATAAGGCTTAGAGAGAACAGGCAATGTGATGAATCTCATGGTACATACAATTTAGAATCACCTTGGCTAAACAATCTTTGCACAATTTTATCGGTTCTTAACCTTTTCATCCAAACATCTAAACATTCTGAACGCAATATTCCTTCTAGTTTGTTCTGGAGAAGAAGAGGAAAATAGATTTTTATGTTTTGTTTATTAGGGAAAATTTGATTGAAGTGCCATAAAATATCAGTTCAAAATTCAATTTCAAAGGTTTTTTTTTAGGCTGTGGCCCATATTTGGGGTTACAGGATCACCAAATTTACAAGTTAGAATCCCCATTGGCTCAAGAGTTTGCACACAATATTACAGCCTTCTAAGTCTTTTGGTTTCAGAGAAACAGATGAAAACAGGATTTTAGGTAATGGCCTGTGAGGCCCTTATTTGGGGCCATAGGGTCACCAAATCTACAATTTAGAATCTCCATTGGCTAAAGACTCTTTACAAAACATGACAGCCTTCACGGTCTTTTTGTTCTGGAGAAGAAAATGAAAATAGTCTTATCTTATCATTTCATCACCAGTCATATGCAGTTCACATATCTCATGTAAAATAAAAGAATTCTTAACTCCTCTTCAATTTATTCCTTTGTGGCTTGTCACAATACTCAGTTCATAGGCTATTCAATAGTTCTCATTTCACATTGATTACATCAATTTGAGAAACATGTCCACAATGTAGATTGTAGTCTTAAGTCGACATATATTTCACATTCCTACTGAATAAGATTAACTGCAAAGTTACCTTTTTTCTCAATTCTGCATTTCTCAAACCCAAGTTAGGACTCACATATCTTAAAGATGAGATGACTCTCTCTCAGGTATTTTATTAGGGAAAATTTGATTGAAGTGCACATAAAATAACAGTTCAAAATTCAATTTCAAAGGTTTTTTTTAGGCTGTGACCCATATTTGGGGTCACAGGGTCAATTTACAAGTTAGAATCCCCATTGGCTAAAGAGTTTGCACACAATATTACAGCCTTCTAGGTCTTTTTGTTCCGGAGAAACAGATGAAAACAGGATTTTAGGTAATGGCCTGTGAGGCCCTTATTTGGGACCACAGGGTCACCAAATCTACAATTTAGAATCTCCATTGGTTAAAGACTCTTTACACAACATGACAGCCTCCTAGGTCTCTTCGTTCTGGAGAAGAAGAACAAAATAGAATTTTAGGTCATGGCCTGTGAGGCCCTTATTTGGGGTCACAGGATCATCAGATCTACAATTTAGAATCTCCATTGGCTAAAGAATCTGTACACAACATTTCAGTCTTCTAGGTCTTTTCGTTCTGGAGAAGAAGATGAAAATAGGTTTTTAGGTTATGGCCTGTGAGGCCCTTATTTGGGGTCACTGGATCACTAAATCTACAATTTAGAATCCCCATTGCCCAAGGAGTCTGTATACAAAATTTCAGCTACCTAGACCCAGTGGTTCTGGAGAAGAAGTCGAAAAAGCGAAAAGTTTACGGACGGTCGGACGGACGCCATCCCATGCCATAAGCCCATCGGGCCTTTCAGTAATAATAATACATTTTTTGCTATTACGAAAAAAATGAAAATTTGGTGAACTTTCGCGGTTTTGAGGGTACGCATCTTCAAATATCTTCTTCTAAATAACGGCAATACATACAGACACATAGAATCGCTCATATGAAAGCTGAATGACTGCTGTGAATCTATCAACCTAAGCTCTATCTCAAACAGTTTCAGAGGCAGAGCAATTTAAAAATTGAACTTTTTGAAAAGGTCATTTTCGGCCTTTGACTTTAAAGGGACATAACTCTGTTAAGAAAGAAGTTATATCAATGTTCCTCATTGCCATCCCTTCCTCATAACTAGTTTAACACTTCTATAACACATCATTATGATATAAAACTTGATAGTTTGAGCACAATTTGGACATATTTCCAAAAAAGTAAAGTTTTTTTAGTTTTAGCGTTTGCGTGGGGTATATCCTTTGAAGAATTATTGATCATAAACCACTGACGATAGGAAGACGTTTAATAGCTCATTTTGAAGTGCAAACATCATTTATTGAGGACAATAATTTGCAAGCACGTACCTGAAACAGCTTACGTGTGACAAGTCGTGGTTTTTGTTGGAAGGTTCATAACTGCTTAACTTATTGGGCTATTGAAATTTTACTCTAACCTGTATATGTACAATTTTAAGAACAACATCGGAAACGTTGTCTAGGGGTCCAAAAATAAGCATTTTTGAGTATTTGAATGTAATATTCACAACAACATAACGCATTAAGGCACAACACCTTTATGTCACTAAATATGCTATGGGAACATTATGAACACATACACATGCGAAATTTGAAGCACAACTTATTTTTTTGTGACCTTGTCATAGCAAAAGTTCAAAGTTAACCTTCAAACATTGACATAATTGTCTTAGGGAAATTCTGTCCAAAATTGATATTGAAATATTTTACATGAGCTTCAAATAAAATGTAACGTTTTTAAGGACGACAAATGATGAAAAACGCTTTTGACATTATAAGGAAGAGTCTCTTCCAAGTTGATATTCATATATTTTATTAGAGCTTCAAAGCATATCATACTATGTTACATGTGCATTCACCTCTATCAGAAATAAGCAACTCCTGAAGTAACATTCATTTATTTCATTCATATTGTCTTCATTCCAATCCATCTAGTTTCTACCTTTATTGATGAAAACACGATTTCGTTTCACAACCATAGCTTCTATGTCACCTTTAGAATTCATGAAACAAACTTACATGCACAAGCAAATTATTGACAGTATTTCTCATATTTGCTCTTTTTTCTTTCAGATAACTTACACATTTGAAAGGTTATTGTAATCAAGTTTTGTTTACCAGGAAGTCATAGTGCATAGTATTAATAATTATAAAAGTATACCACCACAGTTACTGTTTCAACAAGATCACAGTTATTCCTCTCACTTATTATACATCATTGCATATTTAGCAATATCTATATAAAATACATTTTGGTCATCATTCCTTCAGTTATCACGATTTAACATTGACAACAACACACAAGACCACGTGGTGAAGGTCTACATATTCTTTCACTCAAAATTTACATACAACTAATTAAGTCAACATTTACAAAACATAGTTTTTTGGGGTTTTTTTTTTCATTAATTATTTGTCCGGTAACCACGTGCACGATTTAACATTGACAACACACAAGACCACGTGGTGAAGGTCTACAGATTCTTTCACTCAAAATTTACATACAACTAATTAGATCAACATTTACAAAACGTAGTTTTTTTGGTTGTTTTTTTTTCATTAATTATTTGTCCGGTAACCACGATTTAACATTGACAACACACAAGACCACGTGGTGAAGGTCTACAGATTCTTTCACTCAAAATTTACATACACCTAATTAGATCAACATTTACAAAACGTAGTTTTTTTTTCATTAATTATTTGTCCGGTAACCACGATTTAACATTGACAACACACAAGACCACGTGGTGAAGGTCTACAGATTCTTTCACTCAAAATTTACATACAACTAATTAGATCAACATTTACAAAACGTAGTTCTTTTGTTTTTGTCTTTTTTTTCTTCATTAATTATTTGTCCGGTAACCACGATTTAACATTGACAACACACAAGACCGTGTGGTGAAGGTCTACAGATTCTTTCACTCAAAATTTACATACAACTAATTAGATCAACATTTACAAAACGTAGTTTGTTGGTTTTTTTAAATTATTTGTCTGGTAACCACGAATTAACATTGACAACCAGACAAAAGACCATGTGGTAACGGTCTACACCTTCATTACACCAAACATAAACATACAACTAACATAAATAAACATTTACAAAAAGGTATTTTTTTATTAGTAACCAGGATCTAACAAAAGACCAAGCGGCAAGTCTACAGGTTCTTTCACGAATTCACTTCCACTCTTTCAACACGTCAAGCAATGTGTCATGTAATCATAAAACAGTCACATTTTTATTTCCAGAGCTTCATGGAAACTGTAATAGGTAGGGATCATGTTTACAGCTATCTTTTCAATATTTCTGGTATAAACATGATCAATGATTGTATCATCTTCAGTCGTCGCTTCTGAAACATGCTGAGTAAACCCAGATATTGCAAGTAAATCATGAATTGAAGATGATGTTTTTATGTTTTCATTGAAGTCTCCCATTACAATCATGCCACAATGAAACATAAGAATGAGACTTGAAATCAATGTTGACAAGTTTTCTTTAAATATGGAGACTTTATATGTTGAACAACAACACAATCTTCTTCAGGCAAATGCAAGCAAACGTGTTCTATATTACAACTATGCTTGACAGTCTGTACAGCCACGCCATTCTTCACAAAAATACCCACACCACCGTGTGCTTGAAATCTTAGATTTGAAAACATGCTGTTTGAGGTGTTGTATGAAGACTCTGTTTTGATGGTAAAAAGTAAACGACTGCAAATATTCCCTGTTAACCATGGGATCTGATATCCATGTCTCGGTTACACAAATGAGGTCTGACATCACAAAACGGTCATCAACTTTCAGGCAATTGAAACGAGTTGCGAGCCCTTGAATATTGTGCAAAACAAATTTTAGTTGATGATCGTCTTTGTCACCAACAGGTTCACAAACAAATCTTTTCATCTTAGCCAATGCATCAGTAACAAGGTCATTGCAAAATATTTTGTCGGGTTGGAAATGTTGAATGACCAAGCCCTCCAATGTTCTGACACGACTTAGCGCAACATATGCTTGTCCTGATGTCTGAATACCATCAAAAGACACAACCGCTTTATCAACCGTCAATCCTTGAGTTTTATGGACAGTACGTACATGCCCATGCCAGTTTCAAGGGGAACTGGCTTCTCATGCCAGATCCATTTTTTGCAGATTCCTCTTGTCTCAGGATTGGAGTGCTTGAGGTGAAACGTTGTTTGGAAAGGTAGTAGTTCTTCTCAAATTTACTCCAACATTTGAATCATCAAATGAAATAAAAATTGTCTCTACGGTCTCTTCATTTGGTTTTAATTGCAAATATGAAATGGAACCAAATACTCCATTCACAAGACCATCAGGTGTGTCTATGTTTCTTGTCAACATTACCCTTGCACCAACTCCAACAGTAAGAGTTGTTGGCAAAACAAACGATCCACATTGTGATTTTTTAACTTTAACGCCAGTTTGTTTCTGTTTTAACGTATCCACAGCTGAAATACTTTTAACATCAGCACATGTTTCTCTCAATTTCTTCAAGTTGTATTTGTCAACATTGACATTTTTGGCAAATATATGAATGCAGTCAGAATCCTCACCTGTCTCTCGACTCTCAAGAATTGATATGTCATTTGGTTCTAATGCAGCTTTACGGCTTCTTACTCTTAAGCGGTTCAAAATTTCAGAAAATTTTTTGTCTTTGTGTCTCATGATTTGAGTTAAATCAGCTTTAACAAAGAAATCATTGAAGTAGTCAATTCCAATCTTTTCAGCGAGTAATGGTTTCCCTTTGACTGGTGGCAGTTGGTAAAAATCCCAAACAGCAAGGACAGCGACATTGCCGAAAGGAATCTCTTCTGGAGTCTGTTTTATTTGTCGCAGCCTTCCGTGAATGTAAGTCAAAAGCTTATGATCAACCATAGATATTTCATCTATGATCAATAGTTGGAGGCTTCGATACTTAGATCTAGAGTATTTATTTTTTCTTCACCAAGAGGAATGTATGGTAAATATGCGTCAATTCCAATGGAAAATGCACTATGGATTGTCTGTGCATTAATATTGAAAGCTGCTACGCCAGTTGGTGCCGTGAGTAAAACGGAAATATCATCAGGATTTTCTCGAGTTTTGGCAAGAAGTCTATTGCATTCATAACTCACCTGGCCCATGAAGACACAGATGGAATGGTCTGGGTTCATATCCATTCCTCCGTTGAAGAGCCCAATGTCTGATCTTGAAGAAGATATCACTTTGTTCTCTATTTAATGATATCAATATTTTCTCAGCCTCACTTTTGGACAGAGAGGATTTCACTGAATCAGTTGTACACAAGCTATTTATTGGTGGTTAATTCAGGAATATTGTCATCAAACTCTTCCATGTCATGACTTGTGTGGACAACTTCCTCGGACTCGTGCCTTTCAAGTTCGGTTTCAGGACAAATCTGGGCCCAAGCATCACCGAGGGAACCGGCATTTCCTAAAACATGTTCAGCATTTTCAAGCTCTTCTGGATCTTTCTCAAAGTTGGACCGATTTTCATCAACAATAGTCTTAACAGATTTCAGCACATTGCATATCTTTACAGAACCATGAACATAGAAATCTTCAAACGTTTCAAAATGTGGGGGTTTCAAATGATCAACAACTCTGTATGGTAAAAATAGCTGAACTATGCTTTGGTAGAATTTTTCAGAGTTTTTTAA
This sequence comes from Gibbula magus, assembly GCA_936450465.1. Taxonomy (NCBI): domain Eukaryota; kingdom Metazoa; phylum Mollusca; class Gastropoda; order Trochida; family Trochidae; genus Gibbula; species Gibbula magus. The sequence continues at coordinate 6,086,545 of OW388291.1, forward strand.
TTTTGAAAATCTTGGATACCGCACGACAGCTGGTTGACTGTTTGTTCTTTTTTGCATAAATCCAAGATTATTTTGAAGTTCTAATAGCGGTGTCCGCCGCTTGGAGTTGTCGACACGTGAGATTTCTGAAGATGAAAAAATTCTATATTCAGAGCAAAACTTTGACAAGCAGAGTTGATCCATTTCAGGTGTTTCAGGTCTCTTTAAATAGCGATCAACAATGCTTGTCGCCCACATGTCATCTTCATTGAAGTTATCAGAATGACATTTTTGCCTTAAAGTTTCAATTGGCAAGCTCATGCGAATATTGTCTGTGCCCACGGGTATGAATTGTACTAGCCGAGAACCTTGTTTTAAATGCAAATTACAAACACGGAAAACTGCTTCCTGCGCGGTAACCTCTCTGTGTGTCAAATAAGCATGTCCAATTTTTTTAGAGATTGTTTTGCATCAACATTTTCACCGCAAGCTATCTTTTCCGTCTGACTTAATAAAAGTCCCAGTTCCCTCTCAGCTTTACTTATGTAGGATATGATATAGACAACACAGGAGTACGCATCTACCACATACTGGATGTCCATGTTAGCATCCCAGCATCTCAACAATTCAGGGTTATATTGGTTGATCCAAGAATCACATGGCCGTCTTTGTAATACAACACTTGTTTTTTTTCCCAAAGCAGAACACGCTTCTTCAAATATCATTTGAGTGATACCCAGTGCTTCAAACAAATCATCAGTAGAATCATGTTTTCATCATTGATCTCTATCCAAAGACCCTTTAAAATTATCTCTGCCGTTTTTTGTGACATTTTGTTTGATCTTAATTGATTTAAGTCAGGATTTCCATCACCATCCTTTGGCAAATCCTCAACAGTTTTCGTTTCCTCCTTTGAGGTATGGCAAACAAATGTTTGACATGAAGGTGGCCTGGGAAAATTAAATCTGCATACTTCCCCGGTTTTCCGACATGTTTTGGAATGATTTTTACTGTGTTTTTGTACACAATTAACGATATCATGTAGTTCGTCATCATCGTTAATGTCAGGCAGTTCGCAGGTAATATATTTGTCAACAATAACATCGTCGTCATCAATCGATATTTTTGGAGCTTTTTCAATCCAAAATAGACAGTGCGTGTGCGGAGACCCTCTTTGCTGGAACTCGACACGATAAGAAATAGTCCACAACTTTCCCAATAGGGGCTGCTGGAGACATTATAACATCTTGGAGGAAATGATGAAATCTTTCATTGAACATCCTTGGAGGTGCGAAAATGTCTTATTTCAATTATTAACACTTTGAATCATTACATGATTGTTATACACAATGAAAAGTGATCACTGATTGTGTGACCTTGAATTTAAAAGGTCAAGGTCACGAAACATGTTCAAGGTCACCAGTTCTGAAATCACTAAATAACCTTTTCCCAAGAAGGAATTAACACCTCATATACATAGCTTCTTTCTTATAAACCTGGTGGATGATTTTGACATGTTCACATTCAAGGTGAAAGGTCAAGGTCACAAGTTCTGAAATCGCTAAAAAAAATCCTTGTAAACACAATAACTTGACAAATATTTGTGCTACCAGGCTCTTAAACGTTTTTGCTAAAATCTGTTAAAGGTCAAGGTCACAACTTAAGCGTGCTATTGTGAATATGCCTTATGTTAACAATGAACACTTTTGAGTCATTGCATGATTGTTATACACAATGAAAAGTAATCATTGATGGTGTGACCTTGAAGGTCAAAGTTCAAGGTCATGAGATATTGGTTAAGGCCATGTTAATCTTTTGATCCAATTTTGAAATCAGAAATAGGTTTTAAGAACAAAGTTGTGAAAAGTGACCCCATTGATGATTCAACTTGTTAGAATAACTTGAATAATAAAAAACATTTTGTCCCAAAAAATTCCCATTTTATTTATGCTGAGGAGAAGGCGGAACAGGGAAAGGCGAGACCCAAAGTTTCGGAGCTGCTCTGCTTTTGCGGTGTCCCGCAAACGCTCTTCTAGTTATTTCTGGCCATCTGAATTCCGCTGATGAAAAGGAGCAAAACCATGTCGGAATACCCAATTGTCTAATCATGGCAAATATATCTTTTTGAACAGCTTGCCAAAATGGAGGGGTACCCCTTATGGGTTTTAAAAATTTATACCCTTCATCATGTTTCAAAATTTCATTCAATGAATCTTTGTCAATCAGATGTTTTGAAGATATTGTTTTCCCTTTACCAGAAGCTATACCCTTTCGTATGGAAACTGAAACGTTTGATTTTACTTGTTCCAGTTCAGACAAATATTGAGCATAAACAATGTAGTCGGTATTATTCGCAAATCTCGAATCAGCATTCAACAGTCTGGAATTCAAGTATCTTCCCAAAGTTATTCTCTCGTCCCTTACATCATGAAATGATGAGAGACCTTTTGGAAACAATACAGGGAAGCATTTGGCTTCATTCGTTTGGTCTGATGATATCCCTGTTGGTGTTGAACCTTCACATGGAGCAATGCTAAGAATATTTTCAAAATTGCTGTCTAGAAAATGCTGACCAATATCAACTGGTTGTAGACAGGTATCAAGTAAAATGCCATTTTCAAGTTCTGCATTGTCATCAACAGGTTGAGATTGGGATGAAGTCACTTCAGTATTATTAACATCAAATTCAGATGTAATATGATCAACATTTTCATCTACTTTACAATCCTCTTGGTCTTCAGCTTCATCATTTGCATTGATCCAATCATTGTTGAAGTCAACGTCTTTGTACCAAATGTTATTGGTTTTCAGATACGACAGTGCTTCTTGGATATGCTCGGTATTGACATATTGATATTCATAATGACCTTTGAAAGACAGCTTACGTTTCAATTTAACAGTATCATTTGGTCACTTGTTTCACACCTTGGTAAAACTGAAACAGTTTTGTTTAAATTTGATGGCACGCATACAGTTGGGCCATGGACTCCATTTTGACCCCCCTTAGGTAATGACAGCACTTTCATGAAGGGTATGTTCAATGAAACCAGGTGTTGTTCCAAGGGGTTCAGTTGCTTTAGTTCACGGGAATATCCTTCAGTTTAAGATTAGTTATTACTGCTTCTGCCGGTTTTTTGCCACTTTTCAATTTTCTGTGACAAGTGTGGCATATCCAGCATCTACCTGAAGGACCTTTACTTACCATGCAGGGTTTTGAACAATTGTCATAGCATTGATGAACAAAATAATCTGTTACACAGAGATCAGCAAGCTCTAACGAATTGACATAGTTTGTTTTGGAACATTTTACAACTTGATTTTTGAATAGTCTCCGATTACAAACTGAACATTGGTATTCAGGGCCTTCAGTAATCATGTCTTTGAATCGTTTCTTTGACATTCTCCTGCTGAACATCTTATTCCTCTCTCTCCTAGTTTTGTTTCTTTCTTTCAATTTCTTTCTAAATTGTTCATCATTTCTATATTTAGCCGTGCTAGCAGACCTAACAAGGTCTCGAAATTGTTCATCATTTCTATATTTAGCTGTGCTAGCAGACCTAACGGAGTCTCGAAATTGTTCATCATTTCTATATTTAGCTGTGCTAGCAGACCTAACGGAGGCTCGAAATTGTTCATCATTTTTATATTTAGCTGTGCTAGCAGATTTAACAGAGTCTCTAAAATTCAGAATTCTGATCATACTTGTCAACACTGGCTTTTCTCAATCGTTTTCTGTAGGATTCAGATTCTGCATACAATGCTGCAGTTTTTCTCTTCAATTTCTGGCGATATTCCTCGTTGTCGACATACTTTAAATTTTGTGCAGCTCGCTCACTTCGTGTGCAAGTTGTAGCAGATTGTGGTTTGTCATTTTTTCTTTTGACTCTCATCCGGTTTGGCCTCACAGTTTTAGTGGCCCGATGCGAAGTTGCTTTAATTGGAGTAGGTACTTTTAAACTTTTAATTTCTTGAAAATTTGTTTCAATGTCTGATTCATTGGATGTGCTTTCAGGGGACACTATCAACTCAGTGTCATTTGGAAAGGAGTTCTTATCAGATGATGGTTTCTTAATCTTTAAAGGCTTTGGAGATTTGGTAACAGGTTTTCTTTTGACAAAAGGCATCTTTCCAGGCTTTTGAGAACGACATGTTCTTGGGATTTCAACAGCATTTTCACAACTGACACTGACTGGAGTGACCTCAAATAATGTGTTTCGATTCCCACCCATGGACAAGGCCAGTCGAATACAATGTTCATAAACAGCATGAACAGTGTGGTACTGAATGAGGATGCTGGTTCCATCCACACTCAGTACACCTTGTTGATTCCGTGAGTGAGAGTCAAACACAAAGTAAGATCCTTGATAGTTAATGACCATAAACAAAGCCTGACAAAAATTTATGAAACAGGAGGCTCTGTTTTCCAAGGCTTCCTCCAAAGCAGCTTCAAGGGTGACCAAATCTCCGAATTGAAGCATGTCATCAGCAGGCCAAATATAATCCTGCACTTGGTCCATCCTGAACCAGTGTAAAGATAGTGTTGAAGACGTCCAAATATTCTGGCAACTCTGTTACCAGCAGGTAGCCATCTGACATGGTTGATGATCTCTGGAGGTGACCATAGAGTTCATCACCATGCAACAGAACAGCGTCCAAATCACTACCAGTCCACTCGTTCAAGGACTTCACCTTACTGTAGATCAAAGACACGAGAGAAACGGCCACGCACTGCTTCCCTCCGGTAAAAGGAAATAGAACCGAATTTCCCTGAATGACCCATTAACATACGTTTGACTCGACGAATTTTCATATTGATCCAGAATACCTATATCACAGTCGAACTTTGAACAAATGCCAGAAATGTCATCTGCAGTTTCAATACAATCTACAGATACACTATCCTCCAATGGAGATGTAGGATAGTCCTTACTTTTAAGAGCTATTGCCTTTTTAGCTGCATTTTTTACAAACGACAGACGGAACAGCGGCAAAAAGATGTTACTGGATACAATTGAACAATATATTATAAAGAGACAGATAGATATTTACAATATCTGAACAATATTAAAAGCAATTGCAGTTCAGTATTTGAAGACAAAGGTATACATTGTAGATTAACTGACGAAAGGACTGATAACAATAGTTAAGGATAATTAACTTTTCAAGAGACAACTTTCATACCGAAAATATTCACAACAAAGATTTATTGACGGACTAGGACCGACTTGACTCATAAAATTTTTAAAAAAATTGGGCAGGGGTTATTTGTATTGTACAGTGCGATCTATTGAATATACGCATAAATTCAGAAAGCTTTCCCTAATGCATTGCTGCATGTAGGATTATGCGTAGCTTCAATGGATCACACGAGAACGATTGCAGGCAGTACCTGAATCGTAACCCTAATATGCATATAAAACCTACACTGAGAAAGAGCCAGGTCAAACTTTCAACACAGTGAAAGGTTGCCGAGCCCCTTCGTCAGAGATTCAACTGACCAAAAGGTCAAACAATTTCAGATATTAAACATAACTGACAACGGACGGAGTAAAAAAGCTAATTAACAACACAGCCACACACACAGTAAACAGAGAGCAATTAAAATGTATCTCAAATAAGTGACGGGAGAAACACGCACAATAAAACGTATTCTAAGAAGCGGGCGAGTTGGGGTTTAACCTGCTGTCGGGAGTAATTATACCCCCGACCAACGGTTGGGGGTATATAGTTATACCAACGATTCCGTCCGTCCGTCCTTCCGTCTGTCCTTCCGTCCGAAGACAATTTGTGTCCGATCGATTACAGAAAAACTATTCGTCTCATCCTTTTTAAATTTGGTACATGTCTTCTTCACTACTAGGAGAGGTGCAGTGCGAAGTTTAAACCGAATTGGTGAATTTTTTAATTTTTGGCCATTTTTTGAATTTTTTAACTTAGTCAAATTCTGAGCATTTTTTGTCCGATCGATTACAAAAAAACTATTCATCTCATCCTTTTCAAATTTGGTACATGTCTTCTTCACCACTAGGAAAGGTGCAGTGCGAAGTTTAAACCAAATTGGTGAACTTTTGAATTTTTGGCGAATTTTTGTATTTTTTAACTTAGTCAAATTCGGAGCATGTTTTGTCCGATCGATTACAGAAAAACTATTCATCTCATCCTTTTCAAATTTGGCACATGTCTCCTAGGTGCAGTGCGAAGTTTAAACCGAATGGTGAATTTTTTAATTTTTGGCTTTTTTAACTTAGTCAAATTCGGAGCATTTTTTGTCCAATCGATTACAGAAAAACTATTCATCTCATCCTTTTCAAATTTGGCACATGTCTCCTTCACCACTAGGAGAGGTGCATTGCAAAATGTAACACGATTTGGTGAATTTTTGAATTTTTGAATTTTTGGCGATTTTTTATATTCTTTTACTTTATCATAGCTAGAATGACTGAAGCTACTTCTGTATTGTGATTTGTTGACTTCATCATTTTCTTTTTCATGTAACTTTCATCAAAAACTACTTCTGTGTTCTCGTTGATTTTACTTTTTATATTTCCACTGTTTATATTTTGGGAAAAGTTAAATTTTCTTTCCTTTCAGCCATTAACTGCTGTATATCTCTCACTGTGCCTTCAGGGGTGTGCTTCCATGTACCTGTTGTTCACTCGAATGAATCATTATGATGGATTAATTTCCAAAATAAAGTTGAAATCAGTGGTAATAGCAGTAGTGTTTTATATTACCAATACCTTTTCAAGTTACTTTTATTCCTATTTTGACTTAAACCACCTTTTTCACATGAAGATCGAGACTTGTCCCACCATTTTCACGAACAGTTTAATCTTAGCAATTACATTTCAAAGCTTATCAATCGTTAGGTGTGCAGACACCTCTCTCTTTAAGTAAAATAAAAATGTCAAACTTAAACAGTCGGGGGTATTAGTGAGCCACGCTCACTTTTTTGCTTGTTGAATTTAAAACACAAACTTAAACTGTCGAGTAAAAATTATTTACAAACCTGAAGGTGTCAAAAACTAGATAACTTGCGAGAGGTTATCACAATTAAAATAAATCTAATCAACCGTCAAAAGGCAAAACTACAGACAAACTTAAAAAGTCACAAATACTAAATAACATCCAAGAGAGCAAGGTTACAAAAAGAAAACTATTGTTTCGACAACGATAGCTCTTTCGGAGTTCCTAAAGACATCGACGCCTAAGTTAGCCCAACATGTAATATTCTATCCAATCAGATCGTTCTGAATTCATAAAGACATCGACGTCTAAGTTAGCCCAAATTAACATGTAATAATCTACCCAATGAGATGGATTCTCTCCAGGCAATGAAATTCATACAATCAGAAAACGACAGAGAAACTCGGAAATTCTAAGCAGCCTTGAATGTGCTGTCCGCAATATTTCAAATATTGAACATGTGGATATTGAGACCAGGGATAGGCAAACGACACACGTTTCTCCTGTTCTGCTGAGCTAGCAGTCCCGACTTTTGACTAACTTTGTTACAAGATAGTTTTCAGAACGCATATACATAACTTCTTACTTATACCCCTGGGGAATTTTTGGGACACGTTCACATTCAAGGTCAAATGTTAAGGTAACGAGTTCTGAAATCACTAAAAAAAAACCTTGTTAACACGATAACATTTTGCGTTCAGGCTCATATTTGGTATATATCATCTATGGAGAAAGGGCCACTAATATTGTTCACTAATATCCTTCAAAGGTCAAGGTCACAGCTTAAGCATGCATTTGCGAACATGCCTTATTTCAACTATCAACACTTTTAATCATTACATGATTGTTATAAACACTGAAAAGGGATCATTGACTGTGTGTCCTTGAAGGTCAAAGTCACGAGATATGTTCAAGGTCACCAGTTCTGAAATCAGAATTAACCTGTCTCCAAAAAGGTATTTAGACCTCGTAGTACATTTTGATATGTTCACATTCAAGGTCAAGGTCACGAGTTATGGAATCAATACAAAACTCCTTGTAAACGTGAGAACTTCAAAATATTTTGGGATGTACCAACTATGGAGAAAGAACAATATTTGAAATAGTTTTCGCTAAAATCCTTTGAAGGACAAGGTCACAGCGATGTTAAAACTTGTGAATATGCCTTATATTAACTGTTAGCACTTTGAATCCTTACACGATTGTGATCATTAATAGTGTGGCCTTGAATGTCATGGTCATGAAATATTGTTTAAGGCCGTATTAACTCTTTGATCCAATTTTTAAATTAGAATTGAATGAAGTGATTATTCAATTTGTTTAGTAATAACTCCAATGGAACAATTATTTTTTTTATAAATGTGCTCATTATATTGATGCTGACTAGAAGGAGGAACAGGGAAAGGCGAGCCCCTCAGTTTCGGGGCTGCTCTGCTTTTGTGGTATCATACAAACGCTAATTTAGTTGTAAAAGCTTCGTTGTCCTTGGCTATTTGGGAAGGCCATGAGAGGTAGAAAATATGTTGAACAAGCCGCCGCGATTGAATGGAGGGAGGAAGCTTTGAAGTGCTTTAACCTACATATCTCCCTTGTCAAATTTCATGTTGAGAGAAACGTTGTATCTTTATGGAACCAATGAAATCATTTGTTTTGCACTTCCAATTGTGTATGCTATCCATGAAATATTCATATATTCTTACAACGTTTGGAACAGAGATGATAACATAAAAACATATTGTATAAAGGCAAGTTAATGAGCTGTTGCAGTAAAAAGCTGACCTATTGTTTATGTACAGCAGTTGACATATTCAGACATGCTTTCTGTCAAGGCGTGACTGATTGACTGTTTGGGAAGGCTTTAAATGCTTTCCTAAAATTTGCTGGAAAAGTCCTGGTTGCATCTATGCTATGATTTTATCAGGGGGATGAGGATAAACATGCTGTCAGCACTATTTTCGCTTTTTATCCCACCGGTATGTAATACCGTGGGATATAGTCATCACCCCGTTCGTCTGTCCGTCCGTAATCATTTCGTTTCCGGAGCAGAACTCTAAAACCGTTCACGATATCTTTCTGAAACTTTGCATATGTATTATCCACTAATTGAAGTGGTGCCTTTTGATATTTTCAGATTTCTGATTTTTTTTTTTTCCGTTTCCATAGAAACTTGTTGAATTTGGAGAGACAGAGACAGGTTCGTTTCCGGAGCACAGCTCCAAAACTGTTCATCATATCTTCCTGAAACTTTTATTTCTTTTTCTGTTTCCATAGAAACATGAGAGGGATGTTGGTTGTTATTTGATTTTGACTGCTTCTGGAGCAGAAGTCTTAAACCCTTAACATACCTGAAACTCAGCATCTGTTATACCCACTAACTGAGGTAAGGTAGTAGATACACAAGTATCTGTCAAAGATGTGTTTTACAAATTTTGTGGAACCGGTGGGATATGTCATCTTCTGATGACTCTTGTTTAACACATGGATGTGGCCATCCAAAATAGAGTTTTTCTGACATTAAATAATCCCTGGGGACCTTTTTTCATGAAAATCTTTACTGAAATTACCCGACTGTATTGGGAGTTTCTCCAAAGACATCTTTCCAGCAAACTTGGGTCTTGAGTTGACGACATGGGATTGTACTTCCAAGTTGGTAGCCGTTTTTAAGCTGTTGAGGTGACAGGTTTGCCTTTGCAATTAAAGTTTTAGTCCCTCAGTACGGCTGAATGGAATGAATTGAGATGCAGTGAAAGCTAATATGTCTACTCACTGATAGCAAACCTTTATCTTAGGTGAACCTTAGGTTAACGTTAAGGTTGTCACAGGAGCCTTTCATACTACAAATTCTTTGGACAGTTTTTCTGAAATAATTAGCAGCTATCAGTTTTTGCGCGTTTTGTATTGGCTATAAGTTTTTTCCTAGAAGGTTTTGAGAACTCGTATACATAACTTCTTACTTATACCCCTGGGGAATTTTTTTTGACATGTTCACATTCAAGGTCAAAGGTCAAGGTCACGAGTTCTGAAATTGCTAAAAGAAATCCTTGTAAACAGGATAACTTGAAGAATATTTGTGCTATCAGGCTCTTTGGTGTAACCAACTATGGAGAAAGGCCAAGATTTGAAAAGGTTTTCGCTAACCTCTGTCAAAGGTCAAGGTCACAGCGGTGTAACAACTTAAGCATGCATTATTTCAACTATTAACACTTTGAATCATTACATGGTTGTCATTGACTGTGTGACCTTGAAGGTCAAGATCACGAGATGACCAGTTCTGAAATCACTAAGTATTTTTTTTCCAGTAAAATAATAACACCTCTTATATAAACCTTGTGAATGATTTTGACATGCTAACATTCAAGGTCATGAGTTCTGAAATCACTACAACAACAATCCTTGTAAACATAACTTCAAACTTGTTTGTGCTATCAGGCTCTTATTTTCGTATATATGAACTATTGAGAAAGACCAAGATTTGAAAAGGTTTTCGCTAAAATCTGTCAAAGGTCAAGGTCACAACTTAAACATGCTTTTTGTGAATATGCTGTATTTTAACTATTTCAACACTCTAGTCATTGCATGATTGTTATACACGATGAAACGTGATCATAAATGGTGTGACCTTGAAGGTCATGAGATATTAGTTAAGGCCGCGTTAATCCTTTGATTACATTTTGAAATAAAAAAAGAACTAGGTTTTAAGAACAAACTTGTGAAAAGTGACCCAAGTGATGATTAGTAGTAACTCGAATAAAGAACAAATGTTTGTTAAAAAGAATACCCATTTTATTGATGCTGACGAGAAGGCGGAAGAGGGAAAGGCGAGACCCTAAGTTTCGGAGCTGCTCTGCTTTTGCGGTGTCCCGCAAACGCTCATCTAGTTTTTATAGTTCAATTGTTAATGTAATTTTGAGGACTTTTGAAAGGATGGGTACAAGCCCTCATCTGGTGTTCCGAATTTCGACTGAAGTTTTCATGCACGTTCACTTCACTATAATTATTATGTCTCGCCATGAAGGGTTTGGGAAACGTAGTTTTTGGTTTACTTTCCGTCAGCGTCTCCATTGTTTCCAGAGCAGATCTCTAAAACTACTTGACCAATCTTCACCAAATTTGGTATACAGCCGCCCAGCAACTTTTGGTGGTTTTAGAATTTGATTTTCTTTGTTTCCATTGTAACAATTTTGACTTTATCTGTTTGAAGGGTGGGGTACAATTTTGACTGCATGAATGACGATTGCATCTACTAAAGTGGACATTAAAACATACATTTTCTATATTACACCTTATTATGAACATATTAACCGTTTATTTATGTTTTTTTCAGAGGGGTGGTGTCTCTGGATATTTTTTGTTCGAAAACTAATAAAGATACAGACGTGTTTCATAGCTTATTTTCAATCAGAGAAGTTGATTGATTAAATGTTGAAGTCAAACATGGACATCTAGGTCAAGGAGAACTCTTGAAGACCTGTTTACTGCCTTGGCAGTCCTAGTTTTTCATTATTTTTATCACACTTTACTAAATTTTTATACAGTAATTCACATTTTAAAAGTAAAGATACATAAATTGTTTGAAGTCACACAACCAATAAAGGTCAATGATACTAAATATTCATAATCTTCACACATTACACTTGTTCACTATCTACATGGCATGTTTTCCTAATTTCACCCATCCTAATAATAAATTCATATTATGCTATTTCTAGACATGATTGCAACAGAAACCAACATAAAATTTGTTTTATTTCATCTTCAATAAATAATAAGTTTATTGCCGAATTATAAACATGAGACAGCAAAATACCATATTCTCAACATATCACAGACTTATGGGACAAAGGATTATAAAAACTATCATGAAGATCTACAAAATTTCATATAAAAATTGTGTCTATTCAGTTTCATTGTCATGTTTGTTTCTTTTTCTTTTTCTTCTGTTTCTTTTCTTGCTCCATTTCGTCAGCTAGCTGATCTGCCGACACTGAGCTGCACTCATTAGATTCTTCAGGTAACAGATCCCTGCCTGCGAAGAAGAATATTGGAGATAAGATTAGAATATTGCCGATGAATACTGTTCATATATTACATATACATACAGTTGCACACAGTAAACTACGGAGAAGCCAAGAACTATTAATTATTAAGTCTTTGAGGGGCATGTAGAAGTGGTTTGCATAGAAAACCACAATTTTTGGATCAAAATATCTCTATTGTGCAATGTGTAGTAACATGATGTTTCAAGGTATCTGCTCACTCTTTCATCAGGGGAGTTTGCAAATATCACAAGGCAGGAATATACAGAATGGTAACCTTCTGAATATAGGCACTAGCCTCTGCACTTCATTTCCAACACTGCATTAAAGCCTACTGGCCAGTGATGATTTTATCATTCAAGTATTTACCCTCTCTCATCTAAAACTTGTATTTCAAATCCTCATTGCATATCCCACGCATGCTTTTTTAGTCCTCATTGTAAAACTTTCTCATGTATTTCAATATCCTTAAATCAGTTTTCTTTCACCTGTTATCATTCTGTATAAATGTGACTACCTTGTTGTAATATACATATAAACATATAATAAATTGTCAAAACCTTAACAAATTTAGTGATATACAAGGGCAGACAACTTCAGTTCTCGACAATGACTCCACATGTTCCTAGCCAACTTCACAATGCAAGCCATAACTCTTGCCAGTCTTCATTACTGGCTGATTTAGGCCTTGCAGTATTTCCTTAAGAAATCTGTGCTTAGAAATCCAGACCCACTATGCATTTCTGGTGCAGTGATTCACTATCTAGGCACAACAAAGCGAGGGAAATACCGCAAGGCTTAAATCAGCCAGTAATGCAGACTGGCAAGAGTTGCGTTTGGAAGTTGGTTCCTAACATGATTGTGTCAGTCAGATAGGACCATCAATGTCTGGGTTGTTGAGGAAACTTACCCGACTGCCTGTGAACAACTCGCTTGAAATATTCAGGGGGGATAACTCCATCAGCCGTACCTGGACTGAGAATCACATTGTTTGTCGATCTGAAGAGATCTATGCCTCCTGTAATAGACATTAAGAATATTTTAAATGAAATATGAAAACTCTTTTTTGGAAAATATGAAATGTAAACCTTCATTTCAATCCCCTCTAGTTCATTATATTTCTACTTCTAAATGACGGCAAACTGCTTATAAAATTAATTCAATTTTCTTACAAAGCTATCAAATTCTCTTTATTATAATGTGCAATATTTTTCAAATCCAAAATCATCATTGAAAACCTTAGAATTTCCACAAGGTCCAGTGTGAGGCTGTGGTAGGGTGGAGAGAGTAAGACTTCTCATATATATAATGATAGAGAGATGAGATATATACACTATTTAAGAAATAGAAGACGAGTTGGAGTGCTTTATCGTTGAATAAAACATAGCAGGGAGCACAAAACACGAAGGGCGCGGCCCTGAGTGTTTTATGCTCTCTGCTATGTTTTATTCTACGATAAAGCACAACAACGAGTGTTCTATTTCTTATATGAGATGTCCTTAAATAGTTACTCGCTTTTCTATAAAAACGGTGGAGATATTATGTTGTTTGTATAAACTATAATTTGAAAATATTAATGCCCCCCAGTCGTAGAACACATTCTCTACCATTGAACAATGAGAGTGATGTAAACTGTGACGTCATTTGCTAAGCGACGCTCAAACTGACGTCTAAAATCACGAGCATGTTTTATTGTCTCATAAAGCACGCTGTCGGTTCAATTGACCGCCTGTGTATTATTGCCGTAGGTATCTTATATACCCCAATTCATCATTGCCACAAACTGTCAGTATAATGCATGACACAATCAACACATGATATATATTGAAAATCTCACCCAAGTGTATTCTGATATGAAATATATCAACACAAGTTGATGAAAGTTACAAATATCCAAACCTAGCTTGCCGAGGATATTTTACTTAAATCAATGAGATTTTATATATTTGATAACAGAAGGCACAAGGGTGAGATTTTATTTATCATCCAAAACCATTCTTCAGTATTTTAAGCTTGGGGGGAGGGGGATATTTATTTGTATTTGTATCTATGACATCACGGCACTGTGATGTCATCAGCATCAGCATTGTGAGTCATTAATTAATGATGTAAAAACATTGTGATGTCATGTATTTGGTAAAGGCAGGGCATTGTGCAAAATAGACAGTCAAAGCTATATCTCCCAGGCGATATCACTTGATCTCACACAAGCAATATCTCCTGTTGAACTCTGTTCAGGGCCTAATTTCACAAAGCACTAAGGTGATCGTAAGTCACTAAGGAAGCCTTTGAGCAATGTTAAAGTATGGGAGTTAAGGTTAACCTTAGTAAAGGTTACTTTGTGAAAGGAGACCCTGGGGTTTTGCCTAAAGGTGCATCCACTGTGTTTCATAAAACTTTATTTGGCTTTAATACGTTCCAACTCACCAAATGTGCTGTCTACAATACAAGTAAATGCAGTCAGCTTGCATATTCATCCCCAATTGCCAAATATATCATAATTACTAGTTTCCAATTAAAATCAAGTAACATCATTATACATTGTGTAGAAACCGAAACTGTCCCATTATCAACATTATCAATCCAATTTTGTCATTTTATCTGTTTTTAATAAGATTCCAAAATTAAGTTTCAGTCATTGGCGCGCGTCAACCACGATGCATTGTCTGGTTTTCGATCAGAAATCACTACTTTTACCTTCATATCCTCAATATACTATGTCGACTATCATCAAAATAATAGTTTTCGGTAACAGTCGGTACTTCTCGATTAAGTTTAGTGTTTGGAAAATATGACCACAAACAACACAATGGATGTACCTTTAATTACCAATACTTTCAGAATTTAAAGGACATAAACTAAAGAACTCTAAAGCAAACAAATGATTGATTCCCACCTGCTATAGTCCTGTCCACATCGAGGTATATCAACACTTCACATAATCCTCTCATTCCTGAAATAAAACAATGGTCGACACATTATTTATTTCACCGTTTACCAACTACATTTCAAGAAATAAATATTGGGGAAAAAGATGGTGAGAAGCAGGGATGCAGAAATCGGTCTATTTGCCGGACATGTCCGATTGTAAATCCAGTTTGACCGAATGGAAAATTGACCTATCGGACATCAGTTGACCGATTGCAGAAAATAAAAGGAAAAACTAAATTTACAAGCATTAAATAAAGGCAAACGGCCCTGCTTGTGTCGGTCATAATTGTTTATGAAATTGAAATATGTTGATCCAGTCAAGAAGTCACATTTATTCTTCACAGCACGAGGCACAACGTCAATCATCATTATCTTCAGTAAATTAGAATTGTCGGCAGAAAAAAGACTTACCGTTTGTTATTTAATTGGAATTTCCAGTGTCATTTAGTGACTGAAAGATGTGACCCATTTCACAACATTATTTACGAAAAAGATTTCATTAAAATCGCATTGTAAACAAATTTTGTCAAAGATAAACTTTGCATGAACGTGTGGCTTCACCGTACCGGTGATTCATGAATTTGTTTCAGATTGAGATTTTGCTATTTGAATCTCGATAAATTTAATAATATCTCGGTCATAAAACAAAGGTAACATATTTCAACAAAAACTTAGAAGTATTCACAAACCACTGATAACGCCATCAGCCCCGGGTTCTCCCACAGCGAAGTGGATGTGAACTCGTCTCATCTTCAACAAGCCCTGTCAACAGAAGGAACAATTATAACCTAGTTTCAACTAAAATATTACCATATTTGATCTCATCACTATGATATAAGATATGGAATACACTTACATTGAGAAACAAGGGTAAATCAGAAGATGACATATCCCTGCGGTTCCACAAAATTTGTAAAACACACCTTTGACAGATACTTGTGTATCTACTACCGTACTTCAGTTAGTAGGTATTACAGATGCTGAGTTTCAGGTATGTTACAGGTTTTAGACTTCTGCTCCAGAAGCAGTCAAAATCAACAACAACCAACATCCCTCTCATGTTTCTATGGAAACAGAAAAAAAAAAAAATTCAGAACAAATCTGAAAATATCAAAAGGCACCACTTCAGTTAGTGGGTAATACACATGCAAAGTTTCAGGAAGATATGATGAACGGTTTTGGAGCTGTGCTCGGGAAACGAACCTGTTTCTGAACGAAGTCCAACTTCAACATGTTTCTATGGAAACGACCAAAAATAAAATTTTCAGAAAACTGAAAATATCAAAAGGCACAACTTCAGTTGATGGGTAATACACATGGAAAGTTTCAGAAAGATATCACGAACGGTTTTCGAGTTCTGCTCTGGAAACAAAATGATTACGGTCGGACAGACGGACGGACAGACAGCCGGACAGATGGCCGGGGTGATGACTATATCCCACGGTATTACATACCGGTGGGATAATAAATGTATTGAATGAACTCACATTTACATTTTTAAGTATTGAGCTATTTTGACATTAGAAATTTGAAGCCTTATGATGACTAATAACTTGTTAAGCGTAATATCTGTTTTGGAGTTGGGGCTAAGGGGGTAGGGGCTAAAGGGGTGGGGCTAAGGGGGTAGGGGCTAAAGGGGTGGGGCTAAGGGGGTAGGGGCTAAAGGGGTGGGGCTAAGGGGGTGTAGGGGCTAAAGGGGTGGGGCTAAGGGGTAGGGGCTAAAGGGGTGGGGCTAAGGGGGTAGGGGCTAAAGGGGTGGGGCTAAGGGGTAGGGGCTAAAGGGGTGGGGCTAAGGGGGTAGCCATGAATGCCCCTACCCTGGATCCACCACTAAAAAAATAATAATGACTCTACTATTCAAACTACACAAAATTTACAAACCTGAGTTTTAATTTTCTGCCAAGATCTCATACTAGTGCCGTGAATGGCGACCGGAACCTCTGAGCTATCTGTGATTGGTTTCAGTTGTAGATCTACCTGCAACAACAGTGTTCCAGTTCACAGCCCTCGGTGAATCAGAAATAGTCGCATGTTTGCAATGGCTAATTCAACATCTTTAAATCTAACATTAACATTTATACATGTATATTTAATAGAGCACATTATAGGCATGCATAAGATAGTATGATCTCAAATATAACAATGAGACATTTGTTCACTATGTAAATGTTTATATATAATGTAAAGTGAGATACTCGGTTCTATAAGTTGAATAAACCCTCTATCAAGCTACAATGGTGATAAACCTTATCCTCACTCTATTCAGGACAATGTCATGCAACATAGTGTCAGCTTGTGATGGTTGTACATTTATCAATGAAATCTCTCACCTCAACATAAAACAAAATAATAATGAAATAATCAATAAAACATCGGTTTTCCCTTGACAAATACCATGTTTATCTCATCTCTTGAGGTACAAAAATTTATATTTCAGGATAGGCACACCCAATGATATAAACATGGTGGGGGCGGTATAGAGAAGTGGTTAGCGCGTTCGGCTTCGGATCAAGAGGTCTGGGTTCGAATCCGGCCAGGGGCACAGCAACTTTGTCTGCAGTAGAGAACTGTTCTACATGCAGTAAGGTTTGGGTACAATTTACACTGAATTTTAGCGTAGTACCACCCATGGTTCGCTAGTTCCAGCTGATGCTCGCAGGTTTCACCGCAATGCATAGCCTCATGGCGTTGCAGGCTTTCTCCCTGCCATAATACTAGCAGCCGCGATATAAGTGAAATACTCTTGAAAGCGGCGTTAAACCACAACTCACCTCACCTCACCTTATCTATAAACATGGTATTTGTAAAGAAAAGACAGATATCCTCTATATTCATTAACCTCTATGCCCTGTTGTAGCAAGATGATAACAAGAGGTAAACACTTTCAATATGAGTATAACACCATTTGCGGATCCAGAGGGGGGTGCGGGGCTGCCAAGAGTACCCAGAATAGTAAGTAACCATGGAAACCATAGTCAAAACAGGGATGCAGTCATGCAAAAACCGCAATCCAATCTTAACCCCCTACCCCACTGGTAGCATTTTCCAGGTATGGAAAAGTGCACCCCCCCCCCCCCCCCCCCCCCCCCCCCCTCCACTCAATAAGCCGATCCGCCCATCTGGATTCGTAACCAAAGATTATTCTATTTGGCCTAACCTCAATATTAATCCAAAACAGACCAGGAATCTTACCTCGACCGAGTGACCTTGGTTGGCCCGTATTTTCAGTTCACTAGTGATGGGGTCAGTAACTAGGGCAAACCTCTTCTTGTCATTGTTGTCAACCACGTATTTCACATCGTCAATCGTGTAGGACGAGAACTGGGGCATTTTCATAATGTCCGCAAGACACAGGAAACCTCCTCTCAACAGAAGAATTTGATCGTGTTTATAGTTATTTCAAGTAAGCATTAAATTAAAATTGGACGACATTTCTTATCATTGAAATCTTATCTTTAAAGAGTGTATCTCAGTTGAACATGTTACATGAAGAGACAACAGTCCACCTTCATCCGAAATGACAATGTGACAATTAAATTGTATTATTTTATTTTACCACAACCTTTATTTGTAACGACATTAATTTATTGATATGCAACAGTTGAATATTGAATCAGCTTGAATGAGCATAATTTGACAAGATAGACACATATATGGCAAATTATGGCATTGAATATGTAAACACAGAGCAAGGGGGTAAATAGTGTCATTGACTCTGTAGCTCATCAGTTCTTTGTCGGATTTATTAACTTAGGTAATTTATCACAGTGACACTAAAAGCCATGGTAAAACAAACTGACCACCATTAGTTAGACAAACAAGCCTTGACTAATTGGTAATTCAGATATTATCAGCTGCTGGAGGAGAGATTCATTCATTTTCAGTCTGATTAAAATCGAGGGTTTTCCGAGGAATAAAAATTGCAAAATTGTGCATCTACCGGGATACGAACTCATATCGTTCAGGGGTTTCCAAGCCAAACCATCTGATAACAGTCCGTAGATTTCCGTGTTCTGACGCAATTCAGTTAACCAATCACAAGACGTCCAACAAAAGCTTTCGGTGCAAAAAGCTAGCGGCAGTTAACTCCTTATAGCTATCCTTTCGTCTGTTTCGAATGCTTTCAAAACAGAGACTGTTTAAAAACTATGATGTGATTGGTCAGCTATTTAACTGGGCTTTGGCTGCGCTAAACTGGTTCGGAACAAGCGCCTATACGGAGTGTTGTCAGACCTTGTGGCGAGGAATCTACAGAACCTGATCGTATCCCAGTAGATGTATTATTTTGCAAATTTTATTCCTCAGGACAAGGTCGATTTTAATCAGACTGCATTCATTTTAATGTTTTTAAAAGTTGTTTAAAGGACAGCACACACAAGCACAAACACAAATACAAACAAATAACATGTTTGAAGTATGCAAAATGCAAAATGCAAAATGCATGAATCATAGAACCCCCTAACCACCCCATCAAGTATCTCTTACACCTCTTCTTACTTCCAATGGCTCTTCACTAAACATCATCAAATTGCCACAATCACTAACTGATTATGCAATTCACTGCAGTACAACAAGGCCAGTGGGAGCAACAGCACTAGGGATAGAGGGAGTAGAACAATGAAATTCACCAATTTAAGTATCCATCATACAAAGAAAAAATTCTCAAAGAGGCATCCATTGGGTTTCATAAGTTTTGATTTGGCTTTAATACGTGCCAAAATACCATATATGTGCTGCTTTCAGTTCAAATAATTTCACTCAACTTACATATTCATCTCCAATAGCCAAATATATCATAATAACTACCGGTAGTTTCCATTGAACATACAGTAACATTATTATTCATGTGCAGAAATCGAAACTAGCCGCCACATTTCAGTGTAGTTATATGATATTTCCAAAATTACGTTTGACTGTTTTATGCGCGCATTGTCCGGTTATCGATAAAAAATAACTACTTTTACCTTTGTATCGCCACTATACTGAACCAATAAGCATTAAAATGGTAATTTTCCGTAACAGTCAGTAGTTTTCGATAAAATAACATCATCCATAACGTTTTGAATATGTGACCCCAAAAACACAATGGATGTGCCTTTAAAATTTGAGCTTCTTAACATTACCAAACACCAAATGAAAACACTTTGATGTCTCAGCTGCCTCTTAGTCTCCACACACAAAATTTCACGTTTCGGAACACAAGATGGAATAATACCCCTAACCACTGGAACTGAAACGTTTGTATGAAGGCTCAGGAGACACACTGGTGCAAAGATGGTAAATCAGACTGTAAATCCCTCAAGAGAAGCATACAACTGATAATGTCTAGCATTCCATGGGGAGACATTATCAAACCTACCTTCCTCCAGCTCCAGACCAACACTACTGGCGCCGTGTCGCAGGACCCAGGATAGAGACTTGGATAGTTTTGTCAGTGGGTCAGTTTCCTGCAACACAGTAGTGAGTGAGTGAGTGAGTGAGTGAGTGAGTGAGTGAGTGAGTGAGTGAGTGAGTGAGTGAGTGGGTTGGGGTTTAACGCCGCTTTCAAGAGTATTTCACTTACATCACGGCTGCTAGTATTATAGCAGGGAGAAAGCCCGCAACGCCATGTGGCTATGCATTGCGCTGAAACCTGCAAGCAACCATGGGTGGTACTACGCTGAAATTCAGTGTAGCATTGCATCCAAACCTTACTGCGTGTAGAACAGTTCTCTACTGCGGACAAAGTTGCCGTGCCCCTGGCGGGATTTGAACCCCAACACCGGAGTGTGCAGTGTATAGAAAAAGCTTGAAAACATATATATTCACCTAAATGAAAGAGAAATGCAGATGGTTTCCTATCCCTAATTGAAATGTCATATTTCATGCATCCTGCAGCCATCAGTGTATTTTAATCTGTAAAAGCTAAAAATGACCATCCGATGAAATGACTTCAAATCAGGCAATACTGACCTCAGATGAAAAGACAGACAAAGATAAAATCATGACAATTCATTGGCTGACAATAAACATGCAATAACTAGCGATGTGTCACCAGTTGCCAAGCTTTATGAACTTTTTCTTTCTCAGGGGCGGATACAGCATTTTTAGAAAGCAGGGTGCACTTTCTCCAGACCTCGAAAATGGTAATACAGCTTCTAAGAATAGAATGCACTTTTATAGAACTCAAAAAGTGCTCTCAGTATGCCAGTATGATGGGTATTAATTTTTGGCAGAGCTTTTTCTAGATTTGCGACAGAAAGACAATTACCTGCAAAACAAAATTATGCTATTCACAGATATTGTTTATTTCATAGTCTTAGATATCTTATTAAATGATATAGCACATCTTTTCTATCTCCTTTCCATCAAATAGGAAAAAGGTTGAAAAGGTAAATCTATAATTGTATTAAGTTAGGTACAGTCAGCCCCCGTTTATCCGGTTACAGTTGAAAAATTTCCGAATAGTGAGGTGTGCGGTTAAGCGAATCATCATTTGTAAAGAAGTAAATAAATCAGATTTGAAATACTACGGTGCGGATGACTGGGATTCTGGATAAACAGAGTCCGGTTAAACAAAGTCTGACTGTACATGTAAAGATTTTGTTTTATAGGCCAGAGGATAATAAATGTGTAGGTAGTCATTCTAATGCATTTGGAGTAATCATTATATTTTTCCAACTTTGCAGACTCTCAGTTAGAATGTTTATTCCCAAGACAGGATACTGTCCATCTCAAAACACAACAATGATTTCCTATTGTGTAGAAATGCTTGAAAATTGAAGTTTCCTTCAAATGATTGCATTTATACGTGTAAGACGATTGAAGTTTCCTTCAAATGATTGCATTTTTTTTATGTGTAAGACAATTGAACTTTCCTTCAAATGATTGCATTTATATGTGTAAGACGATTGAAGTTTCCTTTAAATGATTGCATTTATATGAGTAAGACGATTGAACTTTCCTTCAAATGATTGCATTTATACGTGTAAGACGATTGAAGTTTCCTTCAAATGATTGCATTTTTTTTACGTGTAAGACGATTGAACTTTCCTTCAAATGATTACATTTTTTACGTGTAAGACAATTGAACTTTCCTTCAAATGATTGCATTTTTTTTACGTGTAAGACAATTGAACTTTCCTTCAAATGATTGCATTTATATGTGTAAGACGATTGAAGTAAGACGATTGAAGTTTCCTTCAAATGATTGCATTATACGTGTAAGACGATTGAAGTTTCCTTCAAATGATTGCATTATATGTGTAAGAGAATTGAAGTTTCCTTCAAATGATTGCATTTTGTGGCGTGTAAGACAATTGAACTTTCCTTCAAATGATTGCATTTATATGTGTAAGACGATTGAGGTAAGACAATTGAACTTTCCTTCAAATGATTGCATTATACGTGTAAGACGATTGACGTTTCCTTCAAATGACCACATTTTTATGTGTTGGAGAACACTGAGATGACTTTTTTGTTAAATCGAGACAAACTCTTTTGCTTTCTGATATTGACAATATCACTCAACACTTTACCAACCTAGAATACAAAATATCTTTTTATAAAAAATATTTTATATGATTATAAAAAAACTTGCTTTTACCTGTCGATTAGGACCCCCTTTTTGACGCCTTGGAGGTGCATTTGCCATTTCTATAAAAACTTATTCTGAAAAACACAAGAAAATAATATCCATGAATGTAGTGTTTTGTTTTTGCTCATAGTATCAAGATGCCTGAAGAGTGGTTTGATCTCAAGTGTAGTGTACGTAGAAACAAAATAGTCCACTAACACTATATTTTCAAAAGTGTTTAAAGGCGCTGTAGAACATTTTTTGCATATTACTTTTTCTCAAATTGTCATTTATCATTTAGTCTATACAATATAGGCCTATTGTTACATTAGGCCTACAGGGTAAACATTTCATTATACATAGAATACGTTTAATCGGTATTTACAGCAAATGCTGTGACGTATACTGTAGGTATCGCTACATCAGTTAGATCACTTTAAATACCTTTGAGCGGCCATTTTATTTTTAATGTGTATGTGTACAATGTGAACACATTAAAATGGCCGCTCAATAATGGGAAATGAAATGGCTTAACCGAACCATCATCATGTGCATTCATTTTAGATATTTTAATATTATTCAGGAGATTTATTTCGACATTGGCAATACCTATTTGACTTTTTGTGAGAGCACTTTATTTCAATAAGCAAAACGTACTACTGCGCCTTTAAAAGAAATTTCATTTTTTTAAATTGATTTATAGAAAGTCAATTACACTTCAATTAATAAGAATTTGTTTCATATTACATGGTAAAGACAATTAGGCCTAAATTTGTCTTCGAGATTCATTCCATACTAGTACTCAATAATTTCAGTTTTTCGGTTGTCAGAGACTGGATGCATGTGCACCTTGTTACAGTGTCTGTCAGAACTTTTCATCTGAGCTGTCTATCAACAAACATCCAATTCAATCATCGTGTGTACAAACACTTCAAACAGGCAATCACAACATAACACGGTGATGGTACGTATGTACCGCATACTTACCTGACCGGTGAGGTCTCATTCATATGTCAAGTCTTCACTTGTTGACTGGTGTCACAACAACATGAAATCGACATGCTCATCATTTGTTTACAATCGTGCTTCTTCCGGGTTAGTTAAAAAGTTGGAAGAACTTTATTCCGGATTATGATTCTATACATGTAGATGAAGGAGTGTTTAAGCATATAGGCCTACATCACTCTGAAACTGTTATCACAGAGTAGAACATATACCTGGTGATATGTTACAGGTGATATTTGAGCGCTGTATTTATTACACCAAAATTAAGCAAATTTAAGGCATCATGCATTCCAACTTACAAACGCAAGGCATAACTCTTGCCTGTTGCCAGTCTCCCAAAATCAGCCAGTAATTGAGACTGGCAAGAGTTATGCCTTGCATTTGGAAGTTGCATGCATGCGTTTAATATTCTTTTACCCTGAACACACACAAAATTACGGGGGAAATATCTACAATATAGTACACGTTTTGTGTCGCAAACTCACGATAACCTATTTTAAATAATATAGTTATACCCATGAATTACCAACCCCTCAGTATATATACTCATTACTACATTGTACTTATTTACAATGTTGTTACTGTGCTTAGAGGATATCGTGTATTAATATCGACTTACAGTCTTTAAAAGGTATATGATAACCAGACAATAAGTTACACAATTTGCTACATCATGTATTCATTTAAATCATCAATCATTTGTTATGATTTCATTGCAAAACACCACAACGTTTGTCTAAAACAACGTAACAATTAATTGGAGATACATCAGTCTAACTCTTCATATTTAATGTTAAAGCTAGACAACTGTCTTTATAAAAAAAAAAACATTTATATTTGGATCCCCAAATGCGTTGTGGGAGGACTCTTTTTGTTGAATTACGACTTGAGCGAAATAGGTCGTGGCCTTGATTTTAAATCAACCCGTCCTGGGAAGGACGCGGACATTTGTGTCAGTTCAGAAAATGATTTAGTGAAAACGCATTCGCATGGCGTCGTCGATACAAATCACCGATTACGACGTTTCACCAAGGACCGGCTTTCTATTGGAAAATGCTCTGGTAATTACTTCTCATATAATTTGATAGGATTCTGTCCGTTTTCTAGTTCAGTCGTAGCATTTTCGACTGCGTTGCTGCTGGTTGGTTAATATAAAAATGAGAATGGGAAATGGAGTTTTTCAATCCGTAAGAGTCCTCTTTGCGTGAACCAGTTATTGCCAATCTATGTTGTTGAAAACATATGTTGAATTAAAGGGAAGATAGAAGATAGAATAATAGATCAATTCTAGTGCATGTTATATCTATTAGTTATATCTATTAGAGTTAAATGAGATGTTAATTGATTGACTATGGTGTTCGAAGGTAGGCTTGCATGAGTGGGTTATAATTAACACACATAGAAATGGGATATCTTAATATTTTGTAAACAAATATTTTGTAAACAACCCTAATTACCACAAAATGTCAGTATTATTTGAAACTCACAATGTATTACAATTACGAAATTTATGTAAATTTCTCTCTATCATATAATGTCTTCAATGTAACACAACTGGATTGTTTCAAACCATAGTCTCAAATATGATATATTTATGTAAACTACGCGTACGCCCGTAATGTTTTGCATGTACTTGTAAACTTATGGTAATAAAGTTGATTGATTGATTGATTGATAATAGGCTAGCTATCACTCCCTTTCGCGAAATGCCACGGAATTATCATCAAACTAACCTTTAATATCAGCATTATCTCTGAAATGATCTGTGCAATATGTGGAATATATTTTCTTCAGCTGTTTCCGTCTAATGATATAGTTATAACGACGGAACTGTCCATATAAACGTATAATAGCACCTTTTCTAATGAACGCACAGATAATAAATGGAAAAGAAATGTAACCATCGATCAGTGGGCTATTTTCCCCTCTTAAATAAAGATATACTTTGCACAAACATGTTTATGATAAATGGCAATTTTGAAAAATAAAATTGAAATTGCAAAAATAATTTGCTACAGTGCCTTTAAACTTAATTAGACCAACTGAAATTGTGACTTTGATCATTGTACTTGCTTCTTTTCCTCTTTTCATCATGGGTCTCAAACAGTCGCTTTTGCTTATTTCTTATGGATTTGGATTTGTTCGGCTACCACAAATGGGGAAAATCATGTAGATTTTATCAGAATTTTAAAATACATTTAGTGGACTTTTTGACAAATTTGAAATCAGGATTATACAAGATTCCAGAAGCTCTCTCAGCACTAAGATCATTTTTGGATTTAAAAATAAAAATAATAATCCTATAAATGTAATCATCCTTCTGATCAAACAATATATATTCAAATGTGCTCTTGGAAATTATGCACCTCATATCGAATTTATAAAGAAAAATATCAACAAATACTACAATATCACTAGATATATAGATTTATCGAATGGAACTGAGAATCATTTTGTTAAATTTTGGTCAACATTGCACTTGTTGATAGATTGAATATAAACATGTTGAAGTATTGTATTTTATTGTATTGCAATGTATTGTATTGACTCTGTATATGATGTGTGCCTGTAACGCAAAATATGGAAAAGAAAAAAAGAAAAGAAGAAAAAAAAGATAATTTTAAGTCAATTTTAGCGTTTGTAACTTACGACACTATTAAAGTTAAGAAAGCTTCAGATCTTGCCGACACCACTTATGTTTTGAATTGAGAATTCAATTGCTATCTTATTAAACCGTGAAGAATGAGATGTTGAGTCTATGGCACCATTTTTACATTAAAGGTAAGTTTGGAATGAGAAACACGTTGGTCATATGGTATTCAGTGTTAAGAAGAATGATATTATGTGCATATAAATCACTGTATATATACTGAACAGCAAAAGAAACGCGAGTCTACTGTAACAATTTTGTAATTACTGATAACACTGTATATTGAGCAAATTTATAATGTCAGAGCATTCATATTTCGTTGACATGATGTTAATAACGTATTGAACAACATATAGACATAATGAAAAGTCAATACTGGTGCTGAACTTCTGCGGAGTATTAGCTTGTGCTATACATGTAGTCAGCTGTTAAGGGCCCTATGTGCTTTTAAATGCAATTGGAACTTCTGCAAACACTCCCATGTAGTTGTTTGATGCAAAACCCCTGTCTTTGCTGATATTTATTTGACGTTATGACGTCATTTAGAATTTCATTCAGAATGTTTCTATGGTTCTCCTTTGGGTAAAACTTCAAGGTATTGCATTCTTTTTTCGGTACCAAGGTGTTCCACGAGCACATTTACAGCTCTTGCCAACTGTTCAGCATGCAATCGGCCAATATCCCAGTTTCCGAAAATTGCACGCTTTTCTGTGCCAAGCATTAACTTCTTAAACATTGAGACTGGAATCACAATTTTGGGTCCTTTAATTTCACAGAGCAGGTCTAGGATTACAGCACGAGTAATTCGGCTCATGCAGATAATGTGACCATGGCAACATGTCACGTGCATTTTCGCGAACTGATACCCTTTGACTTTGCAATGGTCACCATCTGTACTCTACAGTACCAATAGCTCAACATGTTCTCCAACATTTACTAATGATACGACAAACCATGGGCTGATATGCAATCAGAAACTATAATCATTAAAACTCGCGTTTCTTTTGCTGTTAAGTATACATTGGTTTAATGAAACTTTTTCAGGAATTATTACCAGAATACTTTGAACCATGGAACCGCTTGGCGAAGAACATGCCAGACTTGGTAGCGGAACACGCCATGCGGAGGTCTGTCACAGAGGTGAGAGGAACGTGTTTAAGTGATTTTCTTTGGTATAAATCCAAATTTGAGCACACATTAACGAGATTCCGGCCCGGTATATTGTGTTTCACCTGTCCGTCTTTCTTTCCTTCCGTGTTGAGACTTTTCAGATGAGGGAATATTTGTTGGAACTCAGGGTGTATTTTCCGAAACGTTAACCTATGCCATAACCTTAATAGTTCAGTGATATCCCTTTGGTACTTATATATCGGATAATTCATTCACATGATCGAAGTTAAACAGTTGATTTTTTAAATCCAACTTATGCTTTTATCCGGGATAAAATAGTATACATGTTGATTAACACTAACTCCAATTTTTAAATTGCAATCATATCATATTTCAGTGTATGTTCCATTTACTTAAACTCATGATTAGTTTCTGAATAAATCATAAATCTTAATGTTATCTATTTCATAGCTGCAGCAATTGGACGAGAGTAAACTGACCAACTACCATCAACAGCGACTGGCCCACCTACAGCTGGTCATCATTGCATCAGGCTATGTGTGGGAAGAGGGGGATGAGGGGGTCATACAGGTGACCTTGATGACAGTTCTCATGTGAAATATTGCATTTTACTCTTGTGGGACACTATAACTGAAGCCAGGCCAAATACTATGCTTTTTTATCCGAGATTAAAGTAAAGTTGTATCACAGGCGCCAGTCACTAAATATACATATAAGTATACACATCTACATAAATATACATATACGTATACATACCTATCTATATAAGATATAATATCATATAAATATATATGTATACTAATATGTATATCAAGCGTCTTTCGCCTGTGAGTTGTATCTCTCAATGAGTAATGCTCCTGCAAACATCACGACATTGTCTTGATAGGCACAGTGTGTGAGAACGGGCATGTGGTAGACCTACTTGTTTCACATATCAGATGGATATTTTTTTTTAGATATATATTTCTAAAATTCTTCTGATGAGCAAATTTTATTTTATTTGGTAAATTTTATTTCAAGCGCTTATGATTTTATAATTTTACCTCTTTCTTCCAGGGAAATTAAAAATCTGAAATTTCAAAAATGTTACGCGTAATTAGTAAGGCCAGAATGCGTTCTTTTCGGTCTAAAAAACGAAACTTACTTAGTTCCGGGTAAATTAGGATAGGGAGGTGTTGAGAAACATGGAACTATCACCAGTGTCCATATAAATTGCTTTTTCAGATATTTGATTTGATAGATTTTGTTTACGTTTCAGCGTCTGCCCAAGTGTGTTGCTGTACCACTGTGGAATCTGTCCACACAACTCGGCATCAAGCCTGTGATTTGTCACCCGGATGTATGCCTCGCTAACTGGAGATACACAGAGGACAAACAGTAAGTGAGGAATATACACGAAGCAAGATTGATAAATAGGAAAACATGATGACACACTTCGCACCTGTGTTTCGATATAACCCGTGTTCCCACTAGGGGCATCAGATAAGTACAACTTATTCATCAGTGTGAGGATCGATTATAAATATTTACAGATGAGTGGACCAACACGCGAAACTTTTTAGATAGTACATATCACAGGCTGGGGAGGAAAATATAGATATAGGTAGATATAGGTAATACACTATATATCTTGTTATATATATAGTGTATTACCTATATCTACCTATATCTATATTATCTTGTTATATATATAGTATTACCTAAATCTACCTATATCTATATTTCCTCCCCAGCCTGTGGTACATATGTACCCATTATATAAGCATAGGTAAACGTGGCTATATTATATTTATGTGTAGATCTTTGATAACATTTCGATAACAGGATCCTATAATATAGGTTTCATTACTTATACAAATGCGTCACCAATCTAGTTATATATCACTGTATAATGAACGTTATTTTACGTACAGCACTTCAATAGTAAGCAACAGAAGAAACATGAATGAACGTTGCCTACAACAATACACAAATCAGATTCTTCTGCATGTTATCCAAGATATGTCAAACGGTGATAAGAAACAATATCTTCATATTACATAATTCAACATTACATATTGAATATTTGAAAGGTCCGTAGAATGCCTGTATCTGATACCCGGAGGAACTCAAGCTGATTGGTTCTTCAAGGTCACGTGTTTTGTCGAGATGGCGTTTGCGGGTGGTCTTCAGGTGAGCTTTTGTCCTTTACTTCCAGTTCAGATTTCATTTAGGAACATGTTAAAGTTCGTAATGCTATTTCAACATTGAGTATCGGAAACCTCTCATAATTTTAATCAAGTGGATGTCAGATCTCTTTGGCCTGCTGATGCAGGTGTCCGTGTTATACGTGCAATGCTATTACATGATTTGCTCTATAATAATGCTCGTTGTAATCGAAACACTCTAAACAGTACACTTATGTAGGAACTGCAGCTTTAATCGGCAGTGGCACGTTTTTTGCAAATTTTATTTTTTCAAATTTCCCTTTTATAATAATATTTTATGTCAGTTTGATTTACTTTAGAGGGTAGAGCATCTTACAACACAAACCAATGAACCGTAGTGGTAATAACAATGTTGCGTTTAAAGCCAAAATTGCATGGCGGCCATTTTATTGTGAACACATTTTATTATTTCGAATGACAAAAACGATTCTCATGGCTTTACCGAAACATGTACACTCATTTTTAACGTGATTTTCCGAAGAGTGAAAGGTGTTTTACTATTGGTGACATTATTTTTCAAATACATTTCATCGACTTATGTGAGCGAAAAAACGTGCTACTGCCCCTTTAAGATTCTCAAAAAACACTGAAATAAAAATGTCCTATGAAAATACTTATACTGGAAGTTCAGGTACGTTTTCTCAGGGCAACGTCATAGAGAATTATTACCCTTTAGATGAATTTGTTGAATTTTGATTGGTCGATAGCCAATGCAAACCGGGTAGGTGGATTTGACCCTTCAAAAAAGGTCATGTGACAAGTTAAACGGGAAAATACGGAATATACAAGGGTCTTTACAATCGTTTACACATTGTCAAAACACTGTACGTATGCCATCAGCGTGTTTGCTTTGTTTGACTCAAGCTAGTCTGTTTAAAGGGGCAGTAGCACGTTTTTTGAACGTAAAACATCTTATTACACAATCAAATTATCTGTAGTGGTAAAAACTATAATGCGAATAAAGCAAAAATTGCATGGCGGCCATTTTATTTTGAACACAATTTATTATTTTGTATTACAAAAACGATTCACATGGCTTTACCGAAACATGTACACTCATTTTAAACTTTTTTTTTCCGAAGAGAGAAGGATGTTTTACTATTGGTGAAATTATTTTTCAAATACATTTCATCAACTTATTTGAGCGAAAAAACGTGCTACTGCCCCTTTAATTGGCGCAAAAGATCAAAAATATTCGTGTGCAGTAGCCATATACCAAAGAATCAAAATGTGCGCAATAGGCATACCCCAAATATTATATGTGTGTTCCAGACAATGCAGAATGTCCTGGATGGTGTAGATACTGGAGACGTGGAGAAGGTAAAAGCTAACTTAACAGATCTGTTGGTCGTCATAGGGAACATGTTCACTCAACTGAAGAAAATGCATGGTAATTGAAAAGTATTTGTTTTAATTAAATTATAAATGTTGGTGTCTTGTGCACTTTACAAATAACAAGGGTTATTTTGTTTAACTAGTGCTAAGATAAAATGTCCTAAAGTCATTCTTCAAGTCTCTCTGCACTTTAAAGTCTTTCAAATTGACTTTTGTTTTTCTATTTTTAATAGAGTTTCTATATCATATTATGTTCTTTTTATATGTCACGAGAACAGAGACCTATTCAACATTTTAAACTAATTACCGTACATCTGTGGCATTTTGAAGTTAAATTATGAATATAACTATGATTCGACTCATGTATATGCATGAACATACGAGTTCGAACTTCAGCCATATGATATCAAACCTTCTTTCTTCTTGACCCCTGTTACTCTACTGTTATAAACAAATGAAATGAAAAATGATTATAATATTTTAAAAGGACGTGTTTCTCCTAACTCATGACATAGAAATAAATGAGATTTTCTGTTTCAGATAATCTGTCAGCTGATGTATTCTACAATGTGATGAGGCCATTTCTTGGAGGGTCAGTCCTTCACCATTTCTTGTTTTACTGAGCAAAAATTAATTCTGTGAAATTCATTCAATAAATGGATATCTAAAAAAGCTCTATCATTGAATATGTTTACGAGCATTAACAATAACTGCACTGAAGAGAGCAGTTCACTTAACGTGTCTCTGCAAAAAAGACTTAAAGGGACAGTAGCACGTTTTTTTTACAAATTTTATTTTTTTCAAATTTCCCATTTATATTGATAGTTTAAGTCATTTACATTAGAGGGTAAAACATCTTATTACACACACCAATTATCAAAAGCGGTAATAACGGCGTTGCTTATAAAGAAAAAATTGCATGGCGGCCATTTTATTCTGAACACATTTTATTATTTCGAATGACAAAAACGGTTCCCATGGCGTGACGGAAACATGATCACTCATTTTTAAATTGATTTTCCGAAGAGAGAAGGATCTTTTACTATTAGTGACAATATTAAAAAAAACCCATTTCATCAACATATTTGAGCGGAAAAAACGTGCTACTGCCCCTTTAAGTCTTACTTTCCTTTTATATTGTTTGTTATAGTTGGGGAGGAGAAGGAAGTCCGCTGCCGGACGGTTTGATATACGAAGGTATATCTGAGGAACCGGTGAAGGTAGGGTGGTAGCTTTGTCTACTTTTCTACATGAAAGTGATCTGTATATACACATGGTGCTCATGTTATCATTCATAGTAAGAAGAAAAATATGAAATTCCAGAGTTCATAAACGTTCACTACCTTCAAATTCAGGTTTATTCTATACCTGTGTAAGTCTCCCCCGAAGGGTACTAGGGTTTATTGCCAGAGCAGAGCTCTAAAACTACTTCACCAATCTTCACCAAATTTGGTATACAGCCTCCCAATACTATGTAGATGTGCCTTTTGGGGGTTTTAGATTTTTAATGTTTTTAAATTTGTTTTCCATGGTAAGAATTTGGAATTTGTCTATTTGAGGGGTCGGTGTTTCCGGAGCAGAGCTCTAAAACTACTTCACCAATCCTCATCACATTTAGTAAACAGCCTCCCCATATCATGTACATGTGCCTTTTGGGGGTTTGAACTTTTCGAATTAATTACTTTTTGTTTCCATGGCAACACTTTGGACTTTGTCTTTTACAAGGGTAATACTGAAATTGAATCGGGGGAAGGGGTAGACATCTGTTTTTACGACTAAAACACCTTCTAGTTAAAAATGGTTGTGCTTATAAGTGGCAACATTTGTTGGCAGTGTAATGGCGGCAGTGCGGCTCAAAGCACCACCCTCCAGTTCCTGGACATTTTGCTTGGGGTCAAGCATAGCGCAGGTAGATAAATATATACACTTTGAAAATATTGCTTAATCGATGATTTTAAATACCGTAGATATTGTGAGGTCTTGAGCAATTTCGATATCCTTCCCATAAG
Organism: Gibbula magus; assembly: GCA_936450465.1. Classification (NCBI taxonomy): domain Eukaryota; kingdom Metazoa; phylum Mollusca; class Gastropoda; order Trochida; family Trochidae; genus Gibbula; species Gibbula magus. Next base: position 6,119,349 of record OW388291.1, read on the forward strand.
GCATTTAAAGGCGCTGTAACACGCCGTTCGTACACTGAAATAAAGTGCTCTCACAAAAAGGTAATCAATGGCTAAATACTACTGCGGAATCAATGAAAAGAGTCAAAAAGGAATGTATATCGTTCGGGTAAGCCATGCGAGTCAATTTTCCATCGAGCGGTCATTTTAAAGGGGCTGTAGCACGTTTTTGGCAAAATTTATTTTTCCAATTTTCTGTTTATAATGCTAGTTTGTATTATTTAAATTTACTTTAGAGGATAAAACATCTTATTTCACAAACCAATAATCTGTAGTAATAAAAAAGGTGTTGTGTATAAAGCAAAAAATGCATGGTGGCCATTTTATTGTGAACACAATTTATTATTTCGAATGACAAAAACAATTCCCATGGCCTTACTGAGCTATGTACACTCATTTTTAACCTGATTTTCCGAAGAGATAAGGGTGTTTTACTATTGGTAAAATTATTTTTCAAATACAATTCATCGACTTATTTGAGCAAAATAACGTGCTTACTTACTTATAGGCCCTTTGCCTCCCAGGGAGCATAGGCCATCGACGACAACCCTCCATCTAACGCGGCTCTGGGCTAACTGCTCTATCTCCTTCCAGGTCTTTCCAATCAGTTTAGCTTCCTCCTCTGTGTCTCGCCTCCAGCTGTTTCTGGGCCTTCCTCTTTTTCTTTTCCCCTGTGGGTTCCACGTCAGTACTTGGTGGGTGATAATGGATGGTGCCTTCCTGAGAGTGTGTCCTATCCAGCTCCATTTCCTCTTCAGCATCTGTGAAGTGACTGAGTCTTGCCCCGCCTTTCGCCATAGCTCCTCATTAGTGATCTTATCTGGCCATCTGATGTTGTAGATCCGCCTGAGACATGAGTTGACGAATGTCTGCACCTTTCTTTGCGTAGCCTTGGTCCTTCTCCATGTCTCACATCCGTAGAGCAACACTGACTTCACGTTGGAATTGAAGATGCGCATCTTTGTGGCCATTCGTATGTGTTTGGAGCTCCAGATGTACTTCAGCATGATGAATGTTGCCCTTGCCTTGCCAATTCTTGTCATGACGTCCTTGTCTGTGCCTCCTTGCTTGTCAATCACACTTCCTAAGTAGGTAAAGGCCTCTACTTCCTTGATTGGTTGTTCTCCTACAGTGACTGGGGTAGTGCAGGTGTTGTTCACTCTAAGGATCTCTGTTTTCCTTTTGTTGACTTTCAGCCCTGTTTTGCCAGAAGTTGTTGCCAGGCATTCTGTCTTGTCTTGCATTTGGTGATAGGTGTGTGCAAGTAGTGCCAGGTCATCAGCAAAATCTAGATCGTCTAGCTGCTTCCAAAGGGTCCATTGTATCCCATTCTTTCTGTTGGCTGTTGAAGTCTTCATGATCCAGTCTATGACAAGGAGAAAGAGGAAGGGTGATAGCAGGCAACCTTGACGCACTCCTGTCTCCACATCAAAGGGGTCTGAAAGCTGGCCAGCATGTCTCACTTTGCAAGTCATCTGTTGGTATGTAGACCTTACAAGGATGACAATCTTTTCCGGAATTCCATAGTTCCTCATTAGCTTCCAAAGTGTGTTTCTGTCCACGCTGTCAAAGGCCTTTTCATAGTCAATGAAGTTAACATATAATGGAGAGCCCCACTCCAGTGATTGTTCCACAATGATGCGTAGACTGGCAATTTGGTCTGCACATGATCTGTTCTTGCGGAATCCTGCTTGTTGATCACGGAGTGTGTTGTCAACTGCATCTCTCATTCTTGTCAATAGCACTCTGTTAAGAACTTTCCCGGGTACGGACAGGAGCATGATCCCCCTGTAGTTGTTACAATCTCTGAGATTTCCTTTCTTTGGCAGTTTGATAAGGTGTCCTTCTCGCCATTCCCCCGGTATTTCTTCTTTCTTCCAGATCTTTTGGAAGAGGATGTGCAGCATGCTTGTGGCAGTTTCAATGTCAGCTTTTATGGCTTCTTCTGGGACATTGTCTGGTCCTGCTGCTTTTCCATTCTTTAGTGCTCTTATTGCTGCCCTGATTTCTGTCTTTGTTGGGCTATTGATGTTGATGGCCAGGTCTGTTTCAGCTGGAAGGATCTCTGGTGGATCATCTGGAGCTGCTCTGTTGAGGAGTTCTTGGAAGTGTTCTTCCCATCTCTTAAGCTGTTCCTCTGTTGTTGTAAGTGGGTTTCCGTTCTTGTCTTTGACTGGCTGGTCTGTCTGCTGAAACTTGTTAGCTAATTTCTTTGTGACAATATATAGTTCTTTCAGATTGCCCTGTCCTGCCGCCTCCTCTGCTTGTGTGGCAAGGTTGTCAATGTGAGCTCTCTTGTCCCTCTTGCAGCTCTTCTTGACTTCCTTGTCCGCTATGGTGTACTCCTCCTGTGCTAATGCCTTGGCTGCCCTTGTCTTGCTTGTGTTCAGTACATCCTTCTTCCTCTTCCTTATTTCCACTTTCTGCAGTGTGTCGTGCGAGATCCATTCTTTGTGCTGAGTCCTCTTCAAGCCCAGTACCTCTTGGCAGGTGTCGTGCCAGAGTTTCCTTGTGTGTTCCCATTGGGTCTCGACGCTTGTACTGTCATCCTCTAGTAGATCTTGTAGAGGCTGGAATCTGTTGGAGAGGGCGACTTGGAACTCTTTGTGCGTGTTACGGTTCCTAAGCATGTCTGTGTTGTTGTCCCCCGCCGCAACGCGGAACGGGGGACTATGTATTCAGCGGCGTCCGTCCGTCCGTCCGTACGTCCGTACGTCACATTTCTTGTTTACGCGATATCTTATGAAGCGTTGCATCCAAAGTCTTCAAATTTGATGTCTGCCTATATTGTGGGAAGACGCAGACACCAGTCAATTTTGGTGACCTTGGCTTTATTTTCAAGGTCACCACAGCCCTTTGACCACTCTTTAAACTCTTGTTAAGGCGATATCTCATGAAACATTGCATCCAAAGTGTTCCAATTAGTTGTCAGCCTACATTGGGGAAAGACACAGACACCAGTTGATTTTGGTGACCTTGACCTTATTTTCAAGGTGACTGCGACACTTTGACCACTATTCTAACTCTTGTTAACGCGATATATATTGACCGGTTGGACAAAATATTTACAAAATTGGTGTCAGTCTACACTGGGGGATGACGCAGACACCAGGGGATTTTGGTGACCTTGACCTTATTTTCAAGGTCACCAAAACACTTTGACCACTTTGACCACTTTTAGTATTTACACGATATATCATGAACCCAAGCACCCAAAGTCTTAAAATTTGCTGAACATCATGGCACTTTTTTACCAGTAACGGAATATATAAAGTAGCTCCAATGATGTGTCTCACTAAACTCAATGTCACCGGCGGGGGACATTGCCATGTTAGTGGCAAACACTTGTATCTTGTACTCCTGTTGGCAGTACCAGTGAGCTTCTTGAGCCTGAGTCGTGCTGTCATCACAAGAAGGTGGTGGTCTGATGACACATCTGCTCCCCGCATCACTTTTACGTCTTGGCATGATCGTCTGAACTTTTGTCTGATGCAGATATGGTCTATTTGATTCTCTGTGATATGATTAGGAGATCGCCACGTAGCTTTGTGGATCTGCTTGTGAGGGAAAATACTTCCTCCTATAACCAGTTGGTTCAGGGAGCACAGATTGGCAAAGCGTTCACCATTTTCATTCATGTGTCCTAGTCCATGTGTTCCCATGACTTCCTCATACCCGGTGTTGTCCTTTCCTACCTTGGCGTTCAGGTCACCCATGATAATTGTGATGTCTTTTGCTTTGCTTTTGTCCAGTTCCTTCTGTACTTGATGGTAGAAGACATCCTTATTGTCTTTATCAGCATCATTGGTGGGGGCATAGCACTGGATGATGTGGATGTTGATCTTTTTCTTATTTGTGGCAAATCTGGCAGAATGATTCGAGGGCTTACTGGTTCCCTTTACAGCCCCTTTAAGGTTAGAGTTACACGAAAGTGTCACTTTATACGTCGCACTATTTTCTTTCAATACCGATGACAGATTTTGATGACAAATGTTTTACTCTCTTACGTAACAAAATATTGTATACAGTTTAATTATAAATGACAAATGTAAGAAAAAATAATATGGAAAAAACATGCTACAGTGCCTTTAAACTTATTTTACGGGAATGAGACACTGCAGTGTGTAAGTTGATATTTCGATAGTAAATTTGTAATACTAAGCATTTACGCTTCCGTGACTTTTGTCCTGTTAATTCAGATATAATTAATATGTATAGTTTATAGTTTAGATGTTTTGTCATTATTCTAAAGATTCAAAATAATCCATAGTGTATTCGTTTAAATAACCGTTTATATATTGCAGACAAACAGAGTTTTCTTAATGAAATGAGAAACTACATGCCCCCGTCACACAAACAGCTGCTGGATGATTTAGAAAACTTACCAAGAACCCTTTCACAAATGGGTAATCAGTCAAAATGAGTGTCAATAACTATTCTATAGACAATATCACTAAACTGCACAACTATGCAAATTTATAAAGCCGTACGGGAGTTATATTTAATTAACATCAAAGGGATTTTAACAAGTATATGTTGATAACGTTTTGGAAAAATTAATCAATCTAATGAGATGATAACATACAAAGTTCAAAATAGCATCGAGTTATACTCTCCGTTGTATTCAAGTTCAACAATATCAAGTTTTAGATGACACAGTACATTTTGTTGTGTTGACAGTTGCGACAGCTGGCGATGATAGCCTGCTGAATGTGTACAACAAGTGTCTGGAATCGGTGACACATTTCCGTAGTTACCACATACAGATTGTCACGAAGTAAGTTACCATATGCAGATTGCCACGAATTCGAAGTAAGTTACCAAATACAGATTGTCACGAAGTAAGTTACCACATACAGATTGTCACGAAGTAAGTTACCAAATACAGATTGTCACGAAGTAAGTTACCAAATACAGATTGTCACGAAGTAAGTTACCACATACAGATTGTCACGAAGTAAGTTACCACATACAGATTGTAACAAAGTAAATTACAATGTATAGATTGTCACAAAATGAGTTACCCAGTTTGTAACAAAGTAATTATAAGTTACCGTATAGATGTTGACATGTAAGAAGTTACCAAATACAGATTGTCACGATGTAAGTAACCATATACAGATTGTAACAAAGTAAGTTATAAAATAACCATCTATACGTTTTTTTTACGGTTTATACGTTTACATTATATTCAGATTGTCACGAAATAAATTTCCATTTCACTCCTTGTCACACACATATGAAGATTGTCACATTGTAAGTTAACATGCACATATTACATATACTACATACAGTAAGTTACCATCATACATTCCCTCTGTTACAGTTTACAAACTGTAGAGACAATCATACATGTATGCATATAGATGGATGTCGGCAAGAATATTAGGTTCCCTTCACAAGAGAGGTTACTCAGTCTTTTGACGTGAAGATAACAATGGTGACTGAATTTGTGTATTTTACAATAACACTATCTAAACTTACTTTCCGTCCAGATACATCATTGTGCCAGCAAGTAAGAACAAGAACAGTTTTGAAAGCCTCTCCAACAAGGGCACCGGCGGGACAGGTGACCAACTGTATAATAATAATTATGATTTTCACAAATTAATGTGTAATTAATCTATACCTAAGGAGATGTAACTGAACTAAATCCTTTTACTGAAAATGTTTGCGATCTTGCCTGCGTTTCATTGAAAATCGCTTTTGAGGAGAAACAAATTCAAAAGGAAAAATGCGTATCTTTTGTGATAATTATGAAATTTATAATATTTAATACATATTATTAATGATATTGAATAATGTGTTTTTACAAATTATTTTCAGATTTGTTGCCTTTTCTGAAGGACATCAGAGATGATACAGTAAATAAAAGAATGTGAACTGGTGAATGTGAATGTGATTCAACAATCCTTATATTGTCATCAAGCACATCCGTACTACCAACTTCTAGGATCTTTCAAACAATGTCTAATTAAGAAGTTTGAGACAGTAAATAGATGTATTATATAGAATTTTAGTCTAGCTGTATCGAATAAGAACCCTGTGAACGAAAGAGAAGAAAATGTTGGTTGATTAACTGATTGGTCTTCTTAGGCGTGTTATAATGATGATAAAGATCTGTATACACTGTATCTCAGTACAAAGGCAGCTAGAAATTGATTGAATTGTATACACAACTTCCCATCATTCTCCACGAGACTATTTCTTTTCCTACTTAAAAAACCCTGGTCATGTAAGACGGGATTGACTCGTAATTCTGGGTACGCATAGCTATGTTTTAGCATATATACTGTCACCCAATGAATTTCGTGATTTGAATGGTGATCGGTATCCAATATTCTACGATTTTAAGCCATTTCATTGGCTAGTTATTATCCCCCGCCACAACGAAGTTGGCGGGGGATATAGAAATGAGCTCCGTCCGTCTGTCCGTCTGTCTGTCCGTCTGTGCGTCCGGGCTTTTCCATTCCGGCCTCAGACTTCAAAACTATTAGAACCAAGAAGAGGGACAACTATATTCCGGCCTCAAACTTCAAAACTATTAAATATATTTTTCTGAAACTTTGTACAGGTATCAACCAAGTAGTCTAGATGTGCCTTTTGCTATATATAAATTTGAGAATATATATATATTTTTTACGAATGCAAACAGTCTGGACTTAGAACCAGGAAGAGGGAAAACTATATTCCGGCCTCAAACTTCAAAACTATTCAATATATTTTGCTGAAACTTTGTACAGGTATCAACCAAGTAGTCTAGATGTGCCTTTTGCTATACAGAAATTTGATCACTTATGAGTTATGAGTTATAACAATTTTAAAGAAAGTAAATGGATTATATATTTTAAATGCATAAATATATTCAAAATTCCTACATGGCGGGGGATATGACCGACTCTGTCTGCTTGTTTTAGTTGTTACGAATCGCACGCGAATGGATTAAGAGTTGTTTACGTATTAAAATACTGTGATGAAGCACAGGAGCAGGTTGAGAAGTTACATAAATAATGCAATGTTTTATGGTTAATAACAGACGATTTATGTTGTCAAAATTGATTGTTATAAATGGATTCTTTCCCGGTGTGACATCTACTTAATGTTTGTAATATATTTCAGTATAGATCTGTTTTATGTATACTTTATCAAATTCAATTCCTGCAAAATTGGTGCCAAAATTATTTATATTGCCAATGACCTTTCAGTTCTTACTGTGCTTGACAAATACATTACTATTTTTGTTGAATAAATGAATTAATTTTCTGTTGTTGAAGGAATTGTTTTTAATTGTAAATATGTATAACCGTCAGTTGTCACTTGACAGTAAGGTCAACGTATATCGTCATGTAATGATAGCAATGATACAATGGTCTAGGTATTATCTATATGGAAATTAAGATATCGTCCCCGAATGTTTCTGGATTTGATATCATGTGTTAAGTTTTGAAGCGTAAACTTAAAAAAATGGGTGTTTAAGTCTACCTCTAGCATCTAGTAATGTTATAAGTTAGTAAACTGTAATCATACTGGAGGCGTTACATTTTATTCAGTTAAATTCGCTTTGGGTTTTAATTTCAAGTATCCTGTTTCGTATTTACATTGCTAAATTTGTTATGAATTAAAAGTGTGGATAACACAATATCAAATATAAATTTGAATCCATCACACCCCCCATGTACATATTCTGTGTAATTGAGGATACTTTAATTTCGACTGTTCAATAGAATATGCACAATTTGATGTGTATATGTCTGTTGTTCTCCTACCATTATACATGTATGTCAGTTAATTGCTTACAGGAGTGATGTCGATAGCTATTATTAATGCATGATCACGTTTCATATATCATATCGACGTAGGCCCTGTCAGTCATGAACACAATCGAACCCTTCGAAATACAATTATCAGGTTGGTGTCATCGCATCACATTATGCATTCAGAATCCCCTGAATTTTATTCTCATAAACTTATACAAAATGATATAGAGAACATACATACACACTTTCAAAATTCACAAATGTACTTTGGAAGATATTAAGTACAGTTTTTGCCAAATGTGATAATTTGAAAAGAAGAGGAGGTAATCCGCTGTCATAAGCGAGATAAATTTGTAAATGTAAGGGTTATTACAAAAATAAGAGGGAAGTATTTTCTTACGTTGATCATTAAAGCATGGACATGCTACAATGACATGACATTCATCACCAACAACATGATTTTTACAAGTGTACATATTCTGTTTTCTCATGTAACATTAAACCATCTTCCCGTGTCAATGGGTAATCTATGATTAGATATTCTTAATTCTGTTAACCAATTACGTAATTGTGATGGGAGATCTAAAAATAAGGGTTCTAAAGTGAGTGAGGTTTTATATAAATATAACACTTTCCTTTGGAGGAATGTTGAGCATCGGCGTACCATGATTGGTTAAACTGCTGTGGTTCGAACTATATTTCCATGTGCAATTTTGAGAGATGTGGTCGAAACACCACATCTTCAAGGATCAAGGAACTACTTTTTATATGACCTACATTTAATTCTGCCCAATACTTCCATTGAGAAAAAAACAAGATGAACGAATATAAGATAACTATGTGAGAGTTCTCCACACCAATATATCATGTTTTTTTCCGAATAAGTTCCTTAACCCTTTAGTCACCCCTTTCCACTCGGCTCGACTGACCGTCTTATCCTATTGAGTATTTCGTTGGTTACTGACTTCGTCCCGCTGGCCAAGGGCGGGTAATTTAGGTACATATTCTCCTGATAAGGTTTCCCATGGGTGATATAGTGGCGAGTAACGGAGCATATATAAAACCATGGGTAACCGAGGATGCTTCTTCTCCAGAACGAAAAGACCTACAAGACTGAACTGTTGTGTACATACTCTTTAGCCAATGGAGATTCTAAATTGTAGATTTGGTGTCCCTGTGGCTCCAAATAAGGGCCTCGAAGGCCATGACCTAAAATCCTATTTTCATATTCTTCTCCAGAACGAAAAGACCTAGGAGGATGTACTTTTGCGTGCAGAGTCTGTCGCCAATGGAGATTCTGAATTGTAGATTTGGTGACCCTATGGCCCCAAATAAGGGCCTCACAGGCCATGACCTAAAATCCTGTTTTCATCTTTTTTCTCCAGAACAAAAAGACTTGGAAGGCTGTACTATTGTGTGCATACTCTTTAGCCAATGGGGATTCTAACTTGTAGATTTGGTGACTCTGTGACCCCAAATATGGACCACAGCCTAAAAAAAACTTTTGAAATTGAATTTTTACATGATATTTTATGTGCATTCAGTATTTAGTAATCCCTAATAATGAGAACTATTGAATAGCCTATGAACTGAATATTGTGGATATTATTAAAAAGGCCCTTACAGGTAAAAACATAAAAAATCTTTTTTCATCTTCTTCTCCGGAGCAAACTAGAGGGAATATTGCGTTCAGAATATTTAGATGTTTAGATGGAAAGGCTTAGAAATTGTGCAAAGATTATTTAGCCAAAGGGATTCTAAATTGTACTATGTACCATGAGATTCATCTCATTGCCTGTTTTCTCTAAGCTTTATACAGTTAGATCAGTGCTGCCAGTGTTTAGTGCAAGGCAGAGGTTAATACATAATTTGGCTGTTAAAGCACAGCTGGCTTGAAACCAGAGCCAAGGGGTCAGAATATTGCATAATTTCCTGTGTGTTAACCTTGCTCAGTACTCTCTCTCAATTTCAAGACTAAGATTTGTCTGGACTAGGGATTGTGCATTATAGTGAGACAATATATTTATGTCTTCATCATCAAACAATATAAACCCTAATGAGCTACAGAGCCAATGGCTCTATTTTTACGAATATCATGATCTCTAATTGATTTTCTTCTGATGTCAAATTCGTGTGTGATATCTGTCATTAAACTTACTCGTTAATTCCATGAAAGTATTATCATCTTTGGTCTAATCAACACCTTCAAAGACTAAACAACATAAGCGGCCTATCAATAACTTAATTGACAGGTGAAGCGAAATACTGGACAATGATACAACACAGTATTGTCATGATAAATCCATTACACGGTGCATTACCAACACGTGTCCTGTATCTGTATCGACTCTGGTATGTCCTTATCTTCATGATAAAGTTGATTTGTTAATTGTACACGCACGGTTGACTCTTGTATTATGCCCCCATATTTAAGCCTTAACAAATTATATGAGTATTTCCTTGGAGGCTGGGAAAGAGTTGATGAACGCTGTTAAATAACTCTAAATGCCGAGTCATATTCAACTCATCAACTACAGTGTCTCCCGCAAAACTGGCTTCTTACTGGATCCACCCAAGGTAGGTAATTATAGTAATTATATATATGACGTATGTGTTGCCACTAAACGCTTTCTTTTTTCACGTATTCCAGTCAGCAATAACTTGGTTGAGCTTTTAGATATTATGTGTATGATTAGTGCTATCAAAAACGTAAAATATCGTAAAACAAAAAGAATCGCTAAATTTCTAAATGTTTAATCTGGAATCAAAAGAGAATGACCTATATGTTTTAATGTGTTAATATATCATAAACCGTGAAACATTTTAAACATCGGCATATTTTTCTCATTAATACAGTTTGTGTTTCAAACTAGTTCAAAATAATTGTAAATGGATTATCTTATTCAAACCAACGTGTTTTTGACAACTAAAATGAAACGTCTTTTTGTACAGTGGTACTCGGTAACTATTACCATTTCATACTTTCTCCTGACAGAATGGTTCATCTTAAAATGTTCTCAATGTTAAAGGAGCAGTAGCACTTAATTTTATTTTTCAAATTTCCAATTTAAAATAATAGTTTATGCCATTTATATTTACTTAGGAGGGTAAAACATCTTACCACACAAACCAATTATCCGTAGTGGTAATGACGGTGTTGCCTATAAAGCAAAAATTGCATGGCGGCCATTTTATTGTGAACACATTTTATTATTTTGAATGACAAAAACGATTTTCATGACTCTCCGGAACATGTACACTCATTTTAAACTTGATTTTCTGAAAGAGATAAGGGTATTTTACTATTGGTGACATTATTTTCCAAATACAATTCATCGACATTTTCCAGCGAAAAAACTGCCCCTTTAAGACAATATTGTCCAGTGCGTGCTCTGTGCATTTTCCACTCATTACTGTGTGCGAGATCGAAATATCATTCCTCACCTGGTCTAAATTCAGGTTTGAGGAAATGAAGGTCATGATATGGGTTTTCAAACATTTTGATAAGACACTCCAAAACATGTATATCAATCTGTTACAAATACTTTTTTTTATTATTGGTATAACTAGGACTGTAATCATATGAATTAAAGACATTAAAAATGATATTACATATTTAGAAATGAGACCTTGATACATTGAATGTGTGTAACCGTTAATTATTTAAATCAATCGTAAATTAATTTAACCATTTCTTTTGCTTTGGATAAAGGTAAGGCTACCAGACTATTTTAAGCCATGGGATAAGCTGGCTAAAGATATGCCGGAGCTTGTTTCAAAACGCAAACTACAGGAAGCAGTCAGGATGGTGAGTTACACATATATAATGACTACGGTATCTATGACCTAATTGCACCTTTCTATCACGACACGGACACCCTATTCTCTTCCCACAGAGGTAATTCCCTTCAGATTTCAGATCCTAACCTCTGTTCTAAATCGCTTGAAACCGAGGGCTGACATTACGTTTTCTCGTTTAATGTGTTTTCCACGAAATATGCTATTTGATTTTGTGAAAACTGTTGCTCATAAATATGCTTATAAAACCAAATACGAGGCAATTACCCAGACATATTCGAAGGACATATGCTTATTAATGAGCAAGACCCTTAAGAGTCAAATGCCTAGATCTTTGAAGTCACTCGGTCAACATGGCCGCTGAAAGATGAGTTTTCATTGGTTAAAAAGTAGTGATACAGTATGAGTTTCCCATGAGTTTTGCTGGAATTCTCGATTTCAAGCGATTTAGACCAGAGATAAGCATCGGAAATCTGAAGTGAGTAACCTCTGTGGGAAGAGAATGCGGAAACCCAAGATCAGTCAATATACTCTACTCTGAAGAATATACAGACAAGTAATATGTGAGTGATCAATGAACATCACTGATAACAAAATCGTCATCGTTTCATGAGACAAAATGACCATGAGTGACATTCTTTAGTTTTGGCTGGTCACCTTTATCATGTATTTAAATACAACATTATTTCCATCTTGCTCTCGTATCTTGAGTAGTGTTATGGTTCTCTGACTAAAGACGTCATTTCTGTCCAGATGCCACTATTGGACCATACCAGGCTTGAAGGATATCGAGAACACCGTCTTGCTCATCTGCAACTGGGGGTCATCGTCACTGGATATGTATGGCAGGATGGGCCAGAGGGAGCCCCAAATGTAAGCACGTCTACTACTTCAGTGATATAGGCTCATGGGTAAGAGGGGCGGGATAGTGGTTAGCGCGTTTAACTTCGGATCAAGAGATCCGGGTTCAAATCCTGCCAGGTCCTTGGCAACTTTGTCTCCTGTGGAGAACTGTTCTACATGCAGTAAGGTTTGGGTACAATGCTTCTCTGAATTTCAACGTTGTACCACCCATGGCTCGCTAATTCCAGCCGATGCTCGCAGGTTTCACCGCAATGTATAGCCACAGTGGTGTTCTGGGCTTTCTTCCTGCACATAATACTAGCAGCCGTGATATAAGTGAAATACTCTTGATAGCGGCGGCGTTAAATCCCACCTCACCTCACCTGATTGGCAAGTGACTATAGCCCCAAGGTTATCACCTATGTCCTTGTTTTTTTATGTGTGAACGTTAACTTAGCTACAGTAAGTGTAATCTGGTCACTGAACATGAAGGGTCAGTTTGACAAGCGAGAGCTCCAGAAATTACTTGTTGTACGCAAATAGCAGCTTTGGATCATTATTTACTCTGTTAAATGCATGTTACAATTGTCTGTTTGCATTCAGATCATAGTAACTATGTTTTTAGGTATAACAAGTATCCTCCTTACAACACATAGAAGTATTAAGAGACAAGAGACGTCACGTTGTAGTTTCTCTTATATTCAGGAAATATAGCAGCATATTCATTGACCCACTGACTTTGCCCGTAACTGTTAAATTGTGGTATTTAGCCCTTCAACAAACGATAGTTTGCTTTAAAAGGTGTTAACATGGTTTAAATATGAAGAAAATTGTTTAGTGGGTAACATTATAATTCAGTAGTCTATTTCCTTGGCTATAAATCTCTTTCCTCTTATATCCGGCAGGAAACTTGTGTCCTTCGACGATGTCGTATTGGACACACTTATCCTACTCATTCCCATCAGACCTCCAGTGTGTATTCCCTTCCAGTGTCCCCTCACCGTTAAGTACATTTTGTGTGAGTGTTGGGACACTGCGCATATCAGGGACACGTTTTATCCAGATAGCTCAAGTTTTTAGCCAATTTGGCGAACATCGTGTTTTAGACTTTTTAAAAGGTGTAAATCTTTTCTAATCTTTTCTAAATTAGCTTTTAACCAACCTGTGATAATTTGCTGTTGTTTTTAACGGCCTTTGTGTCGTTATTTTTTGCTTTTGCAATTTAACTTCTTTATTAATTAACTTAAATTTCTCGCCACTAATGGCTGCGATACTGCCGTAACGGCGGTCAACAATAACTCACTCACTCACTCACTCTATTTCCTTGCCCATAGGTTTTACCGAAATGCTTAGCTGTGCCATTTTATGAGGTATCCAGGAGTCTTGGGTTGAAGCCGATACTCTCCTACTGCGACCTCTGTCTTGCAAACTGGAGGTACGCTGGCCGGGTTGGGTGAGTGGCTCAATTATATTGATGGGACGTTTACAAGCACATTAGTATTACAAGTTAGTCTATTTTGATGTATAATATTATGTATTTGGCACAATAAACCCCCCGAGCACACAGTCTAACTGCGTTGTCCCTATGTTGATTTGGTTACAGACTATTCTGAACTCAAGCTGCAATCCTCTAGAATTCCTTTCCCGAAGAGTTAAAAAGATCACCTCGTCTTGGTATGTTCAAGTCAGACCAGGGCTCTGTTCAATAACAGCGAGCGCTTAAATTGCTCATTGATCGCTCAATGTAGCGCTCAAGTAGCGCTCAAGTAGCGCTCTTTCTCTCTTGAACGACGCAGTGCAAATCCCTCGAAGTTTGCTCGCCTTGCTACGTAGCGCTACATTGAGCAATCGCGTTCAAGAGAGGTTTAATGTAGCGCTCAATGAGCGATTATTTAGCGCTCGCTGTTATGGATGTTATGGAACAGAGCCATGAAGACCCTGCTCTTCAAGAAATAATATGACTAATTGCCTTTTCATAGCGCTATGAGCATACCGTTTGTCTTGATGTTAAGCGCATGAGTAATACACTCACGATATTATTACCGATTTGTAACCATTACAGTAAACATTACAGAGACACCGACTGTCTGTACAACCTGCCCGGGGGTCAAGAAGCCATGTCCTTCTTCCGGATAGCTCAGAAGATCGAGTTTGAGTTTGCTAGAGGTTTTGAGGTAAGTGGAACTGTACGGAAACCAGCATTTTCTGCAATAAGGTATCACACTGTTCGCATTTGTTTTTTGATGCACATTTCAGGATGTGAAACCATAAATTATTTGTTGCTTAGTGTTTTCTTTTCATTCAAGGATGCAATGAATCTGAAAAATAGTTTTATTAAATTTTAACAATAATATTAAAGTCTGTGTTTTAAGTGGACCGATGTGAATTAAAATCTTCATTTTCAAAATTTGTCATATCTTTGTCTTTAAAACAATATTCTGCTAGTAAAGGAGAGGTATGTCAACCAAATTGCTCATTTATGGTTTTCAGTTTCGGTTTCTAGGGGGAGGGTGGAGGGACGTTATATATATATTATATATATCAGATAGGCCCATGCAGTGGCGGATCCAAAGGCAGGGCACCCTTTCCCTTTTTACAACAATGTGCCCATGTAAATGTGATGGACCCCTTTACAAAATGTGAATTCCCTTTAAAAATACCTATTTATTCCACAGTTAACGCTTATGTACTACGAACAATTATTTAGCCAGAACGTTGTATTATTTCAAGTTTGCTTGGCGTTTTGCTCACGGTTACATTCAATACAATGTTTGTGGTATTTAGATCATGAAGCCTGTCTGATTATATCGTTACAGCCCTTGCAAAGTATACTAGACGGTGTTGATGCCGGTAACACTAATATGGTAACATCAGGGCTAGAAGCCATGGCCATTGTACTACAACGCATTAATACTTGTTTCCGGACAATGCACGGTAAAGTATATTAAATTTAAATATCATTGTTATTGGCACTGTTGATGCAGAGATAATCACATTCAGGGACATTTATTGTCGAAACTAGAGAACACGTGTGGTCGACGGTCGATCCCCTACCATAAAAACCTTGATCGTCCATGAGAGGGTTTCTATCGTTTGTTGTCCCCGATACTTGTTCCTGTGGGGATCAACCTAAACTAATCACTAAATATATCTTTGTGAGTTTGTTTGCATGCGCATTAGTAATGCCTCTTTAGATTACTGAGAAACTTTAATTATTTATAATATTATATATAATTATATACAGAACCTTTAAGTTACATTTCTTTCCTTGAGCAGAATTTAATATATTGGTCAGGTTTGACCCTGGCCACTTAATGTCGCCGAAACCTGGGTCCTCTTTCACAAAGCAACCTTTACTAAGGTTAACCTTAACTCCCATTCTTTAACATTGCACTAAGGTTACCGTAGTGACTTACGATCACCTTAGTGCTTTGTGAAAGGAGTTTCGGGGCGGTTAAGTGGCTAGTTTGACCCGTTTTCTTAATAACCATTGTCTTCTCAGGTAAGTAATATCTCTTTAACATTTTCAAAGATATATTTAATGATATTTGTGAGAATCATGGAGTATTTATCTTCTGAAGAACTGTTTGTGATATTGCCCGATACAGCAAAAGCTAACATAAAAGTCTCATTGATTGTCTCTGTCTTCCTTCAGATCACCTGTCCGCTCATGTCTTCTACAACGTCTTGAGGCCGTTTTTCGAAGGGTGAGAAAGGTTTTTAAACTGACTTTCTGTGGAAATACATTCAATAAAAAGTGACAGTTAAAATATTTGCTGCATTATTGCGATAACTACAAATCGTCAAGCAAATAAAACAGTGTCCTTGGTTATCCTATCGTTAGCAAACCGAATTGAACTTGTGTGTTCATACCTGAACAGACTTCATACTTCCATATAGATTTATGAGGAACTAACCGACATTATTTTAAAGAACTTGAGGTATGTGTCACTGAATCAACTTGTAAATCATCATGTCATCTGAAGAGTAATGCGTTCGGCTTCGGATCGAGGGGTCCGGGGTTCGAATCCCGCCAGGGGCACGGCAACTTTGTCTGCAGTAGAGAACTGTTCTACACGCAGTAAGGTTTGGTTGCAATGCAACACTGAATTTCAGCGTAATACTAGTGGTTCGCTAGTTCCAGCCGGTGCTCGAAGGTTTCACTGCAATACATAGCCACATGGCGTTGCGGGCTTTCTCCCTGCCATAATACTAGCAGCAGCGATATAAGTGAAATACTCTTGAAAGCGGCGTTAACCCTCAACTCACCTCACCTCACCTGAAGACTACTTCCACTAACCTGTATAATATGTATCTTACCTGATTTTGGTTCCCTTTGATGAAGTGATGTCATTACAAATTGTTAATCGGTTAGCGATGACATCTGTGAAAGGAAACAATTGGAGGAAAGGAAATATTCCGTTGATTAACTGAATTTCTCTTGACATCATTAACGCTGCATGAGTAGCAACACAATGTACTGGGTCAAATTGAAAACTTCACAATTTATAATAATTAAAGAAAATTATGGCTAGTTTAAAAAGACACTTTTGGGGTATCATAACATTGTTACCGGACTGGGAGGGGGCTGATGAAACAAATCACAATTAACACATTTAAGTCAATACAAACATCATGCATCTCATAATACAGTTTAAACGTGTTTCCCCGTGCTGATGGTTACGTAATATTGTCAACTGTATAAAGGGAACAAATATTTTAAGACAACAATTCTGAACAACCAGTGCTTATGGCACGCCTTTCGAATGTGCAGCGTAAACGTGCCATTGACACGCTGGAGGCAGGAACGTCAATAACTGCCGTTGCAAGGACAATGGGATGCAGCCGTCAAGCTGTTTATGTCTTTAGAATTCGACAACAACAAACTGGCACAACTGTTGATCGCTCAAGACCTGGTCAACTACGCGTGACGTCACAGGCAGAGGATCGTCAAATTGTCTTTCGTCACCTCCGTAACCGTTTTAACAGTTCGGGCACCAGAAATGAGTTGTTCAGAGTTCAGTAACTGTTGTAGACACAAACCATCCGAAACCGACTCGTGATGCTCACATTCATGCGTGACGACCGTATCGAGGAACAATTTTAACGTCATTCATGGACGTGAACGTTTGCTTTGGGCTAGACGACGCCTCCAATGGATTCAGAGAGACTGGAATGAAGTTTTCAGTGATGAGTTCAGATTTACGCTGAGATTTGCTGATGATAGGATGAGAGTGAGGAGACGACCCCTTAAAAATTGAACCTTAGGCTCAGTGTAGTGTGCAGGGGGCAGACATATTTGCCGGCGGAAGTGTCATGGTTTGGGGTGCTTACTGTGGTCTTACCCGTTCATGACTACTGATTATCCGTGGGAACCTTACAGCTGCAGGTTGTTTTTACCAGGTGCTTGTCCAGAACTTATTCCATTCATGACGGCACATGGTCCAGGTTTGCAATTCAAACACATAATGCCATCTAGACCAGGAACTTTATGCAACATGCAGGGATCAACGGCCTTGATTGGCCCTCAATATCACACTCGAGCACGTCTGGGATGCTTTTGGTAGGCGTCAGCTGCTTTGGAGGAACAATGGCGACGACTGTCAAATAATGTGTTTACACGTCTCAGACAATCAATGAGGAGGCGTTGGTTTGCAGATGTTAATGCACAGGATGGCCATACACACTACTGAATAAACCGTGTTTGGTCATCCTGATTGCTCAAAGTTATTTTCACCAATCATAACAAATAAATCTTAACCTCAATACCTGTTTCCAGTGTCCCTTATTTTATATATAATTCAAAATAAGATTGTGAAATTTTTATTTTGACTCCGTATATAAGTTACACTGATGATGACAATGTAGTGAAACCTGTCGGTAAAGAACTTATATGAGGGTAAATTTTCAGTATTTTGGTATTTCATTGCAGATTATTTCAATGAGATATCGTTAAGATTTTAAATTGCAATCACTGTTGAAATTATAAACAGGAACATAATTGGAGTGTAAGCAAGTATGATATATAACAACAAATAATGTTTGATATAGGGCATAACATTCTGTTTTCAGTATGTTATGTTTGATAAACTTCGTGTTAATGTATCCATTATTAAATTCAAGATGGGGCCATGCGTCAAGCCCGCTCCCAAAGGGACTAATATACGAAGGGATCTCGGAAGAACCCATCAAGGTAACTGCATGTCTAGCTATATCACTTATAAAACAATCAATTGAAACCAACCGCATTGCTGGGGACACTATTTGATACATCACAGCAGAACGGGCCATTACGACTGGGTTTAGGCCATTTTTGTCAGAGATTAGTCTAATTCGTTCTTTGAGTGAACATCGTTTATAAGCTGTTGTTTTTTTTAATTCATTTTTACAAGTTATACTCCGTCAATATGAACATGATGTCTATGTATAATTGTTTGTTAATGCATCTGGAGTATACACAAGTAAAACTACAATTTGTTATACGTTTACATTTCATCAGATGATCTACATGTAACAGTATAATCTGTAAGTGCATGTTGACTTTAACCAAATCAGAATAGATGCATATAAACACATAGCATCCAAAGTGTCTTGACCTTTAATTTCTTGAGCTGGTACGGAAACCTGTCTGTTCGGAATAAAAACAAACTCTCAAAAATTGTTAAAACAGCTTAAAAAATTATTGGACTTCCAATTGAAAGTATCGGCGAATATTATGAGCAGCAAATTTCCAAAAAAAAACAAAACAAAATTTTAAGTGACCAATCACATATCCTTTTTTCGGAATATTCTTGGCTACCTTCAGGACGCAGACTGCGCATGCCGACTGGGAGAACAACAGGTTTCGCTACTCTTTTATACCAAACAGTGTTCGTTCGTACAATGACCTATTTATTGAATAATGTCATATTTTTATTTGATCAAGTGAATTGTGAGTGTGACTAACTCGGATGTGTTCATGTTAATTAGTCAAATTCTATTATGCAAAATAATATTATCATGTATATTTTGTTTGCGATGTGTGTTTGAAACTGGAGAACTGTATATATGATGTAAAACAAATTTCCCTTGGGACAATAAAGACATTATCTTATAGCATCCGTCTGATTTCCCTTGTCAGGTGGCCGGTAACACGGCAGCTCAGAACAGTGGGGTTGCCTTGATGGATATTCTACTTGGTGTGCGCCATGATCCGGGTGAGAAAACTCCTCTAAATATCTCATTTATAAAGTGAGCTATGCGTCGTTTCAGAGACACTAAGTAAACAATATTCCCAAGGAAGCTTTGTAATTATCATTGATTTGTCAATAGTTTGTCAATTTGCCATTTGTCATTGTCAAGTCTAAACAACTGATTCGATGTGCATTTAAATTTATTTTCACATTTCCGTTGTATTGTGCAATGACAACATCACATATTATGTGATATATACATGTACCTATATTCAGATAAGGAGCGGTTTCTGAAGGAGATGAGGAACTACATGCCGCCGCGACACAGGGAGCTGCTGGAGGACGTGGAGAACACACCCCGTACTCTGATGAACATGGGTGGGTGAGAGGGACATATTCTTTGTCCTTTGTGTTTCATGTTGATAATGTTAAACGTCTTGTAACGTTTTTAACGAAAACAGTAGTCTCTCATAACACCTACACAGCATAACCCCTACAGGTTATCAGAACAAGTAAACGGTCCACCGCACTCCTAATCCCTAGCTTGTTACCTCTTACTAAGCAATGGAACGGCCCAGATTAAAAACAGAGACAATCGATAGTGTACGCAAAAATATTTAATGAACCAATCAAGGATATTTCATGTTTCACATTCATATATCTAATGAAATAAATACATACATTCATATTTGAATTTGAATTTGAATTTGAATTTCATCACATAAGAAATTGCAATCGGGTCTTAAAATGTCTAGCTGAACAGTTGTCTGTTCCACGTTGCTAAAAATGTCACAATTTCCAGATATATGGAAATGTATCTGTAGTTACCAGCTCACTCATTTATATGGCTATATAGCTAAGGCGATGGATAATGGGAAAAAACCAATTCACAGTAATTAATGGTTACAAATCAAACGTTAAATAAATTGAAGCTGGGGTTCCCCAGGGATCAGTTTTAGGGCCTTTACTCTTTTTATCCTACCGGTATGTAATACCGTGGTATATAGTCGTCGCCCTGTCCGTCTGTCCGTCCGTCCGCCCGTCCGTAATCATTTCGTTTCCGGAGCAGAACTCGAAAACCGCCATGTCATTCTGAAACTTTCCATGTGTATTACCCACCAACTGAAGTTTTTTTTCGTTTCCATAGAAACGTGTTGAATTTCGACCTTGCTCAGAGACAGGTTCGTTTCCGGAGCACAGCTCCAAAACCGTTCATTATATATTCCTGAACCTTTGGATGTGTATTACCCACTAACTGAAGTGGTGCCTTTTGATACTTTTAGATTTCTGAAAATTTTATTTTGTTCTGTTTTCATAGAAACGTGTTTGCTTTTGAAGTCCAAAACCTTTAACATAACTGAAACTCAGCATCTGTAACACCCACTAACTGAAGTACAGTATACGTAGAAGATACACCAGTATCCGTCAAAGATGTTCTATATATATATATATACAAAAAATATATATCGTGCAAATGCGGATATAAGGGTCCGCAACTTGAAAACCAATGATGACGAGATGTCCGGATATATGTGTCCGAGTAACTGAGATCTGGTCGTATACTTACATAGTGATCTAGTCAAGGATGCAATAGCATGAAGCATGTTTCTTGGTAAAAGTAGCATTGTCATTCTGAACGATAATGTTCAAATTATACATTGGAGCAACACATCTCTTTCCTTACCAGTTTCTACCTGCCGATATGACAGTAAACTACAGACGACGTACAGTGACTGCCTCGAGGCCTTGACAAAGTTCAGAAGCACGCACCTGCAGATGGCAACCAAGTAAGCTTATTTTTTGTCATGACCACGTTTTCTTAAATGTTTTGTCCTTATACTGGATATCCCCTGTTTAACCTACCAATAGGAATCGAAGAATTTCGCCGTTGTTAACCATGCCCAAAAATCAACACGGAAAACATAACTCATTTTCTCCTATCACAATGTGAAATATTATTGTATCGTAAAGGCCTCAAACACATTTTTACCATTATGTCAATACGATAAGGTAAATGTTCCTTTTTAAAAGAACAACTGTAATAATTTGTTAGCAATTTCCTTAGTTGTAACTAGCTAGGTTACTTTCTAAGGAAATGGAACGTGCTTCTTAATGCTACTATCTGTTGCCAGGTACATAGTGATGATTGCACGGAAGCAGCGCAATAATGAACTGACTGATACAGAACGGGGATCGGGCGGTTCGGGTAAGCTGCTCATGGCAGGTTTGGTCATTCCTCTTCGATGTTCTTGCTTTTCTGTAACCTCCAGTGAGTCTAACCACTTACAGATATTAAACTCTTTCGGAAACTAACTTCTTAGTTATTGAAGTCAAACCTCTTAGAGATCATACACCCTCGTAGAGTCTGACCACGTGTATTAAAGGGGCAGTAGCACGTTTTTTTGCAAAATTTATTTGTTCAAATTTCCCATTTATAATGAAAGTTTATGTCATTTAAATTAACTTTAGAAGGGAAAACATCTTATTACACAGACCAATTTTCGGTAGTGGTAAAATCTATGGTGCATATAAAGCAAACATTGCATGACGGCCATTTTATTGTTAAACACAATTAATCATTTTGTATTACAAACACGATTCCCATGGCTTTACCGAAACATGTACACTAATTTTAAACTTTATTTTCCGAAGAGGGAAGGATGTTTTACTATTGGTGAAATTATTTTTCAAATACATTTAATCAACTTATTTGAGCAAAAAAACGTGCTACTGCCCCTTTTAACTTCTTGTGGAGCATCACTCCAAGAGTCCGTCCGTCCGTCAGTGCCTCATGGTTACGTTTCCGGAGCAGAACTAAAAAACTGTAAGGCCTAGCGCAATGAACATTGGCACGTGGAACAGTCACTATGTGAACATGTGCCTTTTGTGATTATCTTCTTCTTTGAAATTTTATTTTAGCCGTTTCCATGGAAACATAACTTAGCACAATGTTTCCGGACCAGAACTAAAACGATTGTAAGGCCCATTGAAAGTTGGTATGTGGAATAATCATCATGTGTAGATGTGTATTTAAGGAAATTGCTATGGAAAAAGATGATCATCTTGATTCTCGAGCAAATCTAGTTAAAACTAGATGTACTGTCCATAGTCCGTCGGACTTGGGGGACGTATAACATTACAGCTTGTATTAACTATATTTGCTCAAAAAAAACTGAAAATGCCTTTTACAATTTCATTTCAAGAACAGATCTTGAAAACTGGTAGGCAGAGATTAATACATGTTGGGAAATATATATTCTTGTGTGGCATTAATTCATTACTAATGAGAGATTAAAAAGGATTTAAAAAGCTCCATAATCATTGTTCATTGTTCATGTTTAAAATTGTTCCCACTTCGCGGGGGGATAAAGTAGACTCTGTCTGCTTGTTACTTCTTGTTTTGATATGCGTTTTATTTTTCACCTCATCCTGGTGATAACGTTGATTTTTAGGCCTCCTCTTAGATTTTAAATATTGATTTTTATAGCTTCAAATACCTTTATTTCAGTTTCAATAGATACAAGATACAGACTATAACAAGGAGTTCACGTTCTTCTTAAAAATATTTCACTTCACGAACACTTTATATCACAACTATAATGTTTCATTACATTATATGTTCATGACAAATCTATTACTTTCAGACATTATCCCGTTTCTGAAGGATCTTCGTAACGACACCAAAGAGATGATTTCCTCCATCCAAACATGAACAACAGCAATCACCCTGGCACAATGTTCAATAGATCATGCAATTCAACTGTTACCTAGATGTTATATACGAAAAGAAAAGTTTTGAACTCCAAGGTTTTTCACCAGTAAAACTTGTCTTAAAAGATCTGCCAGAAAAGGTCATGTTTCTATACTTCTGAATACTTGCATTTATCAAATTCTGGTGCTTTGGTGTCCAGGGAAAATTGGTTGTTTAATGTGAATAATATCATTCTTTCAAGTACACTGTGACGTGTTTAGTAACAAAAGTCACTACTTAAAGCAGTTTGAACTCTAAAATCACAAACTCTGGAAAGTGATATATTCATAAAAGTTGCCTAATGTCGAGGTCAGTATTAAAAGTATTAACGTTTCAAAACACAGAAAAGCCTTTAATTAACGGATTGAAGCCAACAGAGTGTCACATATTTTCTAAAATGATATGATTATAGCCTTCTTGTCACTTATTTTTGAAAAAAGAAAACATTTCAACGTCATGCATGGTAAAAGATTTTTAATTTGTTAAAGTCACCTTTGTAACATTTTAAAACCTAAAGTTTATCATGCAATTTTGATACAAGAACAATACGTATTTCTTGTAAAACTTCAATACCATCAAAATTTTATTCATAATTTGTATTAAAATGTCAACATAAATGATTTTTATTGAAATAATTAAGTTAAAAATGAACTATTTTGCTGTCGAGAGGGAAGAATTCAGTCAATGTATCTTAACATCCCCACAGTACTACAACTTATACAAATTTAGATTCGCAACACTAGTGTTTCTGCTGTGTATGTCATTACAGCCACCCATTGGACCTTAACCCATACATATATGAATTCATGGTATATAAATTCTGTATCTTCCTGAGTAATTCATCTGACTACTTATACCAACAAAATGAGCACTGAAATGGAACAGTGAATTTCGGTGTATTTCTCCCTCTTCAAGCAAAGAGTGACACCTGTTACGTGAAACAATACACAGGACAAAAAGAGGTGGAATCCGCTTGCTCGGATCCTTCCGGATCCGCCCCATATTGGATTCAACCACTTTTTGTCCCAGATCCTTCATTGATACATTGTATATTGAATGGCCTCCTATACACCATGGCTCCGTTCCATAACAGTGAGCGCTTATAATCGCTCATTGAGCGCTCAATGTAGCGCTCATTCTCTCCTGAACGACATGGTGCGATTCCTTGAAGTTTGCTCGCTTTGCTACGTAGCGCTACATTGAGCTTTCGCGTTCAAGAGAGGTTTAAAAGTAATCGCTCATTACTTGAACATGGCCCAGATGTAGGTGTGTCTTATTCTATTGCAGCTACCAGCATTTGTTATTCTGTATTTATATAGTAGATTATATATGTTATAGTCGACTGTTCAGAGACTATATATTACGTTTGGCACGATTTCGATGCTCATCCCATGAAATTTTAATTGATACAGGTAGATATGTAAATATAAATACATGTAGAGAACAAAGAACTTGTAAAATATTATTGTCATACAAATGACGAGTGTCATTTTCTTCTGGTATGCCCTCTCAACAATAACATTCGAAAGAAAAATATAAAGGGAAAATAGTATATCCATCTCGACAAATTTCGCTACTGTAAAACAAATATCAAATACGAAAACCTGTTCATGTTAATCCTCTACGCTGTACATAGAAACCATATTAATTCATGAAGTTCATGTTTCATGAAGAAGCAAATGTATATACAATGATATAATGTATGTAATGAGACCTTCTGAGTACCGGAATAAAGGTTGATTGACTTTTTAGAAACACCCCCACCTGCGGCTCTATTGACACAGCAATCGTCATCCTTTGTTGAAGTCTCCACCTTGACTTAAACGTTCCGCGGGTTGAATCCTTTCCCATGAATCATGACGTTATTTTGTCTTTAGGTGGTTCTTCCTTTGTTTATTTATAATATTTATACAGTTTCTGAAGTCTTTTAGTGACAGTTATGTCAATTATGACAATTGTCAAATCAACATATTCCTGATAATGTAAGTCTAAGTTCCGGTCAGCAGATGATATAAGCAAACCAATAAATTGTTCATTGTTAGAGATGATTATAAACTGTGATTCACTTGACTACATTTTCTTTTATTGATTTTCCTGAACAATTTTCAATGTAAAAAGATATAAAGACAACCCAATGATCTGTATGCTGCACATTTAATCATATTTCATGTGTCATGTATATATTTTGACTTTGTATTCAGAGAAAATAAACTCATGACAAAATTTAGTAATCTTTTGTTTGTGTATCCTTAAATATTGTTTTCTGTTTTCTTCTCAGTATGAACAGTGTTATTTAGATAACGTCGTACATATTTTCTGAAACGTGAGATGTTTGTCACGGCGCACACTACGTCGTTGCGTTTTTTCCGCGTACACTACACGCGTTAAGCAAGTGCGTCAGATATTGCGCTTTATTTAAAGTTCATATAAGATGCTATATATAGTGTATGGTAGTCTACGAATAGGTTAATGTCCAAGTAACTCTCCATTCCTTAACAATAAATGGAGCCAAGGTTACGAGGACATTAACCTACTTAAATTACGCTCAAAGTATCGTAATTGTAAACATATCACTTTAAAATGTTTAAAAAATTAAATTTCGAGCGAAAGATTTAAAGCAATGTTCAACTGTCCATTACTGAAAACATAATAGAGCGAGAGAATTATAGAGTGACGTCACAAGTGTAATTTAAAGATATGGATGCCAACATAGCTATGCTCTAAAAACCAGTTTAAGAAATTTCAGTATTATCTTAAAAAAAGGCAATATGTCCATATATATGTCGGCAACAGTGATGCAACACTTTAGCTCATCAGGCCTTCTCGACTTCGACTTCTTCTCCAGAACTAATAACTCTAGAGATCTCGCTACCGGCGAACTGCTCGGATCTCATGCGGATTAGAGCAAGATGAAGGCGGCAGGTCAGCGGCCTTGTAAGCATTGATGACCGCCGACCTGAGGTACACACCCAGTGCCCGTTTGTCTAAAGGTGGGTTAACACTTACAATAATTTTCCATTACTTGCGCATACCTCACGTATATTTTGCGCATTTGCCCCGAAAATTTGCGGACAGAATGCCGCGAATTAACCCCAAAATGCATGCACAATTCGTGCATAACCAGGAATATGTTGTGTTCCGTGCACGCATTTGTTGCGATTATTGTCGCTGAGGTTGCGTTCAAGATCGTGACATTCTTAGTCATGCTTGGTGCATGGGTACGGGTATTTTTTTTTTATAAAGGTAGTACCCCATCTTAAATCAGTTAATCCCCTACTTTCACAAAGTGAACACCATGAACAATTCACACGATATCACCTTTATTGAAGAAAGAAGAAGGCCCGTGTACCTGGCAGCGACTGCACATCTACTTCTTGAAGAAGAAGAAATAATACAAGAAGAACAGAACCAAGACGTTGGACCCCCACCTCGTAATAGGAAATCTAAAACAAAGTTGGTTTAGGAATGAATGACCAGAAGACACTCATTTTTACACTATGGACAGTTATTCACTGAACGTCACCGTGAAGATCGCCGAGACTACAAAATGTTTCTACCACAACTGCTGGGGAGCTTTGAATGGAAAACATGTTGTCATGAAGAAGCCACCCAGTGCTTGGTCCTTCCACTACAACAACAAGGGATTCCACATCTTTGAATGTATGGACCTTGTAGATTCTGTCTACAAATTCTCATAGGGTGTTGGAGATGATATGGTTGTCCATTCCTGGGACATCTATTAAAACGGGGGTGTACGATGCGTGCTCTTTGCTGATTAGTTCCGTCATGTGATTGAAATAAACTTTTGAAGTACGTCAAGTGCGGGACTGAGTACTGGAAATGTGTAAAACATCATTGAAGTGCTTATACTGGTGAGATGATGTTCGTGCCATAAGCACGGGAGAATGCTCAAGAATGTTGTCAATTGCCTGAATTGCATGCCAATTCCTTGAAATGCTCACTCTAGTCTTGCCTTTATCGTGACACAAGAAAACTGTGCACTCATAACACGACACCACAGGAATAAGATACGAACAAGTTGAGACATGTTCATGAATACATTCCGCAATTGGCACGCACTGGAGTGCGTGACGAAATAACCAAACATTTGGTTATTTCGTTCCGCATTGGTACGCACTCATGAACAGTTAACGAATTATTCACACCGGTTTATGATGAAGATACGCATTGCTACGAATTAATGAGTGCCAAAGCGTATTCGAAAATCATGCAAGTATAAACGCACCTTTATTCCTTGGTGCTCCTCGCAGGGTGAGGCAAGAACAGCCGACGTCTGCTATCTCACAGGTTGCGAGCATGCTGAACTACACCCTCAAGGCTCTGACCAGACATAGGGAGAGATCCAGCTCTCTGGGGTGTGACCCCAGCGCCGGAATGGAGAAGGTACGTCTCGCCTCGTCAACTGCTTGGTTCTTACAGACAAAATCGGGTGCCAAACCAAGCAGAGCTGACCCCCCATCCCTGACCTCAAACCGATGGTCTGCCTGCAGCGCGTGGCTCTATTTTAACAAAAGGTGGGCGCGACCTTGCCCATGTTCCTTCCCGTTTTCGGTTTAAAGTTTGAAAAAACACTCAAAATATAACATGCCTCCGAGGACTGAGAAGACACATGGCGGTAAACAGCCGGAAGTAGTTGGGGAAGTAGATGTAGAAGGACTCGTGATCATCAAGGAGGAGCTCCTCCATCAACTAATAATAACTTCAAACTGATATCCGCCCTCCTGGCTTCAGCCAGTTCCTACCAATGAAGTTCTTCCCCTGCTCTATATCAAGTCAGTGTACTCTGTTGGCAATAGAATTTATTTTAATGTTTACAGAAATAGAGTTCCAAACCAAACAAGAAGACAACAACATCCCCCGTCAGACCCAATTAATCAGAACATGGGCAATCATTCGAGAAGAAATATTTGTGCGCTTCTTATTTTCCTTTCATCAAGGTATTGATTCCCTCAAGCCAACTGATTTGATCTTAAACAGTTCTGAGAAAATGTTAAGATTCCTGGAACAGAGTTGAACAAATAGATTAAGGGCAATAAGTCCGGAAAAATAATCACACAGTTCTTATTTTCGAACTCCAATAAGCTATCTATGTCCTCAAGCCACACACCAAATTTGGGAATCGTATTTTAAATAGTTTCTAAAAAAAGCTGTCCCCTTTGGAGATACCATGAACAGAGTCCAAAAATACGGAACAAGCGCAATAACTCTGTTAAAAAATAATCACACAGTTCTTATTTTCAAACTCCATCAAGGTCTTTATGTCCTTATACCACATACCAAATTTGGAAATCCTATCTTAAATAGTTCCTGAGAAAAGCTGTCACCTTTGGAGATACATTGAACAG
This sequence comes from Gibbula magus, assembly GCA_936450465.1. Taxonomy (NCBI): domain Eukaryota; kingdom Metazoa; phylum Mollusca; class Gastropoda; order Trochida; family Trochidae; genus Gibbula; species Gibbula magus. The sequence continues at coordinate 6,148,054 of OW388291.1, forward strand.
AGTCCACAAATACGGAACAAGGACAATAACTCTGCAAAAAATAAGTGCACGCTTCTCATTTACGAACTGCATCAAAGTATTTATGTCCTAGAGACACACACCAAATTTGGAAATCCAATCTAAAATAGTTTCTGAGAAAAGCTGTCCCCTTCATCGTGGACGGACGGACAGACGCACGGACGGACGGAGCTCAAACCTATATCCTCCTTTCACTTCGTGGCGGGGGATAATGACGAAAGCTTTTGGACCCATATATATATATATATATATATATATATATATATATATATATATATATATATATACACACCTTTCGTAGTCATATTGAACGGAATTGACGAAGAAAGAAGTGGGTGATAACCTTTTGCAGACTTGTACTACGTGTATTGCGCACTTATTTGCAATGAAATAGAAACTGACAAGGAACGTTAGAATAAGGTATGTTTTGTGAACGAGATGGGCATAAGTAGAAACTTTGTACGAACGTACTGCGGTGTGATGCCCGACTGCACCACAATCTCGTTTTTTATTACGTTTAATTTCCTTTCTGTATAATCTTAAGACAGTAGAACTTTGGAGATGTTTGCTGCCCTGTAGCATCATTCACAGACTGCAAACAGTTACCTCTACGTTCAATTCGTTCCAAAACAGAGTCCGATTTCAAGAACGTAGTGCATACGGGGTTAATGACATGGGGGCGTAACACCGGGATTTGTAAATTGAATCTTATTCCTTGCATTGGTCTCTGATCAATAAGGTAGCATCAGCCGGCATGTCGTTTAATTTCGGAGTAAGAAAGACACAGTTACAATGCATAAACGTTTATTCAACTGATGGAAAGCATGTTTTACTTTTCTGGGTCACTGGGTCTGGTGTGACTTATTTCTTCTCATTCACAAGACTCACGCCACAGAGAGACAGAGGTCCACCCTTCATTTTGTTGATCCTCAAGTAACATCCAGTCATCGGTTTCTCACAGGTCAAGGTCACTGATTCACCTTGACCCACCGTGCCCTTAAAGGACGTACAGATATCAGAGGTCGAGTCGACACAGACAGATGGTAAGTTTTTGGACACGGTCACTTCAAAGTTGGACAAGAAGGTATCTGTAATTAACACAAACATGTATGTCTTCAACTATGGTTTAAACATATTTTATTTCATGAAGAATTGGATTGGTAAACAAGCTTTGAGCTTATATGAATACCGCTCCAAGATACAACAATATAATACATGTCATGGTGAAATTACAATATATATGATATATCTATATAAATACAAACATCAACAAATAATATCAAGTACAACTGTAAAAAAGAAAACAATCAACAAATGCCAATAATGCTAATCATTGTATATTATACATCAACTGATAAATTATTTAACAAATATGCATGTTAAATTTATAAAATCGTGAACTGATATTAGAAGTTTTCAGTAGACGAGAAATTTTAATTTCAAAATAAAACTGACTTTAAGTCAAATCCTCTGTGAAAGAACATGTTTTGTCTTATAACACTTAAAAGAGGGCATGAAAAGAAAAAGTGTGTTGAATCTTCATAATTATGGACACAGGAACAGGCGGATGTTTGTGATATGAATCGTTCATACTTGTGTGCATTTAAGTCGCTGCATTCAAGTCTGATACGAGCATGGATAATTTGGCAAAATCTACTACCGTAATTTAAGTCAAAATGACTGTATGTGTCAGTATCCTGAAGGATAGCTTTTTTGAAAGTCATCAAAGATGGCGAGTTTCCATGTTCTATCGGTAACGAGTTCCATAGTTTAACAGTGTCGGGAAGGAAAGATCTCGAATAATTTAAGGTTTTACAGTAAATGGTCTGGAGTTTTGAGTCGTCGCGAAGATTGTAACCAACAACATCTGATATGTTGGGAGGTACTAGGTTGCTTAGATAACCTGGTGTATTATTATTGACCATTTTATAAAACAAAGTCACTTTATGACTGTGGCATAATTGTTTACAATTTGTTTCATTATATAACTTATGATGACTCGTACCTCAGACGGCGACACACATGGTTCTCAGAGCATCAAGATTGAGTTGTTCATGTATATCTGCTTGCTGCTTTGTACAATTATCGCAGATATGACTGCAGTAGTCGAATATAGGAAGGATGAACTGTTTATACATTGTTTCCAATGTTTTCCGGCTTAATCGATATTTGAGACTTCTAAGATAATTCACCATTGTGACAATTTTTTTTAGCAGTTTAGTTTATTTGATCGTTCCAAGAACAATCTTGTTGTAACGGAAGACCGAGATGTTTATGGCTTTATTATTATATCAGGTAGATATGGGAAAGATATATGTTGCAGTACGCAGTATGCAAACTACAGTATTTGTGAGGATGGAGTGAAAGTGTCGATCCAATGCCATACTTTATTATTACTTTACTGGTCCACGAGTCACGAAAACAACATCCATACCAATAACTTATCTTGTAAGTAAGTATATATCCGCGTCTCAACCGTAGACCAAAATTCATAATGGCAAAGAATAAAAATACGTCCGTTCGTTCGAGGTTTTTGGACAGCATTACTAAAGAGTGTGATAACTTTGGATATCCAAGTTCAGCTAGGATGATAAACATGTGCATGGGCATTTATAACTACCGTGTAAGGAGATCAGATTCATGTGACGAATATTTTGGTAAATTTTTAATCATTCCTATGATTTGACTATGTGCATATTTTCTCTAATGGGGACAGTTTTTCGGCTGTTCAACTACTTGACAGCACACTCAATGGATTATTGTAGTGTTAACAATAATACTCATTTAAAGCGTTTTAAATTAATTACACTTCTTGTCGTCTCTGTTGGTTAAGGTTAGACCTGTCACAGTTGTCTCCCCTAACAGATCCACTTGCCACCAGGTGTTATCCTCGTTCAGAGTCTCTGAGCATGTTGTCGGGTCCCCATCTACTGCCAGCTGGGCCTCCGCTACCCCAGAACTTTGCATTGCCTTCCCAAATTTTTGTGACGAATCAGTGTAGCCTTAAAACAAATATTCAAAACTGTCAATACGTTTTGTAGGAATTCATTATTGTAAAAAAAATCCTCCACCGTCTCATTGCTTCCAATAGTTATTTGACTCTGATTGCATTGAAATCTCCTGCATGTATATGGTAGATAGGTAGATATTCTTTATTATCTCCAAAGATTTGAAGATTACAGATGTATATTGTATAGCAGTTACATTATGGACGCAAAATGTACATGTACATGAAATGAGAACGCAGGACAGGGAATGGTACAACAGTTAATATTCGTCTATTTTGATATGGAGTGGCATGTAATGATTTTGTCGAAAAATCGTTGTTTATTTTGTCAAGTACATTCCTATCCTTACAGCCATTTAATTAAACATCTCTATGACAGGTAAGCCTGTTTGCCTTATCAATGAAATAGTTCAAAAAACGGTATTGAAATAGTGGTTTGGACTATTTGGATAGTTTATTTTTATTAGCCACACACACTCGCAAACCACTCTGCAACCAATGATGAGTGCAGTGAGAGTGTGCGACACTGAGCGGTCAAAATTAGTCAAGGTGGAATAAGGTATTAGTTTAATAAATATGTGTGATTTGGTTCATCAGGTAAAAGCAGGGGTCATCCAAACTGATATTTTCAACAACAATTAAACGATTAAATAAATTATGCTTACCGAAAGCCCTAACCTCACACAGATGGAACACTTGTTTTGTGGTTTTCAATACACGAATGTATTTCCCAGTTAAAGGACTATCACAAGTCACATTGACGAGGAACTCCGTTGTTGTCGATATCGTCTGACATAGCTTGGCTTCAGCATCAGTGTCCTGTCTTGGATCTGTCTCGAACACTTGCACCTCTATATTGTTTAACCGCCCACCTGGTAGGATGAAAGTGAAGGAGACAGACATCAAACACTTGCACCTGTATACTGTTCAACCGCCCACCTGGTGGGTTGAAAGTAAATCAGGCAGACATCAAACACGTGTACCTCTATACTGTTCAACCGCCCACCTGGTAGGATGAAAGTGAGGCAAACAGACATCAAACACTTGCACCTCTATACTGTTCAACCGCCCACCTGGTAGGATGAAAGTGAAGCAAACAGACATCAAACACTTGCACCTCTATATTGTTCAACTGCCCACCTGGTGGAATGAAAGTGAAACAAACAGACATCAAACACTTGCACCTCTATACTGTTCAACCGCCCACCTGGTAGGATGAAAGTGAAGCAAGCACATGAAAAACTAGCATCTCTATATTGTTCAACTGCCCACCTGGTAGGATGAAAGTGAAGCAAACAGACATCAAACACTTGCACCTCTATACTGTTCAACCGCCCACCTTGTAGGATGAAACTGAAGCAAACAGACATCAAACACTTGCACCTCTATACTGTTCAACCGCCCACCTGGAAGGATGAAAGTGAAGCAAACACATCAAACACTTACACCTCTATACTGTTCAACCGCCCAACTGGTAGGATGAAAGTGAAGCAAACAGACATCAAACATTTGCACCTCTATACTGTTCAACCGCCCACCTGGCGGGATGAAAGTGAAGAAAACACATCAAACACTTGCACCTCTATACTGTTCAACCGCCCACCTGGTGGGATGAAAGTGAAGCAGACAGACATCAAACACTTGCACCTCTATACTGTTCAACCGCCCACCTGGTAGGATGAAAGTGAAGCAAACAAACATCAAACATAATTTTCTGAGGAAAAGGGTCGTGTTAATTGCAAACATCTGTATACGAGATCACGCATCTAAGGCCTAAAAAGGACAATTTGGGCTTCCTTAAAGCCAGTATTTCATATTATTATACCCCCGCAACGAAGTAAGCGGGGGTATATAGCGGGAATTCCGTCCGACTGTCCTTCCTTCAGGTCAATTTTCTGAAAAAAAACGTCAAAGGTTCATCAGCCAAACTTTGTACAGTTGTTAACCATGTTCTTCCAATCGCGCACAGACAATTTTCAGTTTACTATCTTTTTTAGTTATGGCACTTGAATTCGAAATTGAGCTTAGTACCAAAAGAGCGGTGGTGCTCCAATGGGGACAAATTTTCTAGGAAACTGTTACATCTAGGTAAATGAAAATTAACATGTATGTAGTCCAGATGATCATCTTAATCGAGTTCAAAGTCCAGTTACTAAATACGGAGTTATGGCCCTTGAATCAGAAATTGAACTTAGCACCGAAAGAGCTGTGATGCTTCGATTGGGACAATTTTTCTCGGCATTGAAATTGAACACGTAGGTAGTCCAGATTTTACTCTTCAAAGTCCAGTTCCGAAATATTATATTTTACGGAGTTATTGCCCTTGAATCTGTAATTCAACTTGGTACAAATTACCGCTGTGATGCTTTAATCAGAACAATTAAGTCACTTGAAAAATATTACATCTGGGTGAATTTTCCCAAAATATTATGGACACTATTATGATGCTTGAATCTGTTTTTCAAACATAATACCCTTAACATCAATAATGCTCAAAAGTCGGATAGCGGATGGCGGGGGTATGTGAGCCATGCTCACCTTTTTCTTGTTAGATAAGCACGAGGGTACTTTATACTTGATTGTTTAATGAAAATAAAATTATGATGATTGGTGGCATTTATATTTATATATAGTCGTTGTGATTTAAGGGCGCTACCAACATCATGTATTTCTAACCATTACCCTGGTCTAACTTGGGCCTCCAGCGCTCGGATGTCACCTCCTCCACATCTTAATAACACCAGGTACTCATTCGTACTGCTGGGTGAACAGAGGCACATTGCATAAAGTCACTTACCCAGGGTGACACCATCAGTATATCAACACATGTCTCCGTGTATGGAAAAATATTACTCTTCAAACTCTCAGTTTACCCAGCAATATAGCTTCATTGATAGGGTTTAACTAAGCTATGCACATGGATATGTGTCATCACGAAATGAACAAGCAGAAAAGTGAGCGTGGCTCACTAATACCTCCGACTGTTAAAGTTTGACATTTTTATTTTACTTACAGAGAGAGGTGTCTCCACACCTAAAGATTGATAAGCTATGAAATGTAATTGCTAAGTTGAAAGTGTTTTTGAAAAGGGTGGAACAAATCTCTTCATGTAAAAAAGGTGGTTTTGGAAAAGTAGGAGAAATAATAGGTAGGAATAACATAATACAATACTGCCATTACCACCGATTTCAACTTTATTTTGTTAATTAATTCAGCATAATGATTCATTCGAGTGACTTGAAACAACAGGTACATGGAAGCAAACCCATGTAAGCGAAATGAGGGATATACAGCAAAATATAATAACAACATATAATGAGTGGAAATATAAAAAAAGTAAAATAGAACAAGAACACAGAAGTAGCTTTTGAGGAAAGCTACATGAAAAAGAAAATGATAAAGTCAACAAATGACAACACAGAAGTAGCTTTTAGTGAAAGTTACACGATAAATTTTAGCCAGAGTAAGTTCAAAATACAAATATTTGCCAAAAATTCACAATTTCACCAAATCGTGTTTAATTTTGCTTTGCACCTCTCCTAATGGTGAAGAAGAGATGTGCCAACTTTGAAAAAGATAAGATAAATGGTTTTTCTGTAATCGATCAGACAAAAAAAGCTCAGAATATGACTAAGTTCAAAATTTTTTAAAATCGCCAACAATTCTAAAATTCACCAAATTCGGTTCGCACTGCACCTCTCACAGTGGTGAAGAAAACGTGAGCCAAATTTAAAAAAGGATGAGATGTATAGTTTTTCTGTAATCGATCGAACAAAAAATTTCTTCGGATGGACGGACGGGTGGATGGACGGAATCATTGGTATTACTAGATACCCCCAACGGTTGGTCGGGAGTATAAATATACAGTAGGCTATTGCAGAGTATTAAGAAGTAACAACAATTGTTATAGACGTTTAACTGTTAAAGATAAACTTGCGATTATATTAATGTCTAAAGGTCCATTATTGTACCATCATCATGATGAAGGGGGCACGGCGGCCGAGTCGGCAAAGGCGTAAGGTTAGCAATCCAGCGAGCTTGAGGTGCCGGGTTCGAGTCCACCTGTGACCGGGTGTAAAAACCTTGGAGTCAACTTTGAGTGCGGACTCTTTCAGTGTTGTCACAACCCCTAGTGTACAGTACACAACCCTGTGCACTTAAAAGAACCCACGAATCCGTTGGTAAATGACCAGATAGTGGCCACATGAATACGTGCAGACATCCTTGGACAAAATACTGTGACTATGTGTCCTAGTTCACCCAGCTATGAATGGGTACCTCGTAATGTGATTTAACTTGGTGCGCCTAGTGGCTGCAAAAGTTGCATACTCCAATTGGAGCTGAGATTGACAAAGAGTGTCGTTAACATTGACATCCAATGATCGGGGGCAAACAGAGCGCCTTTGAGCAGCTTAGCTCAGCTGGATATTGGCGCTATACAAATGTTTATATGTATGTATGTGAGGTTGATATAACTACAATCAGAGACAGTAAAGTCCCTGATACAACAAAGGCATGAATCATTGACGGATGGATTTTAATTTTTAATGAAATTGGCTACAAATAAAAAATTATGATCACGAAATCCTATTTCTGTAAAATTATCCCTTTTATTAATGAATTCGTCTTTAGGTTAAATAACTTGATTTAGCTTTAAGCAATCGCATTCGATACACAAATACTGAAATATGCTTATAAAGAATTGGCCCTTCTGGTAAAACCTACTGCAACAGTCAGTCCTGTCTATCAGTTGAATACGGTGGATTTCACTCTGTTGTGGTAGAACTCCTAGCCACCACGATGTAGGGTCGCCCGTGCCAGTGTGAGCACATGACCCCTCCTTCAGGTTGGTGTTCAGATTTCCGTCGATGGCATTTGTAGCAAGACCAACATTTCCAAAGATCGAACTGATGTCGGCATCTTCAAATGTCAGCACGGGGTATCCTGTAACGGTAAAGATAAGTATGTCAACTTCCAACCAGCTTCATTTCTGCATTACTTAAAGTGACATTAAGTATCCTGTTAGAGTCACATTATGCCAAACGTTATAAATGGTGTTATTTTGTTGACAAGTACTGACTTGAATGTTGCTTAAATGATCAATTTAATGCTAGTTCATTCGGTATAGTGACAATATAAAAGTAAAAGTCGAGTTGGGATCACAAACCAGACAATATAGACTTGCAAACGTAATTTGGCAAATTCACCTATAACAGACAAGAAGACAGATATCGGTTGATAATGAAAAATGGGCCATATAATTACTGTCATATACATGTATATCGGACTTGTAATTTCGGTTTCTGCACATGTAAAAGTATGTTGCTCAATTTCCATTGAAAACCAGTAACTATCATATATTTGGCGATAGGGTATGAAAATGCTAATCAAGTGAAATTGTTTGAACTAAAATCAGCATATGGTATTTTGGCACGATTGAAAGCCAATAAAATATGATGAAAACTTCTTAAGTCTTCATTACTTAAGTCTTATTATGTCTCACTATGATTGCAGCACACGTGTCAACACCCTCTAAGTGCAGGCATCATGTATTGTGGATTTCGTTTAAATTTGGGACGATGATAACATTACTTGAACTGCGCTGACAAAGGGTCATCCTGTGTCCATGTAAACAATGATCATTCTAAAACTTAACAAGTTGTTGTCCAGTCAATTGGGTAAGTTTTAAAACTTTTGAAAGATGAAATTAACAGTAGCGGTCAAATTTTCAAAATTCTTCTTTTCTTGTTCTTGGAATAAAGTGTTCCATATAGATGCATTTTTAGATGAAATTTTACCCAGAAGAATAAAAACTGGAAGTTATGAATTGTTACTACAAGTTACATTGTACGATTAACTGTAACATAGTTTTGACCTCTTTTAGGCCATGGGCCGAGGACTGTTTTTGTTCATTTGAGGTCCAAGTTTTTGGTGAAGGGGAAAACTTTACTTTATATTGTAGAAAATGGTTATTTTTCACAAAATATTCAATGTTTCACCAAAAACACTTGTTCATTAATTAATAAACAGTAATAGAAGGCCCTTGAGAAATATGCTATGTTCAACCAATCAGAGAGCAGCTAGGTCAGCCTGCCCGGTACAACAAAGATGGCCGCCCCCGTTAAAGATTGTGTATCTGTCTGTTTGTGAGTCTCCAACTGATCAAATTGTGGCAATATCAGAAGTTTCCAGGGGCCATATATATGGGTATATTAAAAAATGGCTACTTCTGAATGGAAAACAGAAAAATAATCATAATTTTGATTATTAACACTGTGATACTGCAGAATAATGTTCAGGGGAGAGGTTTTTTGGTAAATTTTCGAGTTAGAAGAGCTACTAAAGTTATCTGAAGGGTGACATATGTTTGAAATCAACTGGGATGGTGGAGAAAAGTATAGTTGATTGGTACGTGCGTTTATTTGTGAATGTCACCGATTCTTAGCGTACATTTTGACCTGAAGTTGAATGGGCCGCTTCCTTAGATCGGCAGTATGGCTGACATTGTTCCTTTATTCTTTTTATTTGATATAGGGTGTAGGGTTTTTGTTTACCTTCATTTAACCTTCGTTTTACTTACAATATCGGGTTCCTGTTGAGAAAATGGATCATTTGCCCAAATTAAATGGTACACAAGTGAGAATTTTTTTTAAATTTTAATTTTAAAACTGTCTTCATGGCTATAACTAACAGTTAATTTGGTATTTGAGTAGAAAATATTTTTGATGATGGCATGTAAAACACTTTATTGGTAGTCAATTTTGTGGCCATTAACATCAATCTGGTAACTTTTACTGACACCTATTATTATTTATCTTTGACAACAATAGACTGATGACATGTATATTTTTGTTTTGTATGTATATTCTATGTATTTGAAATGAAATGGAATATAAAAAAAAATAGACAAAAAAAGAAAGAAAGAAAAAGAAGAAAAAAAGTATTCACACCTTTTGAAAACACACACAGAATTTTTTTTTTACCTTTAGCAATATCTGTTATATCTTCAAAAATGACAAACAATCCTGAGCAAACAATGTATTACGATTACATGATTATATTTTATATGCAAATACTAAGTTGAATTTTGTTGGGTGTTCATATTGACTCTATGCATATTATATCTACCTATCTACTGTCTATAAAACTGACGTGCAGATAAACTTTGCAAGCAGTAGAAACAAAAGTATGGGTCCCTCACAAAATGGCTCCAGGTCTCACTTCTTTTCATTGAAACAAATCAAAATTTGAAAGTTTGAAACATAAAAGGCCCATATTTTTAAAAAGGTATATTGACCTTTTATGTTGGGAAATGAAAGAAACCTATCCCTCAATAAAAGTCCAGTTCGTTTCCATGAAAACACAATACTTATATATTAAAAACAATTAACATGTCATAAGATACCACCTTTAATACTGATTACCACCTATTAAGTTTCAAAAAGATAACACAAACAGTTCTGCTCCGGAAATGAACTAATTCACAAGGTGGATAACACATATTAGGTTAAAAAAGATAAAAGATAAACCTTTTTTTTATATAAATTTCTTATATGGAAACGAACCTGTCCCTGTGTCCAAATCCAAACCATTTCCATAGAAACTAAATTAATAATTTTAAAATCTTAAAATAAAAAAGGCATATGGATAATACACCTAAAGAGTTTCAGAAATATAAAATTAACAGGTTTTTAGCTATGCTTTGAAAATGAACCTATCAGTCTTGGTAACACATTTGAGTCAAAATCAAAGGCATTGAAAAAAGTGATAATATCTTAAAGCAACTCTTCAGTATTTGGTTGGTTACTTTAAATCCCCTGGTTCCTACGGCAATGTTGAAGATACTACGGAACACAATATTGGACGATAAAAGGTGTTAGTGAGATCTCGGTGTCCATTGGAACCTTGATCAAAAGTGTATGAGGTCTGATTACAGAGAAGCTCAATAGGTTTTTTTTCTAGAAGGGCAGTAACCGTACAAATATACGGTAGTATATATTATAATTTAAAATTGTTCTAAATGCCCATCAATTGAGAATCTTACCCATGTGTCTTCTGATATCAAATATATCAACAGGACTTGATTAAAGTTACAAATATCCCCAGCATGCCAATGAATGAACAAATTTCCTCCGGGATATCTTATCTTAATGAATGAACATATCTCAAACACAACACTGCCTTTTAGCTTCTTTGTCAGTGAGCTCAGTGAAGTAGAATAGCATTGTGACGTCATCAGCACTATGGCATCATAACATAACATTACATCATCAACTTTGAGGTCATAACATTGTCAGCAGTGGCGGATCCAATACCGGCTCATGCAAAAGAGAGAGATGAAAGTATGTTGTCAATTAATAGTTTGATGTCATTAGTTCAATCCATAATAATGACAGATGGTATAACACTATTTGGATTGAGGTTTGTGAGTAGTAAGAATTGTAGTTTGTTACCAGTATGTTTTCATTGATAAAGCAAATAATTTTTTTTTATATTTTTATGGTCAAGAAAAGACAGAATTTCTCTATTTATCTGTTTGAGAAAACGTCCTCACCAGTACCACTGCAGTTTGATCTCAGTTCTCAACACAGTGAAAATATCACACAGGGAATGACATCATGTCCACAATAATATGACGTCACGTCTGCCATCAACAACGTCAGCGTATGATATCACAAGAACTCCCTAAGTTTTTAACTTTTTAACTTTAAAACACCACATTTTTTTTAAACACAGAAGCATATAATAAATAGAATATTTTGTATTTACAGTGTAATGTCACTTATCTCATCTTATATATATTTTTCACTCGTATCTGCGCCACTTAAAACATACTGGCACTCGCTGAGAGATAAACTGCAACATCATACTGAAAACACCGAAGAATCCTCTATTTATCTGGCCTACCAAACACATAAGTTCTTTTGAATCAAATTCTCATAATAAAAAATTATGAGCATTTAAAGGATTCAAAGAAGTGAGTAAAGGGGAAAACATAATTGTATTATAACCTTTTTTTAAATCAAAGATATTTTCATTCATATTTTTATTTTTAAAAAAGCTCAGACCTTCAATTACTTCTACAGAAAATGGGTATCTTTAGCGAACAGACTTAACACACCTTTAATAAAATTTTAATTTCTTATGTACAATTTTGTATCGCTGCATTATTGTACTTGATGTTTTCATTTTCTTTTTTGTTTTTACATATTTATGCCATTGGGAAAAAAGGGGGAAAATCGAAAATTTATATTTACATTCTTCTTCATTTTTGTAACATATCATTCCATAATGTGTTTTCGTACGTTTGTAATAAGAATCAGTTGTTACTTGATGGCAAATTCTATGAGAAATGTTAAAAAAATTATAAATACTTGCAAGAGTTACTTCCCTTTGCTCAGAAAAAACTCTCACCCCTGTTATAAAAATTCATTTAGCTCTCTTGGAAAATTATGTAGTTTAAAATTTCCAACTTCTCATTGTTGTAATTACATCGGTTTCTTACACTATGAATTGAATTAGGGCTAAAATGTAATTTTCTTTTTAAAATCATAAACGAAATGGAACGGTTGAGAATTTTTTTTTTCAGAACATTTTTTGCAGAAATTTCACATTTTTGAATAGGAAACCCAGTTGGATCACAATATTTAGATAGAACAACATATTCTCTTTCAACAGATATGTGATATGTGGAAATATATTAAAAACTTTTGTCAAAAAATCAGTTTTTCCATGGCTAAGAAGACCTTTTGCGAAACTGCTGATTCATCACTTCAACATGCCTTAATTTCATAATGAACAAGTATCCTAGGTGAAACATTGCATTTTTGGAAGCAGTAAACACTCAGGATTAAATTGATATATTATTTCTGTCTTCACCAAAAACTTGGACCTTAAGTCACTTTAGAGACAAGCTACGGCTTTCGGCCCATGGCCTATTTATAAGAAGCTATATATGCACGTACATGTAGGTGGATAAACTTTCAGGATGTGACGTAAACTTAAAATTCAAATTTGTCCCCAGGACAGTCGGATGTATCACCAGAAGAAAAATCTGCCTTAAATGAGCAATCGCTTTACCGAGAAGAAGAAGCAGTTACCTTTAAATTTGTCACAAAAGGAAGCACTTAAAAGCCGTAGAATATATCTAAATAACAATACTTTACCTTTAAATTTTACACCAGAAAGGTATCTACATTCAAATCCGTCTCTAAAAGAGAATTACCTTCAATTGTCAGGGAAAATAAGGACTAACCTTCAAATTCGCCAGTAGAAGAAGCACGAGCTTTCAAATTTGTGCAAGCACTGTACCCTGTATACCCACTGAACCACAACAAAGTACAGTTAATTGTAGACTTGTTGTTATAAATGGTAATGTAAATCTTTCTTACAATGACAACGTGCACATTTTAAAGAAGTAAACAATTACATATCTATCAGTGGAAGATTTGATAATGAGATATAAAGTGTTTATTACCATTACAATTAGTCCTTGTTATTATACTCTATTATGTCGTTTCGAATTATTTTGTAAATATACTCATCTTTGATTCTAAACATGTATGTCCCTGTACATAATGTATGTTACGCTTCAATATTATATATCAGCATTGTTCATAGGTGAGGGTTTAATTAAGTTGGATAACGTGTACCAAATCCTTTCTCTTGAATAAATATGTTTAAATTAAATCAATACACTATACCCCCATAAAAACAGTTACCTTCAAATCTGACACTAGAGTAACCACTTAAAATTGGTCACATAACACCGCAAATAAGTACTTACGAGGGCACTCTTATGGAGGTTCATATGTATGCCGTATGGGCTAAATATCACTTTGCCATGGTGACGTGATGTCATAAACAATGTTTTGACGCCACGCATCTTCTGTGGCTTTGTGTTATAAATGCGGCGACTGCGAGCAGCAGCCTATCCTTGAAAGTTGACTTAAGCGGATTTCCTCAATTTCGTGACTTCTGAAGTACATAGAACAATTTTTTCTATGCTATGTTATATTATATTACAGCGCTCATGCCTGAATATCGGTATACCCATCTCTTTCATTCGGGAAAAACTAATATTCTGGCACTCATGAAATAAATGCTTCAGACGACACTTGCTGTAGATTTAATTTTAATGATGCCTGGATGCGTCAAATTTCGACCTGTTTACAAGTCTGTTCAACAGTATCAACAAAAGAAGCAGTTTACTTAAAATATGACACCAGAAAAGAACCTCCTTCAAATTGTCACCAGAAGAGAATTTACATTAAATTTGTAAGCAAAAAGGGCACTTATCTTTGTCACCAGAAGAAGCACGTTTTGTCACAAGAAGAATCATTTACCTTCAAATTCGCAACCAGAGTAATTGCAGTCACATTTGTCACCAGAAAAATCACTTTTCACAATTTGTACCAGAATGAGAATCCCTTACCTTCAATGATGCCACCAGAAGAGAACGTATCTTCAAATTTGTTACCAGAAGAGAATTTGTCTTAAAATGTCTCACAAGAGAAGAGAATTTATCTTAAACTTGGTTGCCATGAGAGAATTTATTTTAAAATGTGTCACCAAAAGAAGCACTCACCATCAAATCTCAAGGAGTGTTGAAGTTCTGTATTCATCCTATCTATCCAGAGGCACTGCCTCTGAAGGCGATTAGTTGTCTGTGCTAATTCTTCCTTCATCGATGTAAACTTGTCCTCAGTCTTCTTCATGTCTTTCCTCATGTGTTCAACTTGGTGATTCACTTTGTCAAGAGATTGCTTGTTCAGGTTTGTAAACGATTCATTCATTCGTAGCAACTTTTCTTGAAGCGTTTTCTTCATATTCTGGGCAGTATCCTCTGATGTTTTATAGAGAAATGGAGGCGCCTTTACAGGCGGGAGTAAACTTGGCTTTACAAACTGAAAGCAATGACACTGCTGCCTGAAACTTACGAGGCTACAAAATAGCAGCAATGCGACAATGAACACCATGATGCTAGAAGGTGTCGGTCCACATTGAATGGAATAAGACGTATTGTCAATGCTTTTATACGTTTGCCTTGGTTCATGTGGCAGTGACTGTGGTAATTATTTGTATTTGTATCTGTATACTTTAAAGATAAAATCAGAACTGTAAAGTTTCCCACTTCTGACAATGTTTTCCTTTGAGTCTGGGAAATCGCTTCTTGCGTGATTGAATCTGCTAATGATAAAATCGTTTGTTGTGTAATAATTCAACTAATCTTTATTTCCTTGTAGTGGTTGTCATTGTCCAAGGATACGTTTCAGATTACACTGCGATACATATTTGCATATATAATTCAAAATGATGTACAATAAGTTAACTAATATGGTATACAGAGAAATATTATGATATTTTTGGCGTAAAAAATGAAGTTCTTTTATCCCTAGTTGATTGTCAATTATTTGTATACGGAAGCATATAAGTGTCACGTTGAAAACAAAATCGGTCAAACTATCTTCTACATGGGACTTACTAGGCTTACTAACTTCTGCGTAGGAGATACTAGGTCATATGTAGGGGATACTAAGTCCTACGTAGGGGATACTAAGTCCTACGTAGGAAATACTAAGTTCAACGTAGCAGATACTATCTCCTACGTAGGACTAGCTTGAGGTAGCTTGTATAAAGCATTGGTCACTTTTCTGTCATTTTATTCTTGGCCACGGGTTGTTGAAATACTTAAACATCTTGCGTTTGTCTTTCCTATGATATTTATCCTATTTATCTTGCTGTACTTATATTACATGATTTACTCATTTACCACCGATGGTGGTTATTTTAACGAGTGATGATGAAAAACATATGTTAGGTTGATTAAGTCATGAAATTTCGAGGTGCAATCATAATTTTTTTAAGTAAAATAGTGTTCACTTGTTAGTGTTATGGGGAGGATATATTCCTTCGTCAGAGATAGTTTTTGAACATACTGTTACAGTTAGTTTAAATCAATAATATAATTTAGGTTAAGGGGTAAGGGGTTGTGGAGACATTTGTCACTCAAACTGTGTTAAGCATTGGGAGGGAATCCTGGCATTTGATTATAACGGGACAAATGTTATTAAATGAGTCACGTAAAATATATATATATTACTAATATGGTATACAGAGAAATATTATGATATTTTTGGCGTAAAAAATTAAGTTCTTTTATCCCTAGTTGATTGTCAATTGATTGTATACGGATCAATAAGTATATAAGTGTCACGTTGAAAACAAAATCGGTCAAACTATCTTCTACATGGGACTTACTAGGCTTACTAACTTCTGCGTAGGAGATACTAGGTCCTACGTAGGGGATACTAAGTCCTACGTAGGAGATACTAAGTCCTACGTAGAAGATACTAACTCCTGCGTAGGAGATACTAAGTCCTATGTAAGGGATACTAAGTCCTACGTAGGAGATACTAGGTGCTACGTAAGGGATACTAAGTCCTACGTAGGAGATGCTAACTCCTGCGTAGGTGTTACTAGGAAGTTTTGTTTAACCATTATGACGTCACGCATGTCCCAATGTGTAATAACGTTGAAGATTTATTAAAACGTGAAATTTACAATGGGTAAGTTATAAATTAAAATATACAACCCTCACAACTAATCATTGAAAGGGCATCAGTTCAAAATCTGAAAAATTACTCTTGATGGTATTAACATTTCACTGATTATGCATCTGTGCAATAATATGTAATGATTTTCATTGTTATCGGTAGATAAACGTAAAGATGAGTACCATGTATTTAATACATGTAAATGAAATGAACTCACGGGCAAAGGAAAGTATATCTACTTTTCAACAGAGTCAAACACAACATACTTCTGCCCTATAAAGTCGATTTTGAATGTTTATGATGATGATATATCTCGTTAAGAGATCTACACAATATCATATTTTTATAAGAGTATGATTCTTAATATTTTATATCTATTCAATCAGACATAGGGTGCTGAAAGAGCTTTTCAAAAGGTAATTTGGGAAATATTTTTGAGTATTTAAGGTAATATTTTATTAAATATAGGAATTATGTCAGTACAATATGTTATCGGCATAATGTACACCCAATACCAAAAGAAACTTTGCATCTCAGTTGATTTTATCATATGTATGTTTTTCAATTACAAATATTTCAAGTTTTGGACATCGTACACTAAAACTGAAAAGTAATGGCGTATTGTCATCAGTCAAATATTTTTTTCAGAAGTTTTTAATTTGTTTACAAAAAATTAAATTTTAAAAAAAATAAATAATTAAACTTTTAATTTTGACAAGACACACATGTTTAGCGACTAACGCACTACTGAAACAGTTTCTGATGTTAAAAGTCCGTTGATATTACCCATTAGCAAAGACCACCAAGTACGAGACCACCACCCAATCAGAGACGAATTGATCAAACACATTTTGATACCCCTCGTATGTTGATGCGTCCAAACTTTTTATTTAAATAAACTTTTGAAATGAATATTTTCATACATCGAATGTAAAATTGAATAATTATTACAATACTTAAAAAACCCAAATCCAATCGTTGCCTATTATGTGATTTATTAAGACAAGAAGATGGGTGCAAAGTTTCTTTTGGTATTGGGTTTACTTCCTTTGACGTATCGTTGCTGTATGATGTAAAACAAACAAGCCAGAAAGCCACATTTTCACTCTCCTATCTTAAAATATATAGAGTTGTTGTACCTACACTTTATTTTACCCGCGAGTGTATTATCATAAATTCCCACAAGTATGTTAAGTATCTAAAAACAAATAACGCATCTTATACAGAATAATAACAATAAATCCGAAAGAAAATTAACATTTAAACGTTACTGCATATTAAAGAGAACATTCAAATCTGAATAGGTATCAGTTACCCTACCTATAACTAATGCAAACAATATATTGATCAATGAATTACAATGACAAAGACAAATCTTGTTCAAGTTTTTCTTCAAGCACTACAATGTAAAATAAAATATCAATCTACACAATTTCGCAATGCGTACAAATGTAGGTGGTGAGGTACATTATTGCCCTCAGTTTTGCAAACTTTAAGGTTTATAGCAATGTCCATGGGTGAATAAGGTTGGTTGATTGACATCAAGCAGATTCTTTGATAATGTACATTAACTGAACCAACATGCAAGATGAAAGAAGATTCAAACTATCCGATGCAACACCAGTATGCTCACATTACAGAACTCAAGGCTAAGGATAAATGCGCATGTGTGAATCAGGTTGGTTGGTTGACATCAATCAGATTTATGCTATGAAGCCTTTGAGAATGATCAAGTACTTTGTCAAAATCAAACGTAGAACATTGTTATTGTGCCTATTGTGCATATGCAATGGAAGTTGTTCATATTATTAAACAAACACGCAAGATGAAAGAAGATCAAACGTTTGCAACTAATAACATGATATATCTTTAACCAACTTCAAAATAAATAAAATCAGAGGCAGTAAAGATCCACAATCCACCAACTCAAGCTGTGATTTCTGCAATTTGAACCTAACTGGAGATGAAAACCACGTATTTGTTTGTGAGAAATATAATGAAGGCAGAACTTTATACCTACAGAGTCTAAAATCCATCTATAAAGGCCCACTTAACATACAAACAATCTTCATGTCACAAAGCAACAATATAAAAAATCTTACAACAAATTTCCTAAAACAATTTTTTAAGTTACGATCTGTATAAATTGCCATGAATTTAAATGATCACGTCTAATGTATAATGTATTTGTCAACTGTATTGTAGGCCTCATGGCCTATATTACTGTAATGAACAATTGAAATGAACATGATATTCATTATGTTCACATTAAAGAACTCACGGCTTGTTTAAACATATACCGGAAAATTCCTAAAATCTATCTCATTGATTTATATACACAACATTTTTCGCAGATTTTTTCTACCAGTCTTTTCCAGTCTAAATAAAGATAAGTGTATTATTTTCAAGTTCTAAGCATTATCACAGGACAAAAAGTGATGGAATCCACTTTCCGGATTCTTCTGCCAATTTTTGAAAGAATCCGGAAGTATCCGGCAAGCGGATTAAATCACTTTTTGTCCTGTGTATGGTTTACTCACACATTATAAACAAGAGAAACCAAGCTTATGAGTAATCAACGAAATTGAAATATATTGTTTTTGTTGTTCATCTATTAACCAATTAAGTAGTTCCTACATTTAATGAAATAAGTGTTTTACCCAACTAGGTATTTTGCTTGAATTGTATAATCAATGATAATACATAGTCACAGTTTCATTACAATAAGAATAGTATTTAACAGGTAAAATGTAAATAATTTATATATTCACAGAACATTTAGAAACATGTTAATATAACAATCGTCACATTCAGTAATGTTGAGAAAAGTCTCTTTAACTTACTGTTTGTTATAACTCACTATTGTGAAATTGATAATCCTGCAAATTATTGTTGTTGGTACGAAGTAGAATGTATTAAAGAGAAATCTGTTGAATGTCATCAGATTTAATTGACGTGTATCAATCAAGGGGAGGTGTCTTTGAAATCAAATTTCATCGGGTTTTCATGATATCAAAATTATTCCTCATATGTTTGTAAGTAATGATTTTTCTAGCGATTGATATCATAAGTATGTTTTGAAAAGAAATAATTTGTGTTTGAATCACTAACATACTCGATGACTCTTTAAGAATATTTTAATAAGCATCCATGATATAAGCTAATATGACATCTTTTGTGAAAAGACTTGACGTTCTGAATATCTTCTTGTCCAAAAATCTAGTTATCTCCAAGACTTAATGCTCAGTCCAGAGACCATTTTAATGTATTATACACACCATTACGGTAAAAATGATTTGATATTAAAAAACATTATTTTTATTACTATATCAAAGGTATAATAAAGGTATTAGGTGATGTTGATCACGCACAGGTGCGTTATAAAAGATTCCCATTACCTTTACATTTACTTACAGGTTATCAAGCCCTCTAGCAATATGGGTTGCGGTGTGGTATTCCTGATGCTCTGTAGCATTGCATGTTTTATAGATCAATCCCCTGGTTTTCAAATGCCTTCATCAGTCATGAGGTTGCCGTCACGACAGAAAACTACCTTACCAGACAATGATCAGAATAAGGAAAAGCTTTCAAATTTGAAAAGAACATTCGAAGAAGAAATGTTGAATGTGACTGCATCCGTCACTGTACTACAAAAGCAGTATGGTAATGTCGAGAAGGTTTCTGAAAATGTTGATGAAATGAAGAAACAAATGAAGGATGTAGCGCAGACAATGGAATCCTTGAAGACAGAAGTAGGCGTCACATCTGCTCGTCTCAAGAAGCAATGCCAAAAGGCAGATACTTTGAACTCTTTATTTCTGGATGAAAAGGTTGAGAAAGGTAAGAGTTTCATAGTCGACCTCATTATATCAACTGTTTGGTGTGTATTACAAACGTGGGGATATAGTATTCTTTCTGAAGTCCGCATTTAGTTACTTACTTAGTTACTTACTTACTTACTTACTTACTTATCCTCTTTGTTCCGTTAGGAGCATAAGGTCGACACCAGCTTCCTCGTTGAAGTTCCATCCAGAGCGATCTTCTTGGCTTCACCCCAGGTGATTCCCATTTGCTTCAGTCTGCTTTGAACTTTTCTTCACCATGTTGTTTTTAGGCAGCCACTGGGTCTCTTGCCTTGATCATATGGGGGCTCCTTTGGTGATGTCAGAGGATGGTTTTCTCAGAACATGTCCAAGCGTATTTCTCTGAATTCCATGATGATGCACCTCGAGTTGGTCGTTTCCAATAGCTCTTGGTTGTAACTCTTGTAGGGCCAGAATATTCTCCAGATTCTTCTCACACAACCATGGTTAGCTTTCCCATGTCCTGTTCTGTGACTCTCCAGCAGTCACTTCCATATAGCAGTACTGATTTCACATTGCTCTTATATATCTTGGTCTTCTTGCTGTACTGCTTGGATTTCCAGATATTTCTCAGCTTGTGAAATGAGAATGTTGCTTTGCCCGGCCTGCTCTTGATGTCTTTCTGTGTTGCATCATGGGTACTGACCACTGATCCCAGGTATGTAAACTGTTCAACAACTGCACGTGGAGTACTGTCAATGGTAGTACTCGTTGTTGTGTTGGTGTTTATTTTCATTTCTTCCGTCTTCTGCTGGTTGATCTTGAGGCCTACAGGACTTGCGAAGTGGGAGTCTGTTGAGTTTTGTTGAGTTTCTCTTGCATGTGGTCCTGGCGTGTTGTGAGCATGGACACATCATCTACAAAGTCTAGGTCCTCAAATGAAGATGTTAGAGTCCGTATTTACATGCGAATTGAAATATTAAAAAAAACAACTATCCAATTAGATTAAAGGTGACATGTCGTATCTATGGTCACTTTCGGGATTCGTTGAAAAGGGGTTTCAATTTGACAGCTACTCGACTTTCAATTTCAAAAATTGGTCCAGGCTACTAGAATGCAAGTAGGCTGAGCTGTGGTCACTGAAGCGTATCCTGCTGTGACGTACGTTGAGGAATCTCGGTATGGCCGATAACCTTAATTAAATGCGTTTTCCAAACTTTTAAACTGATCATATAAGGCAGAAATCTTCATCAAAACTACCCAAATTTTCGCTAAATGAATTACTTAACTGTTTAACAAGCGGTTTCATAAGGTTACAACGACCGGCCCCTGCTTAATTGGAGTGCATTTCGCCCTAGCAAATAATTGCGGGACTGCTATCATAGCACATAGACTAAGGCCAAGACGGAAATGTTGCTCGCATAAACTGCTCTATCCCAAATCACCATTCATTGTACGCCAATTAGATGCTTTCAATATAGATTTTCACTCTATGACATTTTTTCAATTGTCTGTTTTCTGGCTTTGATCCTTAAGACAAAGCGATGATGCCATTGTCAGACCATAGGTTTTGTTTCCTCAACAAATATTATTGAACGTTAACCGTTTTACTGACAATGTAAATAAGTGACATGCTGCTGATTTATCGTGATTTTAGATATGTTACCCTTTCGTGTAGTGATTTTGAAGACGCGGTGGATTCATAGACGTGAATTCGTAGACGGATTATTATTATCATTTATAACAAATTACTTTTGATGTTTTCAAATTGCATTTAATGCACATGTATCTCTTGTTTTTTGGGGAAACTTGAAAACCAGTATTACTCGAACAGTTTACAGCAGAACAGCAGTGTGGCATTGTTGCAAACCGTATATATATAACAGATCAACTGACCTATTCCTCAGTGTTTGCCATTGTAAATAGTAAGCGAATGTTTACAACCCATTCCTCCACGTACGTCACTTCTGGTTACCCCCTTACGGTTCTCTTTTTGTTTGTCCCTTGGTGGTGAAATTTTTACGCAATGTTTAAATTGCTTTAGTTTAATATAGGAACAACATATTACTTGTTTGCGGTCTCATTTTTCACAAAATAATCTAATGAACCAATTGCAGATTAGAATTCAATAGAAATATATTTCGGCTATCCTTTAAAGGTACCAATCGATTTTTTTACTTTGAACTTTATTTCTACATCAGAACTAGCCTTCGACAATTTACTCTTGTCATCTAAATAACGCATGACATATTCACTTGAATCTCTTCATATCTCACTGCAAAGTTCTCTTGGGGAATACACAAGGCCCGGTTCATTTTGTGTCATGTGAAGTTGCATATTGAGCTTGATAAGCGCACCTTGTTATCAGCAACCACACTGAAACATGCCAAGATACTTCAAATGATTATCGATGACATATAAGTCCATCCAATATCCATTCAATGACCTCTACTTTGTCTCTCCCTTTACTTTGTACTAAATTACTTTCTCTATGGGACACATAATGGTTGATAAATCACTTTGATACAGGTGTTGGAGAACTATCGATCCAATATGCTGCTGCTAGTTCATCTAGACCAAAAGGAGGAGAACCTACATTAGCCATTGATGGGAATACAAATCCTGACTTCAAAAAAGGAACTTGCACCCATTCAGATCCTGATGACCCTACTCCCTGGTGGTTAGGAACCCTAAAGGAGCCAAGTCTCGTCCACATGGTGAAAATATTTAACAGAGGAGACTGTTGCTGTAAGTAACTCGAAACTATCACAATTTATTACTCTGCTATTGAGTATATCGCTCGCTGTTTCATAATCTACAATGTTATTCCATATTCTGTATTAACATCACATGCTTTCGTGATTGAAATATGACGTCACAATACCAGTGCCGTTTTCGCACTGGAATGTGTCCAAGTTATCAATGCCTTCGCCCGTTAAGTGTGATTTAAAATCAATGAGTGTCAATCAATCTTTATTTCAGTACTTAAAAGGCCTATAGTACAAAATATACAGTGCACTGACATTTCATGAAATAATGCGATTTCTATGTACAAACGCATAAAAGATAAACATGGACAGGTTTTCAATTTCTTTTTTGTTTAAACTGTTTAAAAGTAGAGACAATTAAAGCTTATTTGGATTAACATAGTATTTTTCTTTGATATATTTCTTTCGGATGCTGCTGTACAAATGACAAATCAGTAAAAAATGGTATTCATCTTCTATGATATTAGACTTACATATTTGACAAAATCTTTGTTCTCTACTTATATTCTTAAATCTACCCGTTTCAATACAAAGTTCATGAGACGAGCATCGGAATCGTGCTAGACTAATTCTGTATTTCTTTACATGTAAACAAGATAAGTAATATTCGGTATGGATATTGCTTTTAAAGGTTAGGTACCTGTCACATTTACTTGAAAGTGATAATTTTCAATCCAATTTTGAAAATATATACCTTTTAGTCTTTGTGTAAATTCACTTATGAATTCAGGCTCTACACCTATTTCTTTATTTTGCCAAATATTCCCAAATCCCACAGAAAATAGTGTTGCTTTAACGTCGGTAACCCAATTCTTGTGACCATTTCTTGTCGTATAAGAGCATCATTGTATAACATTTTTTAGGTAGGCGGTATGAGGGCATGTTTAGAAGCTTTATCCAATACCGAATAACTTTACAATATGAGTGGATAAAGAAAGGGAATCTGCCACATTCTCCATAAATCATTAATTTTGAAGTATTTTGTTTAACACTAAGAACTTTTTACATGCATAAAGAAGAAGCATTTCTAGTTTTGCGAAAGAATTTAATTATAAATAAATACAATACTTAACCCTCGCTCGTTAAATACCAAACCATTCACTCTTTTTATCAATGTGTTTTTAAACTGGACGTTGTTTCAGGCCGGTTCACACTGTCCCGATTATGACAAAAGATGCCAACACGAATTAGAAAATTAGAATAGAAAATAAAAAGAATTTCGCACGAATTTGATTCCGATTTTGGTTAAACACCAATCAGAATCTGGAGCATGTACGATGCAATCAGAAGGCAATACACGATGTCAATGACGTAACACACGGCTACAATGCGAATGCAATGCGAATGTCGGGTTGATCGTTGCATTGGCTTTACGCTATGCAGTCTGTTCGAATACCATACAACGACATCATGATGGGAACACGACGTCGTATTTATTGAGTTCGACCAGTATGCGATGAGAATGTGAAGATGAGCCAAGTAACATCAGCATCACGTGACATCCACATTATATAACACTGTTGCTGCAACAGGGAAAGCATAAGTTCAATTTTAGGAAGTACCAACACAGCGTAATATAGACTTTGTTGCAGTTTGGTTAAAACAATTGATGTACTTAGTCGGACCCAGGAACATGAAGGGGGAAGCAGGGAGGATGGAGGGAATTCACATATTGGAAATTTAAGGGGTGTTTTTTCTGGTACTTATTATAATATATGGAATTTTCATACAAATTTTGTTATATTTCTGAAAATTTTGGATTTGTGTTTAATCATTAAAAAGATTACATCTTTACATTTTCATTTTCGTGGTCAGTACGTGTCTCAATATTTCCTTTCGCACTGCCATCGAGATGCAGTCTTGTTATTTCATGTCATAATTGTGTTATCTTCGTCTGTCCATCGGTGCTATCTCCGAGTTATGAAAAAACTTGCTTCACATTTGTCATAAGAAGGTAACGCAACTATCTACAATCTTCGTGATACCTGCGTATAACCACCGTTTAGCATTATGATGCTATCATGATGGAACTTAAGTAAGAATATATTCAATACTTACAATACATCTATATGAATACATTCAATGTTTTAATATAGTGCATGCTTATAGTCATGTATGTAATGATTTATTTTAGTACAGATGCAATATCCAGATGTATGTCTACCTCAATGGTAAATATAAGGTACATAAGATATATATTTCATACTCATTGAGGTATATAGAGGTATTGTAACATACATTACAAAGGTTATTTAATTTAATATATATATCATTACATGTCTCATTTTGACATAAAACTTTTGATGTAACAAATGCCCTCGTCACCTAGCCGGTACCACATCGTGCAGTCAACATGTGCATTCTTGCAAGTATCACGAGGTATGATCGTAGTCGCGTTGCCTTCTTTTGGCTTCAGTCAGCTTCGTGTTACTTCATATGGCCTTCGCATGTAAAAACTGCCTTAGGGTCCCGATGGACAGGCGAAGGCAAACACGATAATGATAGGAATAATAAGATGTCATCTCGATAGACGTACGAATGGCACGATGAGGATAAATGCACCACGACACTATCATGGCAAATATTTTGCTCACTCTCACTCACGATGTTGCTGCCGTACACAGAGGAACTCCGCCGATGACCAAACGAATTCTTAAGATGCGTTTACGAATGGCCTGATAGCTTAGGATCTTTTGTGAATTTGAACATTTTCAATTCGTGTTTCCATATTTTGTAAAATTCGGCACAGTGTGAAGGGGCCTTTAGAAGTCTCTATTAAGCATTTTTCATTTTTCCGATTCTAAAAATGTATTTTGACAGCAGTTTTAAAATGAGAGGGAGGCTGTTCAAATATTCTTCTGCACTTTCATCTTATCAAGAAAATCAGGTTTTAATTAGATGATATTATCCCCGGAAACTATTCTTAACATTGTCATGTCATGTCATGTCACAAACATATTTGATACTTATTATGGTTGGACTGTATATGTTTCATGTCAAAGCTGATCGTTTGAACAACATTGTGGTGCAAGTGTACGAGACAGATCCGAGAAGGGATAGCGAGGCTGTTCCCAAACTTTGCAAGGAGATACCCCTGACAACTGAGTCTGTTGTGAAAGTAGAATGTAACAGCCCTCTACCTGGAAAATATATTCGCATATTAAAAAGCAAAAAGGAGCCCTTAACCTTGTGCGAGGTTAAAGCTTTCGGTATGTGTAAGATTTTGCAATTGTATTTAAGAAGATAATCAAGCAACACAAATTGTGTATGTGTTCACCTCTTCTCTTTAACTTTAGTATATAAATATAATAGAAGTGAAGTTCATCAATTTCATTAAATTATGACAGCATGCATTTGGGATTTCATACTACTGAGACAAAAGTAAAAGAGTTTTATTTCGATTTGTAAGAATTGGACAAAATTTTTCATTAAACATATCATATCTCCTTAAAACTCAATTGCTTATCTTATGAAACTATTGTTTGTTTGTTATGTTGTTTTTTCATTCACAGGCTCGGTTTTTTTCGGTAAGGCAATCCAAACGTCTCTAGTAGCTGAAGCAAAACTGGCAACCGATGGAGATCCAAATACTTGCTCAGAGACTCAAAACCAGACTAATGGCGACACCTGGTGGCAGGTTTATCTCGTAGGGGAGCCAACTCTGACAGGTCTAACTATTACCAACAGAGACGACAAGAACTGTGTGTATCTATACTAATTTTCGTTATAGTTCATTTACAATTTGCAGACTTCAATGATGAAACGACTTCTCATGTATACACAATTTGTAGAGAAAACGCTTTCTGTTTTCATCTTTAACTTGTGTTTGGCTTTAACCTTCGACATATGCTATTTCAACATTGAATGTTGGTTTGTAAGGAGTTATGTGATTGGGTCATTGATTGGGTCTTTGCCTATGGATCTGGAGACTTGAAAAACATAAACGTAGATAAGTGATTTAGTCTTGTGTTTGTTTAGTCAAGCTAGTCAGTCAACGCCACTATTTTTAGTTAACCGAACATTTCCTAAAACCTAAGACGATTTGAACATTTATTTTATAACCCCTCATTACAGATACCTTCTTGTCAAACTTTGAAGTGACGGTGTCCCAAAACTTACCGTCTGTCTGTGACGACTCGACCCCTGATGTCTGTACTTCCTTTAAGGGCACGGTGGGTCAAGGTGAATCAGTGACCTTGACCTTTGAGAAACCGATGACTGGGCGTTTCTTGAGGATCAGCAAAATGAAGGGTGGAACGCTGTCTCTCTGTGAGGTGCGTCTTGAGACGAAGTAACCCCAACATAACCAAGCAATGTGTAAAGAAAATTTTTTTTTTCGAAATTGAATAAATAAGTGTGCATTATTTTTGTTGTCTTGTCCAATACTAGCTACACTCATGTAACAGGATTGATTACATATTAAACGACTCTGGTTTTCTATCATAATATATATTCCATTATTATTGAATTGCCTAAATGTTGATTTAGTTGCATCATTATTTTTAAGTGTTACTCTGTTGATACTTAATATTCACATCGGAGATTCGAAAAACAAGATTCCTATTGAATTAAAGGTGCATCCATTGTGCTTCATGAAAGTTTATTTGGCTTTAATACGTTCCAACTCACCACATGTGCTGTCTACAATACAAATAAATTCACTCAGGCTGCATAGTTATTCCCAATTGCCAAATATATCATAATTACTAGTTTTCAATTAAAATTGAGTAACATCATTATGCATGTGCAAAAACCGAAACTGCACGTCCCATTTACATGCACAGCAGTTATATGACCTATTAAACATTATCAACTCAAACTTGTCTTTTTGTCTGTTATAAATAAGATTCCAAAAATATGTTTGACTCATAGACGCGCATCACACGCTGTGCAATGTCCGGTTTTCGATCAGAAATTACTACTTTTACCTTCATATCGTCAATATGCTAAGGCTAATATCATTAAAATGATAGTTTTCGGTAACAGTCGGTACTTCTCGATAAAGTAACACCATTTCATATAACGTTGGCATTATGTGACCCCCAACAACACAATGGATGTACCTTTAACATTCCTTGAGACGATTGCAAAGAATATTCACTGCATTATGAGAATATACAAATTATTTTGCTAAATTCTTCTGACATCTGACAAACCAAACAAAACAAAATATCGATAACAATTCTTAGTCAATTTGAAATGCATTTTCAATATCTCAACAACATTTTAAATACTTTATGACATTCTAACAACATTCAAAGCATTCTGAAGCAGCTTCACCATTAGTCGGATTCACACAGAATAAGCAAGAATTGGATTCATTCCACCTTCAGGAGCTTTCTTGCACATTTCAGGCGTTTCCATTTCCTCAAATTATATCATTGACAAATTTTCGAAATCTCTCTAGCAGCTAGAGCTATGACGCAAATAGAATGCAGTAACGTCACTTCCCTGCTTCCTCATACTGTTCTAATCCAGTTCCATGAATATGTACATCATTACAACATTAATGAGCTCACATCGAGTCAACTGTTCTTACGGAATCTAAATTTTACGGCCAAAGAAATTATAGGTCAATTGCGATTATTAAAGCACAACAAATCATATGGGTGAACTGTGTAAATGACATTTAAGATCACTACTGGATCACTGCGATTACTGACGGCACATGAATTGTTGAAGTTAGTTGAACAATGATGGTGTCAACACTTCACTTTCAAACGACATTAACACAGTCAGTCATGGTGGTCAAACTCATTAAAGTTGACAAACGTCAAAGCACGAGTCTTGGTACCGTGTATGGCCGCCATGTGCCTCATTGGACATCGATGATGTCGGACGCCCGATGATGAGGTTGCTTTCTGTTCCTTGTCTGTCAAAATAGTCCCACAGATTCATATCAGGTTAATAGGCAAACAATGGGAGAGTCTGAACAGACAGGCCACGGGACAATATGCACATTGTGGCGGATTTGAAAGTCCCTTATGACGCATAGCATTATCGTGTTGAAATACTGTTCTCTAAGGTTGGTGTTGCACTAATGGAATGGTAGAAGTTGAAGTACTTGGTTCTCTGCACAATGACTAGCTCATCCGTCTGTTCCCCAAACCAAGGCGCTTCCCAAACCTTTCATATCTACGACAATAATGTGAAAAGACTTTTGTTCGAAAGCAGATTCAACATTCCCTTAATCGTCAAACACGAACTCGTCTCACCCATGGTAATCTTTCTGGTCGATGCTTCACAGGTAAGAAAGGACGTTAAGCTCTGGATCCTGCAGAATGAATTATTCCTAGTACTGTGCACTAACTAATGTGATATCACTTGGCCAGTGTTTTGATCTAGTTTCAGGGTTTCTTCTTCGGAAACTACAGTTGGAAAGCCAGCGACTTCCCAAAACCAGTTGGTAACGTTGCGAACCAGTCTTTGCCATTCAGGATAGCTATACAAATTTCTTTACATATACATACACCTACTTACCTACCTACCTACCTACCTATATAACATCTTAAGTAGGTGAGACATTGTCTGCCATCTTGGATCCTGCCATAGGACCCGAAATAGATCAACTTGTTTGGTTTCTCAATACGCTTTGTAATATCTGTAGACTGGTCCTAGTTTCTATTTCGGGTCCTATGACAGGATCCAAAAATCGCAGAGAGCGTCTCACCTTTATATGTAAATTGCGAAGGAAGTTATATACGTATATAAGCCTGTCCTAAAATTAAATGAGTGACTTTAATTTTGTTTTGATCCAGTCTGTTCCATAAGTCCATGGTCGGCTGTACTTACATATCAGGGATAATCTTAATTTTCAGAAATGACTTTACATCCTAGTTAAGTGTTACTCTGCATTACAGTACTTCAGATAAATAGTTTTTCAAAGTCTTCGGCTAAGAATATGTTCTCGAGCTCGAGGTACATTGTTGTAATTAGTTTTGCAAACATTATGGTCTAGTGCAGTTTCAAGACAAGAGAAGTTTGCATGCAGGAATAAGACTTGTTCTATAACAACAATCAGATTCTTTGATAACTTACAGCCAGTATTTGACTTGACTGCTATCAGGTAACAAATCTAGTCAAACACACACAAATATTGTAATCAAAAGAATTATTTGGCCTTGGCATATACTAAAAGTAGTATTTATGTAGAACGAACACATAGTTCATAATCCTAAGATGAAAAAGTATGTAAGTATTTAAATAAATAACTGTGTTTATAGGTCGATTAACATTCAAAAATATTTAAATTAACACAATTATCATCATCTTATAGTGTAAGCTGGTGTGTTTCATAATCACGATGCTTTACATTGACAGCAGAGCAAAACTATTTCAGAACTTGCATGGCATGGTATCAGAATAAGCAATATTGTTTTAATTAATTTTACTTTAGTAGGCATATGTTATATTCAATGTGTACTGCCGGGTGAATTTGTTTTCAAATATAACACGTGCACTTACAGAAGTAATTTGGATGTAGACATTTGTGTTTTTCTGATGTCCAGGTAGTCGATTTTGTATTAGTTGGTAAAATTAACAATGTTAAAACGACTTCATGAACGTTATGTGTTTGTGTGTGCGTGCATGCCTTATATCATTAAGTTATATATCAATTGTTTCTCCTTTGACTTACAAGACAAGGAACATTTCCATCAGATGTAATCACCAATACAT
This sequence comes from Gibbula magus, assembly GCA_936450465.1. Lineage (NCBI taxonomy): Eukaryota > Metazoa > Mollusca > Gastropoda > Trochida > Trochidae > Gibbula > Gibbula magus. The sequence goes on from OW388291.1 coordinate 6,178,883, forward strand.
GGTAAGCAGAATTTTTTTACTTTTTGCATATTCGGTTGTTTTCAAGCCAATCAGAATTGTGGAAACACAAGATTTGCCATCTTACGATATCTCATGATGTGTTGTTGCATTCAATTTAATAATATTTCATGTCTCATGTTTAGATTTTGACTTTATATTCAGAGAAAATAAAATCATGACAAAATTTAGTAATCTTTTGTTTGTTTGTCTTTCAATATTATTTTCTGTTTTCTTCTCAGTGTGAACAGTGTTATTTAGAAAACGTCGTACATATTTTCTGAAACGTGAAATGTTCATGGACGTAACGTCATTCCTATTTATCATAGAAAGAAGTCACGGCGCACACTACGTCCGATTTTTTGTCGTTGCGTTTTTCCGCGTACACTACACGCAAGTGCGTCAGATATTGTGTTTTATTAAAAAGTTCATGTTAGATGCTATATTTAAACCTAAATTAATCATCAATAGTTCGGAAATGTTCACATTTCAAACGTCATTAGTGTCAAGTAACTCGTCATTAGTATTCAGCGAGACGTCAATAGATATGTAACTCGTCATTATATTTTGCACCAACACATTGACATGCCACATGCATGTTTTTTCGGTAAGCTTGGATAGCCATGATGTAACCACGAGTATCGCTGTGACATTAGGTAATGTTGCGTGGAATAAGAAAACTACAAATCATTAAATACATATTTTACATCATGTGATTTATTGATAATCTCAACACTGGGAAAGTTAAAGGGACAGTTCTATCGGGATATTTTTTGTGGAGACGACATTCAAGTGGATTGTCGATTTGATACATATGTGTTATCAATACATGTTCCGAATATTGCACATAGTAACATATGTCAACCGGGTTGTTTTATAAACATGTTTTAATCACGTTTATGTGTCAAAAAGAACGTCACCTGGAATGTCGTCTCCACAAAAATACCCCTATAGATATATTAATATAGCCCTCAATATACCCCCCCCCCCCCATTTATTCATTAGCACTTAACGCGACATTAATGGAACTGAAAATAATAAAAACAGGTTCAACATTTTAATAGCAGAATGCAATAGCCTTCACATTGTGAGAGTAATCTTTGTTCCATTACGCTCGACCGTGAAATGGATGGGTTCGTGTCATCTCGTGGGGTGGAGACATGAGAAGTCGGTGCGGGTCCTGGTAGTGTAGGGAGAGGACAGGAGAGGGGGCATGTTCGTGTGATCAGTAGGCGTGGAAGGTCCAGAGCGGGTTTCAGTTGACGAGGCTGTTCCTGTCTTCCTCTGCACCAGGATGCCCACCATGCAGAATATTTCGTCACTCGTCCTAACGGCCTCAGACTAAACCTCGTGCACAACTAATGACGTGTTTTCGGAGTCTATTCTATACGTAGTGTATGGTAGTCTTCGAATAGGTTAATGTCCAAGTAACTCTCCATTCCTTAACAATAAATGGAGCCCAGGGCACGAGGTTACGAGGACATTAATCTCCTTAAATTACGCTCAAAGTATCGTAATTGTAAACATATCACTTTAAAAAGTTTAAAAAATTTAATTTCGAGCGAAAGATTTTAAGCAATGTTCAACTGTCCATTACTGAAAACATAATAGATTGAGAGAATTATAGGGTGACGTCACAAGTGTATTTTCAAGATATGGATGCCAACATAGCTATGCTCTAAAAACATGTTTAAGAAATTTCAGTATTATCTTCAAAACAGGCAATATTTCCATATATATGTCGGCAACAGTGATGCAACACTTTAGCTTATCAGGTCTGAAAGGCCTTCTCGACTTCGACTTCGACTTCTTCTCCAGAACCAATAACTCTAGAGAGCTGAAATTGTATGTGCAGACTCTTTGGCCAATGTGGATTCTAAATTGTAGATTTCGTGACCCTGTGGCCCAAAATAAGGGCCTCTAAGGCCATGACCTAAGCACCCATTTTCATCTTCATTGCCAGAACGAACAGATCTAGAAGGTTATAATATTGTGTGCAGACTCTTTAGCCAATGGGGATTCTAAATTGTAGATATGGTGATCCTGTGGCCCCAAATAAAGCCTAACAGGCCATGACCAAAACATCTATTTCAGTCTTCATCATTAAAAAATATAAACCCTGATGAGTTACAGAGCCCAAAAAAACTATATAAAGAGCAGGGTTTGTAATTATGGATCAAGACATAATCATAGCACGCATGCAACCTGGTACGAGGCCCGGGAACCAGGTTGAGCAAGCATGATACATAGGACTACCCACTTTCCTTCCATGTGATTTGAGTGGGGAAACGCCCTCGCGAAGTGTAAAATAGGGAATCCTCCATGCTATTTCGTTTGCAATGCGAAATAGGTGCACCACCTATTTTCATCGCATCGGATCACATTGCATTAACACAACGAATGTAGTGTGCGCGGCCTAATATAATACACTAATACACTGTCTGCGTTTTAAACGCTGATATTAACGCTAACATAAAATGTAAGCAATAAGTATATTTGGATGAATGGTGTTTTCGAGAGCTTTCATTGAAGTCATGTTTTTCAACAAACTATTTTTTTTTATCAAAGAGCTGAAATTGTATGTGCATACTCTTTGGCCAATGGAGATTCTAAATAGTAGATTTAGTGACCCTGTGGCCCAAAATAAGGGCCTTATATGCCATGACCAAAAAAAGTATTTTCATCTTCTTCTCCAGAATAAATATACCATCGAAGTCTATTTTATTTCATCAAAGACAGTTATTTTCATAAAAGTCAGTTATTCATCAAAATTATTTTTTTAAAATTATAAAAAGAACTGGGTGGTTATTGTCCTAAGTGGCATTTGTCCTAGGTGGCATTTGTCCGTGTGGGTTATGTCCGGATGGCTTTAGTGCTCCCCAGTTAAGTATCATCATTTCGCTTGACAAAAATTCCTTTGAAATTTGAAAATCAGTCCATGCACACAGATAAAAAATACATTCCGAATATAAGGCTATTTTATTTGTCATGTTTATATTGGTATGTTTTTGATTAAAAGTAATTATTTATACTTACCTACCCTGCCTTGCCTCCCCAGGTAGGCGCTAATCCAACCGTAACAGTTTGGGAGGTTGGGCGGGACTAGAACGTAGGTCTGGTCAAAAGGTAACTGTAAATTAAGTATTAAACAAAAACGTACCATTATTCAAATACCTACATGTTGACTTGACCTACTTTGCCTTGAATCAGTGTATACAGGGGAGAGACGAGACGGGAGACTAGCTCTGAGTGTAAGCTTACCTACGAGTCCTCAGACACCTCTTGGGTGAGGACAAGGTAAAGCCCGGGTGACAATATCTCTACCGGCGAACTGCTCGGATCTCATGCAGATTAGAGCAAGACAAAGGCAGAAGGTCAGCAGCCTTGTAAGCATTGATGACCGCAGACCTGAGGTACACACCCAGTGCCAGTTTGTCTGAAGGTGGGTTAACACTTGCAAGAATTTTCCATTAATTGCGCAAACCTCACATATATTTTGCGCATTTGCCCCGCACAATTGCGCACAGACCCCAAATTGACCCCAAAATGCATGCACAATTTGTGCATAACCAGGACTATGTTCAGGTCTTTGAAGGGCATTTAGAAGCGGTATACATAAGAACAGGAAGATTTTCTGGATAACAACTTCTTTAATGTGAAAATACACGACGTTTCGGAGTACATACTCCTTCATCAGGTGGAATGTAAGGAAGTAACAAAATATGGTACATTTATATAGCAAACAAAACAATGGTGAGGAAACTCAACCAGGGAGATTAACATGCATGAGAATGGTATACAATGGGGATTTGTAATACAAACATGATGGGGGTGAAGGATAAGAATGGTATACAATGAGGATTTGCAATACAAACATGAGGGGGAGTAAGTAGATCAACAATGGCCTGTAGGCTTTATTTAAGATGTAAATAAACACACCTGATGAAACGAGGGAGGCCAATTGGCTTTATTGAAACTGTTAAACAAATTACAATTACAGTTGATTGGAAGATGTGGGTGTCTTTGAAGTTGTTGCATGGTGATTGGAGCTGATAGGTATTGATTGGTGGGGACTCCTCGGATAATTTGCTCCGACAGGTATCCCTACCTTCAAGTATCTCTACCTTCCATCCACTCCTGTCGGAGCAAATTATCAACTGTTTGGTTCTTACAGACGAAATCGGATGCCAAGGAGAGCTGACCCCCATCCCCGACCTCAAACCGATGGTCTGCCTGCAGCGCGTGGCTCTATTTTAACAAAAGGTCGCCGCGACCTTGCCCATGTTCCTTCCCGTTTTCGGTTTAAAGGTTGAAAAACCACTCAAGGTATATGATGCCTCCGAGGACTGAGAAGACACATTGCGGTAAACAGGGGTTTGATCCAGAAGTAGTTTGGGAAGTAGTTATAGAAGGACTCGTGATCATCAAGGAGGAGCTCCTCCATCAACTAATAATAACATCCTCTGATATCCGCCCTCCTGGCTTCAGCCAGTTCCTACCCATGAAGTTCTTTCCCTGCTCTATATCAAGTCAGTGTATTCTGTTGGCAATAGGATTCATTTTAATGTTTACAGAATCAAGAAGACATTGTCATCAACATCCCCCGCCAGACCCAATTAATCAGAACAAGGGCAATCATTCAAGAAGAAATATGTGTGCGCTTCTCATTTTCATTTCATCAAGGTATTGATTTACTCAAGCCAACGGATTTGATCTTAAACAGTTCTGAGAAAATGTAAAGATACCTTGAACAGAGTTGAAAAAACAGATCAAGGGCAATAACTCTGGTAAAAAAATAATCACATAGTTCTTATTTTCAAACTCCATCAAGGTATTTATGTCCTTATGTCACATACCCAATTAAAAAATCCTATCTTAGAAAGTTTTTTTGAGAAAAGCTGTCCCCTTTGGAGATAAATTTTGAACAGAGTCCAAAAATACGGAACAAGGGCAATAACTCCGCAAAAAATAATTGCACACTTCTCATTTTCGAACTCCATTAAGGTATTTATGTCCTAGAGAAAACCTGTCCACCTAATCGCGGACGGAGCTCAAACCTATATAACCCTTCGGCTTCGTGGCATGGGATAATATATATATACCATTCGTAGTCATATTGAACGGAATTGACGAAGAAAGAAGTGGATGATAACCTATCGCAGACCTTTAGAATTTGTAGAAACGTACTACGAACTAAAGCTAATACTACTAAGAAAAAATAATTGTATTGTGCACATATTTGCAATGAAATAGAAACTGACAAGGAACGAATGTAGTTTAGAATTAGGTATGTTTTGTGAACGAGATGGGCATAAGTAGAGACTTTGTACGAACGTACTACGGTGTGATGCCCGACTGCACCACAATCTCGTTTTCATTACGTTTCCTTTCCGTATAATTTTAAGACAGTGGAACTTTGGAGATGTTCGCTGCCCTGTAGCACCATTCACAAACAGACTGCTAACAGATACCTCAGTCTGATTAAAATCGACCTTGTTCCGAGGAAAAAAATTTGCAAAATAATATATCTACCGGGATACGAACAGGTTCTGTAGATTCCTCGCCACAAGGTCTGAGAACACCCCGTATAGGCGCATGTTCCGAACCAGTTAAGCACAGCCAAGGCCCAGTCAAATAGCTGACCAATCACAACGTAGTTTTTAAACGGTCACTGTTTTGAAAGCATTCGGAACAGACCAAAGGATAGCTGTTCTGAGTTACCTGCCCCTATCTTCTCGCACCGAAAGCATTTGTTGGGCATCTTTTGATTGGCTACCTGAATTGCGCTCGAACACGCTAGTCTACGGACTGTTTCCAGACGGTTTGGCGTGGAAATCTCCGAATGATATGAGTTCGTATCCCGGTAAATGCACTATTTTGCACATTTTTCCCGCGGAATACCGTCGGTTTTAATCAGACTGACAGATACCTCTACGTTCAATTCGTTCCAAAACAGTTGGAGTCCGATTTCAAGAACGTAGTGCATACGGGGTTAATGAATGGGGGCGTAACACCGGGATTTGTAAATTGAAACTTATTCCTTGCATTGGTCTCTGATCAATAAGGTAGCATCAGCCGGCATGTCGTTTAATTTCGGAGTAAGAAAGACACAGTTACAATGCATAAACGTTTATTCAACTGAAGGAAAGCATGTTTTACTTTTCTGGGTCACGGGGTCTGGTGTGACTTATTTCTTCTCGTTCACAAGACGCACGTCACAGAGAGACAGAGCTCCACCATTCAGTTTGCTGATCCTCAAGTAACGCCCAGTCATCGGTTTCTCACAGGTGAAGGTAAATGATTCACCTTCACACACTGTGCCCTTATATGAAGTACACACATCAAGGGTCGAGTTGTCACAGACAGATGGTAAGTTTTGGGACACGGTCACTTCAAAGTTTGACAATAATGTATCTGTAATTAACACAAACATGTATGTCTTTTCATTTTCATAATATAATAAAAAAAATCATATTATCAGGTAGATATGGGAAAGATATATGTTGCAGTACGCAGTATGCAAACTACAGTATTTGTGAGGATGGAGTGAAAGTGTCGAACCAATGCCATACTTTATTATTACTTTACTGGTCCACGAGTTACGAAAACAACATCCATACCAATAACTAATCTTGTAAGTAAGTATATATCCGCGTCTCAACCGTAGACCAAAATTCATAATGGCAAAGAATAAAAAGACGTCCGTTCGTTCGAGGTTTTTGGACAGCATTACTAATGAGTGTGATAACTTTGGATATCCAAGTACAGCTAGGATGATGAACATGTGCATGGGCATTTATAACTACCGTGTCAGGAGATCAGATTCATGTGGCGAATATTTTGGTAAATTTTTAGTCATTCCTATGATTTGACTATGTGCATATTTTCTCTAATGGGGATAGTTGTTCGACTGTTCAACTACTTGACAGCTCTCTCAATCGATTATTGTAGTGTTTACAATAATACTCATTTTAAGCTTTTGAAATTAATTACACTTCTTGTCGTCTCTGTTGGTTAAGGTGAGACCTGTCACAGTTGTCTCCCCTAACAGATCCACTTGCCACCAGGTGTCATCCTCGTTCAGAGTCTCTGAGCATGTTGTCGGGTCCCCATCTACTGCCAGCTGAGCCTCCGCTACTCCAGAACTTTGCATTGCATTCCCAAATTTTTGTGACGACTCAGTGTAGCCTTAAAACAAATATTCAAAACTGTCAATAGGTTTTGTAGGAAATTCGTTATTGTAAAAAAAATCCTCCACCGTCTCATTGCTTTCAATAGTTATTTGACTATGATTGCATTGAAATCTCATGCATATATATGATAGATAGGTAGATATTCTTTATTATCTCCAAAGATTTGAAGATTACAGATGTATATTGTATAACAGTTACATTATCGACGCAAAATGTACATGTACAGGAAATGATTACGCAGGACAGAATTTTTCATGAAACTTTGGAAAATGAGTTGAATAACATTCCTATCGAGGATTTCAAGAATATTGCGGATAATGACACATCACGTGCCGCAGGTAAACTGATTGAATGTTTTAAGTCGTATGCTCACTGTTGTGGTATGACACCCGGAACTAATAATAACTCTGCTAAACGTCCCACTAGTGCTGCGTGGTTTGATGGTGACTATGAGATATTAAAACGTGAAAAATATGATCTCCTGGACAGATTCAGAATAACAGGTGACTTTGGATATCTGACTCGGTTTCATGCAGCTCGTAACAGATTTAGAGAGTTATATCGCCACCGCAAAGAACATTTATTACGCTACTGTTACTAGCGATTTATTATTGCAGTGTCAAAATAATAATGCAAAATCATGTTGGTCTTATGTTAAGAGCTTCAACAAGGATTTTATGTACCCTTCCCCTGTCATTGATTGTTCTTCATGGGTTTTATATTTCAAATCAGTTCTTAATATTCAGCACGCTGTTGTTGATAATGACTTCTTCGCATTTGTGAAAGATTAAATATATTGCCTTGATGATATAGCTTCTCATTGTGCTGCTTGTAATGATGATGACACTAATAAACTGCTAAACAGAGATTTCACTCAGGAGGAAATTGATAGAGCTGTGGATGATCTCAAACTGAGAAAGAGTTTGGGTCCGGATGGTGTACCGCCCGAGGGTTTTAAACACAATTATGATATCCTTTCTTCTTATTTATTTGTTCGTTTCAATAACGTTTTCAAATCTGGGAATTTTCCAGAACATTGGTCTAAATCCAACTAAATGCTTTTTCCTTTACATAAGAGGGGTAGTATACATGATGTTAATAAAAACTGTGGTTTATCATTGATGGATATGTGGTAAATTGTTTACTGCTGTGCTTAATAATCGTTTGAAATATTTTGTTGAACTTGTATCCTGAAAGTCAAGGGGGTTTTCGTAAAGGTTATTCAACTGTGGACAATATATTTACCTTACAAAGCATTGTTCAAAAGTATTCATCAAAGTCAGGAGGGCGTTTCTAGTGTTTATATACAGATTTCCGGAAAGCGTTCGATTCTGTTAACAGAGACTTGTTATATTATGTTTTGTTGTCAAATAATATTCATGATCGTATGTTTTATATTATCAAGGATATCTATTCCAAAACTAGAGCTTGCGTTAAGTTATCTCGTTCTTCAGTCTCGGATTATTTTGATTTTTTTTGCGGAGTGAGACAAGATTGCATTTTAAGCCCGTTACTGTTTTCGTTATTTGTTAATCAGCTTCTTGTTGTAATGGAGAAATCAGATAGAGGTAAATTTTAATGTCCAGAAATTTTGAAATTGTATCTTTTTCTGTATGCAGATGACTTGTGTTTATTTTCAGACAGTGTAATTGGGTTGCAAAGGAAGATCAATTTATTGGTAGAATTCTCTCATAGATGGGGATTAACTGTTAATTTTGACAAAACAGAGGTAGTAGTTTTTAGAAATGGTGGTAAACTAAGGAAAAGTGAAGTTATTTTGAGGATAGAATACTGAAAAGTTCATCCTATTACAACTATTTAGGATTATTGTTTTAAGTAGGTTTTCTTGGTCAAAGTCTGTTCAGAATCTTGTAAACAAAGCCTCTAATGCTTTATTTTCAGTTCAACTTCTAAGTTATCAGCTTAAAAACATCTCTCCCCTGGTTCTTTTTAACATTTTTGATGTTCAGATAAAACCAATTATATTATATACGTCGGAAATATGGGGTTATCAAAAGTGGTCATTTGAACAGTGGAACACTTTCAAGTAAGGTTTTGCAAGTTTGTATTGGGTGTGAGTTATAAGAGTACTAATGTTGCTGTTTTAGCTGAATGTGGCAGACATTATATTTATGTTGATTCTTTGCTGAGAGTAATTAAATTTGGGTAGGTATCCAAAACAGGCTTATCTACTGTTGTGTAATTTAGATAAAGTTGGACGTAAAACGTGGTTGCAGCATATCAGAATTATTTTATTTACTTATGGTTTCGGTTTTGTGTCGGAAAATCAAGGGGTAGGTTTTAAGGAGGCTTTTCTTTTCTTTTCAATTTCGAAACTAGGATTAAGAACTGTCATGTTCAAACTTTAATCGCTGAAATAAGTGAATATTCAACACGGCATTTATATTCTAGAATAAAAGCTGTGTTCGGTTTAGAAAAGTATTTGGTAACAACTAAATCTAAAGAAGCAAGACGTAGAATTACTTTATTAAGAATTCGTGAGCTACAAATCTATAAAAATATTGGTAGACGAGATGGTAAAGATATGTAAATTTAACATCGTGGAGGATGAATTTCACTTTCTTTACAAATGTCCAGTTTATAATGATTTACATGATAAATATTTTGAAAATAAACCAATGTACATGCATGAAGACATAATGATACATAAACGATAAATGATCATAACGTAACACATTTGATAGCTATTTGAAATTATGTGAAAGATGCCTTGATTGTTCGGAATTCTTTTATTTGACTATAAGCAACTCTGTTTATATATTTGATTTGTTGATTTTTTACGTGGGCCGTAGGCCTTTCTACTGAAATAAAAGATTGATTGATTGACAGGGAATGGTACAACAGTTAATATTCGTCTATTTTGATACGGACTGTCAAGTACATTCCTATCCTTACAGACATTTAATAAAACATACCTATGACAGGTAAGCCTGTTTGCCTTATCTATTAAATAGTTTGAAAAACGGTATTGAAATAGAGTAATTGGATAGGGTTCTTTTATTAGCCACACACACTCGCAAACCACTCTGCAACCAATGATGATTGCAGTGAGAGTGTGCGACACTGAGCGGTCAAAATTAGTCAAGGTGGAATTAGGTATTAGTTTAATAAATATGTGTAATTTGGTTCATCAGGTTAAAGCAGGGGTCATCCAAACTGATATTTTCAACAACAATTTAACGATTAAATAAATAATGCTTACCGAAAGCCCTAACCTCGCACAGATGGAAGACTTGTTTTGTGGTTTTCAATATACGAATGTATTTCCCAGTTAAAGGACTATCACAAGTCACATTGACGAGGAACAAGGTTGCTGTCGATATCCACTGACATAGCTTGGCTTCAGCATCAGTGTCCTGTCTTGGATCTGTCTCGAACACTTGCACCTCTATATTGTTCAACCGCCCAACTGGTAGGATGAAAGTGAAGCAAACACATCAAACACTTGCACCTCTATACTGTTCAACCGCCCACCTAGTGGGATGAAAGTAAAGGAGACAGACATCAAACACTTGCACCTCTATATTGGTCAACCGCCCAACTGGTAGGATGAAAGTGAAGCAAACACATCAAACACTTGCACCTCTATACTGTTCAACCGCCCACCTGGTGGGATGAAACTGAAGCAAACAGACATCAAACACTTGCACCTCTATTTTCAGTTTTCGAAGATTTAATGTTTTTGTCGTTTCCATGGAAACGTCACTTTTTGGACCTAGTTTTATTGTGTTCAATCCAGACAAGTTTTCTCGCAAACTATTAAATCTAGGTGAATGAAATGTTGGTTGTGAGTACTAGTACTCTTGACCATATTCTTAGTCGAGGTCGAAAATCAGTTCTGAAATACTATCTTTTACGGAGTTTTGGCCCTTGAATTCGAAATTGAACTTAGTACCAAAAGAGCTGTGGTGCTGCAATGGGGACAAGTTTTCTAGGAAACTGTTACATATAGGTAAATGAAAATGAGCATCTATGTAGTCCAGATGATCATGTTAATCGAGTTCAAAGTCCAGTTCCTAAATTATTATTTTTTTACGGAGTTATGGCCCTTGAATCCGAAATTGAACTTAGTACCGAAAGAGCTGTGATGCTCCAATTGGGACAAGTTTTACATCTATTTGAATGAAATTGAACATGTAGGTAGTCCAGATGATACTCTTCCAAGTCCAGGTCCGAAATATTATATTATTTACGGAGTTATTGCCCTTGAATCTGTAATTGAACTTGGTACAAATTACCGATGTGATGCTCTCATCGGAACACTTAAGTCATTTGAAAAATATTACATCTTGGTGAATTTTGTTATAACAAAGCCAGTTCCCCAAAATATTATGGACACTATTATGATGCTTGAATCTGTTTTTCAAACATAGTACCCTTGACATCTATAATGCTCGATGGGCGGATAGTGGATGGCGGGGGGACGTGAGCCATGCTCACCTTTTTCTTGTTAGATAAGCACGAGGGTACTTTATACTTGATTGTTTAATGAAAATAAAATTATGATGATTGGTGGCATTTATATTTATATATATATTCGTTGTGATTTCAGGGCGCTACCAACATCATGTATTTCTAACCATTACCCTGGTCTAACTTGGGCCTTGAGCGCTCGGATGTCACCTCCTCCACATCTTAAATACACCAGGTACTCATTCGTACTGCTGGGTGAATAGAGGCACATTGTATAAAGTCACTTACCCAGGGTGACACCATCAGTATATCAGCACATGTCTCTCTGTATGTAGTTAATAGGAACCTATGCCTGGCTTGATCTGTGGAATATATTTCATGTATCAAGCGAGGCATAGGTTACTATTTGTCATACACACCACGGGATGATATGGCCATTGTAACGGATAACTGTTTATAAACCATATCAACCCGACATGCCCCTTATCGGAGGTTGATATGTATTGACCAAGTAGTTGTGATATATTCAACCTCGGCTTCGCCTCGAGTAATACTTAAAATCACTTCCATATAAATGTTTTAAGGTTATGTGGCGTCATGAAAAGTTGATATCTAATTTTTCACTAGGTTAGTATGTTAGTATCGTCCTTGGAGATCGATCTAACGGACGGTTAGAATGAAGAACAAGACAAGTTTAATAGTTTTATTCTTTCAACCAAATAGTGCATTTATACAAACGGACTTTAGGCCCTGAAGAATAACAATAGGCAAGGCTTCAATCATAGACGCAATGATATGTTTTAGGGGTAGATCTACGTATTCCATAACCGTTGTGTCAGAAATCAGCTCTGTTTCAGCCTCATTTTTTGCCCCAACCTGCAGAAAAGAACTTCATTCAATTAAATATGAATCAGTTTAACTTAAATAGCTTAACAAAACATTTCGTTTCGAAAAATAAAGTATAATGTCGATTATAAAATCACACCAAATTGATAAGAAATGTTCATTTTAATGTTAAATAGCCATCACAGATACACAGCTTTATCAGCTAATGTCTTACGGTTCAGTTAACAGGCTAAGCAACACTGAACCTTTTCCCAATTCTTGAATTATTAAAAGGTGTTTACACTAAAATGGCCGCTAGCAATTTTCGTTTGATACGTTACACTGTTTTCTACAACTACGGTTAATCTGCTCATGACTGCTCATATACTACAGAAACGTTTATTATAACAGCAAATATGTACATGTAAATATTCCCATAAAACGTGGTATACAGTGTCTTTAAAGTTGAACCAGTCGATACATTTGATGTTAAAGTAAAAAATATTTACCTGCAACACGGCTGATGTGAGTAGAATAATGCTCTGATAAAATATGCAGGTGCCGGTCGTCCCTTCTATTTCTAGAGATGAGGCGTTGTTGATCCCTTTTTGGAATCCAACATAATGAATCTGTGTTGACTGTCGAAACTGGGTCCACAATAAGTATCAATATATTCGTTGTTTGCTTCGTTGTAACTAAGTCTAAGAGTATTTCGAAAAGGACGTGTTGGCCATATTATATCACAGCTGAAACCAGTCTGACCATCCATTCGCTTTGTCAAGTGAATTGTGGAGAGCACGTGCTTTCTTACACGTGTACGGACGTCACAGTATCTTTGGTTGCTGATTAGATAATGCCAACATCTTGACAGCAGTCAAACTCGGAAACCCTCTTGCAATTTCACAACGCACGTGCAAAGCGTTTTTCTTGCCATGTTCTGCTCGTGAGGTTGTACATTTAGATCACATGTTATTTTGCTTGGGAAATAGTATATAGAGATTTTTACCCGAGAAAGTGTGTCATATGACTTTTACGAAACTAGTGTGAATTTTTGTATTGCCCGAGCGAGAGCGAGGATTTTACATAAATTTGCACGAGTTTCGTAAAAGTCATATGGCACACTTTCGAGTGTAATAATTTCTTTATTACCCATCCTATTCCATTTGATTCGCGTAAAGTCAGCCAGGAAGTGGCCCACTTCCTTTGCCACGGCAAGCTACATTGACGTCACGAACAATAGTTTTATGACGTCACAGACAACGAAATACGAGAAGCCGCGGTAAAACAATCGTTGCCAGGCAAACGTGATATGTGCACATGTGCTCATATCAATAATATTAACTCGGTTATTTCAACCATATGGGTAATAAAAATGGATATTCTTTAATTATAATCGACATATTAGTGCCAATGAGAAGTAAAAGTTATTTTTGACCATGTTTTCCACGGTGTGTATGGATAAATATTACCCCTCAAACTCTCAGTTTACCCAGCAATATAGCTTCAATGATAGGGTTTAACTGACCTATGCACATGGCTATGTGTCATCACCAAATGAACAAGCAGAAAAGTGAACGTGGCTCACTAATACCCCCGACTGTTAAAGTTTGACATTTGTATTTTACTTATAAAGAGAGGTGTCTGCACACCTAAGGATTGATAAGCTATGGAATGTAATTGCTAAGTTTAAAGTGTTTTTGAAAAGGGTAGGACAAATCTCCTCATGTAAAAAATATGGTTTTGGAAAAGTAGGAGTAAGAGTATGTATTAATAACATAATGCACTACTGCCATTACCACCGATTTCAACTTTATTTTGTTAATTTATTCATCATAATGATTCATTCGATTGACCTGAAACAACAGGTACATGGAAGCAAACCCCAGTAAGCGAAGTGAGGGATATACAGCAAAATATAATAAAAATATAATGAGTGGAAATATAAAAAAGTAAAAAAGAACAAGAACACAAAAGTAGCTTTTGATGAAAAAGAAAATGATAAAGACAACAAATGACAACACATAAGTAGCTTTTAATGAAAGTTACATGATAAATTTTAGTCCGAGTAAGTTCAAAATACAAATATTTGCCAAAATTTCACAATTTCACCAAATCGTGTTTAATTTTGTTTTTCACCTCTCCTAATGGTGAAAAAGAGATGTGCCAAATTTGGAAAGGATAAGATAAATGTTTTTTCTGTAATCGATCAGACAAAAAATGATCAGAATATAACTAAGTTCATTTTTTTATTAAATCGCCAAAAAGTCTAAAATTCACCAAATTCGGTTTAAATTTCGCACTGCACCTCTCACAGTGGTGAAGAAAACATGAGCCAAATTTGAAAAGGATGAGATGTATAGTTTTTCTGTAATCGATCGGACAAAAAATGTCTTCGGACGGACGGACGGAATCGTTGGTATTACTAGATACCCCCAACCTTTGGTCGGGGGTATAAATATACAGTAGGCTATTGCAGAGTATTAAGAAGTAACAGCAATTGTTATAGACGTTCAACTGTTAAAGATAAACTTGCGATTATATTAATGTCTAAAGGTCCAGTATTGTACCTTCATCATGATGAAGGGTAGATGTAACATAACTTGATTTAGCTTTAAGCAATCGCATTCGATAAATATGAAATATGCTTATAAAGAATTGGCCCTTCTGGTAAAACCTACTGCAGCAGTCAGTCCTGTCTATCAGTTGAATACGGTGGATTTCACTCTGTTGTGGTAGAACTCCTAGCCACCACGATGTAGGGTCGCCCGTGCCCGTGTGAGCACATGACCCCTCCTGCAGGTTGGTGTTCAGGTTTCCGTCGATGGCATTTGTAGCAGGACCAAAATCTTCAAAGATAGAACTGATGTCGGCATCTTCAAATGTCAGCATTGGGTATCCTGTAACGGTTAATATAAGTATGTCAACTTCCAACCAGCTTCATTTCTGCATTACTTAAAGTGACATTAAATATCCTGTTAGAGTCACATTATGCCAAACGTTATAAATGGTGTTATTTTATTGAAAAGTACTGACTTGATTGTTGCTTAAAATGATCAATTTAATTCTAGTTCATTCAGTATAGTGACAATATAAACTTGACAGTCGCGAGTTGTGATCACAAACCAGACAATATAAACTTGCGCCAATTGGTCAAACGTAATTTGGCAAATTCACCTATAACAGACAAGAAGATATGGGTTGATAACGTTAAATGGGTCATATAACTACTGTCATATACATGACTTTTGTTTGTATATCGGACTTGTAATTTCGGTTTCTGCACATGTAAAAGTCTGTTGCTCAATATCCATTGAAAACCAGTAATTATCATATATTTGGCGATAGGGTATGAATATGCAAGTCAAGTGAAACATATGATGAAAACTACTTAAATCTTCATTACTTAAGTCTGTATAATGTCTCACTATGATTGCAGCACACGTGTCAACACCCTCTAAGTACAGGCATCATGTATTGTGGATTTCGTTTAAATTTGGTACGATGATAACATTACTTGAACTACACTGACAAAGGGTCATCCTGTATCCATGTAAACAATGATCATTCTCAAACTTAACAAGTTGTTGTCAAGACAATGGGGAAAGTTTTAAAACTTTTGGAAGCTGAAATTAACAGTAGCGGTCAGATTTTCAAAATTCTTATTTTCTTGTTCTTTGAATAAAGTGTTCTATATCGATGCATTTTATCACTTTTTGGAAATGTTACCCAGAAGAAGAACAACTGGAAGTTATATGAATTGTTACAACAAGTTACAGTGTACGGTTAACTGTAACATAGTTTTGACCTCTGGATAAGAAGCTATATATGCAGTAGGTGGACAAACTTTCAGGATGTGATGTAAACTTAAAATTCAAATTTGTCCCTAGTACAGTCGGATGTATCACCAGAAGAAAAATCTGCCTTAAAGGTGTCACAAGAGGAAGTACAGTCGAATGTTTCACCTGAATAATTATTTGCCTTAAATTAGCAATCACTTTACCGCCATAAGAAGCATTTACTTTCAAATTTGTAACAAAAGGCAGCACTTACCGTAAAATATATCACAATAACAATACTTTACCTTTAAATTTGACACCAGAAAAGAACCTACATTCAAATCCAAAAGAAAAGGTACCTTCAATTGTCAGGGAAAAGGACTAACCTTCAAATTTTCCACTCGAAGAAGCACGTGCTTTCAAATTATGTACCCTGAATACCCACTGAACCACAACAAAGTACAGTTAATTTTAGACTTGTTAAATGGCAGTGTAAATCTTTCTTACAATAACAACGAGCACATTTTAAAGAAGTACACAATTACATATCTATCAGTGAAAGATTTGATAATGAGATATAAACATAGTTTTTACACTCTCTTATGTCGTTTCTAATTCTTTTTTAAATATACTCATCTTTGTTTATAAACATGTATACCCCTGTACATACTGCATGTTACGTTTCAATATTATATATCAGCATTGTACATAGGTGAGGGTTTCATTAAGTTGGATAACGTGTACCCAATCCTTTCAAATACTTATATTCTGGCACTCATGAAAAAACAGAACTTCAATCGACACTTGCTAATGATGCATGGATGCGTCGCATCACGACCTGTTTACGGGTCTGTTCAACGGTATCAACAAAAGAAGCGGTTTACTTAAAATTTTACACCAGAAAAGAACCTCCTTCAAATTCTCACCAGAAGATAATGTACATTAAATTTGTCAGCAAAAAGGGCACTTATCTTTGTCACCAGAGGAAGCACTTTTGTGTTGCAGAGTAATTGCAGTCAGATTTGTCGCCCGAAAAATCACTTTTCACAATTTTCACCAGAATAAGAATCACTTGGTTTAAACATATTTTTATTCAATAGAGAATCTGGTTTGGTAAACAAGCACAATTTTGCTTATATCAATACCAGTAAATACATACAATAACCAACACACAAGAACGGGACAAAAAAGACAAACTAAAGCATAATGATATCGTGTGTACATGACTGTTGCTTATGAACATTCTTGCAGTTCAAGTTCATAATCGATACAGCTACATTGATCTAAGGTACTTTATCAAAGTGATTAGTCTTAGTGATGTATTGATGGAGGGAAGCGATTATATTCATATTAACATGGTCACTAGCTTGGGATGTTCCATATAACACAGTTTGGAGCCTGTGGCCATTTACGTAGAAGAATGTATTATTTTTTAAGGCATTATATAATTTACATGTTATTAGATAATGAATCACTTACCTTCAATGATGCCACTAGAAGAGAATTCATCTTCAATTATGTCTCCATAAGGGAATTTATCTTAAAATGTCTCACCAGAAGAGAATTTATCTTTAAATGGGTTGCCATGAGATAATTTATTTTAAAATGTGTCACCAAAAGAAGCACTCACCATCAAATATCAAGGAGTGTTGATGTTCTGTATTCATCCTATCTATCCAAAAGCACTGCCTCTGAAGGCGATTAGTTGTCTGTGCTAATTCTTCCTTCATCGATGTTAACTTATTCTCAGTCTTCTGCATGTCTTTCCTGATGCGTTTGTCAAGAGATTGCTTTTTCAGATTTGTAAACGATTCATTCATTCGTAGCATGTTTGCTGACATTTCTGACAATTGTTCTTCAAGCTTTTTCTTCATGTTCTGGGCAGAATCCTCTGATGGTTTATAGAGAACTGGAGGCGCCTTAACAGGCAGGAGTAAACTTGGCTTTACAAACTTAAAGCAATGACACTGCTCCCTGAAACTAACGAGGCTACAAAATAGCAGCAATGCGACAATGAACACCATGATGCTAGAATGTGTCGGTCCACATTGAATGGAATAAGACGAATTGGCAATGCTTTTATACGTTTGCCTTGGTTCATGTGGCACTGACTGTGGTAATTATTTGTATTTGTATTTGTATACTTTAAAGATAAAATCAGAACTGTAAGTTTTACAATTTTTTCCTTTGAGTCTGGGAAATCACTTCTTGCGTGATTAAATCTGCTAATGATAAAATCGTTTGTAGTGTAATTATTCAACTAATCTTGATTTCCTTTGTAGTGGTGGTCATTGACCCAGGATACGTTTCAGATTACAGCGCGATACATATTTGCATATATAATTCAAATAATGTACATAATAAATAACAAATAATGTTACTCTAAAATAAAATGACGAAGACAAATCTTGTTCAAGTTTTTCTTCAAGCACTACAATGTAAAATAAAATATTAATCTACACAATTTCACAATGGGTACGAATGTAGGTGTTGAGGTACAATAATGCCCTAAGTTTTGCAAACTTTAAGGTTTATAGCAGTGTCCATGTGTGAATAAGGTTGGTTGATTGACATCAAGCAGATTCTTTGATAATGTACATTAACTAAACAAACACGCAAGATGAAAGAAGATTCAAACTATCCAATGCAACATCATTATGCTCACGTTACAGAACTCAAGGCTAAGGATAAATGCGCATGTGTGAATGAGGTTGGTTGGTTGACATCAATCAGATTATTTGATAATGTACACCCACTTTATGCTATAAAGCCTTTGAAAATGATCAAGTACCTTCTCAAAGTCAAACGTAGAACATTGTTATTGTGCCTTGGCATATGCAATGGAAGTTGTTCATATTATTGAACAAACACGCAAGATGAAAGAAGATCAAAAGTTTGCTAACTAATAACATGATATATCTTTAACCAACTTCAAAATTAATAAAATCAAAGGCAGTAAAGATCCACAATCAACTAACTCAAGCGGTGATTTCTGCTATTTGAACCTAACTAAAAGATGAAAACCACGTATTTTTTGTTTGTGAGAAATATAATGAAGCCAGAACTTTATACATACAGAGTCTAAGGTCCATCTACAAAGTCCCACTAACCATCCAAACAATCTTCATGTCACAAAGCAGCAATATACCAAATTTTACAACAAATTTCCTAATACCAATTTTTAAGTTACGATCTGTATATATTGCCATGAATTTAAATGATCACGTCTAATGTATAATGTATTTGTCAAGTGTATTATAGCTCTCATGGCCCATATTACTGTAATAAACAATTGAATTGAACATGATATTTATTATGTTCACATTGCAGAACTCACGGCTTCTTTAAACAAATACCGGAAAATTGATATAATCTGTCTCATTGACTTATATACACATAATTTTTCCCAGATTTTTTCTACCAAAAATAACAAAATACATTGCACTGTTTTCCAGTCTAAATATAGATAAGTGTATTATTTTCAAGCTCTAAGCATTATCACAGGACAAAAAGTGATGGAATTGGCTTGCCGGATTCTTATCCGGGTTCTTCCGCCAATTTTCGGGAGAATCCAGAGGATCCGGCAAGTGGATTCAACCACTTTTTGTCCTGTGTATGGTTTACTTGCACACTATCCACAAGAGAAACCAAGTTTATGAGTAATCAACGAAATTGATATATATTGTTTTTGTTGTGTATCTATTTACTAATTATGTAGTTCCTGCAGTTAATGAAATAAGTGTTTTACCAAACTAGTTATTTTGCTTGAATTGAATATTCAATGATAATACATAGTCACAGTTTCATTACAATAAGAATAATATTTAACAGGTAAAATGTAAATAATTTAAATATTCACAGAACATTTAGAAACATGTTAATAAAACAATCGTCACATTCAGTATTGTTGAGAAAAGTCTCTTTAACTTACTGTTTGTTTTAACTTACTATTGTGAAATTGATAAGCCTGCAAATTATTGTTGTTGGTACGAAGTAGAATGTAATAACGGGAAATCTGTTGAATGTCATCAGATTTAATTGACGTGTACCAATCAAGGGGAGGTGTCTTTGAAACCAAATTTCATCGGGTTTTCGTGATATCAAAATTATTCCTCATATGTTTGTAGATAACGATTTTTCTAGCGATTGATATCATAAGTATGTTTTGAAAATAAATAATTTGTGTTTGAATCACTAACATACTCGATGGCTCTTTAAGAATATTTTAATAAGCATCCATGATATAAGCTAATATGACATCTTTTGTGAAAAGACTTGACGTTCTGAATATCTTCTTGTCCAAAAATCTAGTTTTCTCCAAGACTTAATGCTCAGTACAGAGACCATTTTAATTGGGTATATACACACCATTCCGGTAAAAATGATTTGATATTCAAAAACATTATTTTTATTACTATATCAAAGGTATAATAAAGGTTTTAGGTGATGTTGATCACGCACAGGTGTGTTATAAAAGATTCACATTACCTTTACATTTACTTTCAGGTTATCACGCCCTCTAGCAATATGGGTTGCGGTGTGGTATTCCTGATGCTCTGTAGCATTGCATGTTTTATAGATCAATCCCCTGGTTTTCAAATGCCTTCATCACTCATCAGGTTGCCGTCACGACAGAAAACTACCTTACCAGACAATGATCAAAATAAGGAAAAGCTTTCAGATTTGAAAAAAAACATTCGAAGAAGAGATCTTGAATGTGACTGCATCAGTCACTGTACTACAAATGCAGTATGGTATTGTCGAGAAGGTTTCTGAAAATGTTGTCGAAATGAAGAAACAAATGAAGGATGTAGCGCAGACAATGGAATCCTTGAAGACAGAAGTAGGTGTTACGTCTCGTCTCAAGAAGCAATGCCAAAAGGCAGATACTTTGAACTCTTTATTCCTGGATGAAAAGACAGTTGAGAAAGGTAAGAGTTTCATAGTCGACCTCATTATATCAACCATGGGTGTGTATTACAAAAGTGGGGATATAGTATTCTTTCTGAAGTCCGTATTTAGTTTCTTACTTACATACTTACTTATCCTCTTCGTTCTGTTAGGAACATAAGGTCGACACAAGCTTCCTCCATGAAGTTCTATCCTGAGCGATCTTCTCGACTTCACCCCAGGTTATTCCTATTTGCTTCAGCCTGCTTTGAACTGTTCTTCCTCATGTTGTTTTTAGGCAGCCACTGGGCCTCTTGCCTTGATCATATGAGGGCTACTTTGGTGATGTCAGAGGATGGTTTTCTCAGAACATGTCCAAGCCACTTTAAGCGTATTTCTCTGAATTCCATGATGATGCACCTCGAGTCGGTCGTTTCCAGTAGCTCTTGGTTGTAACTCTTGTAGGGCCAGAATATTCTCCAGATTCTTCTCACACAACCATGGTTGAATGCGGCTAGCTTTCCCATGTCCTGTTCTGTGACTCTCCAGCAGTCACTTCCATATAGCAGTACTGATTTCACATTGCTCTTATATATCTTGGTCTTCTTGCTGTACTGCTTGGATTTCCAGATATTTCTCAGCTTGTGAAATGAGAATCTTGCTTTGCCCAGCCTGCTCTTGATGTCTTTCTGTGTTGCATCCTGGGTACTGACCACTGATCCCAGGTATGTAAACTGGTCAACGACTGCAAGTGGAGTACTGTCAATGGTAGTACTCGTTGTTGTGTTGGTGTTTATTTTCTGCTGCTGGTTGATCTTGAGACCTACAGGACTTGCGAAGTGGGAGTCTGTTGAGTCTGTTGAGTTTCTCTTGCATGTGGTCCTGGCGTGTTGTGAGCATGGACACATCATCTACAAAGTCTAGGTCCTCAAATGAAGATGTTAGAGTCCGTATTTACATGCGAATTGAAATATTAAAAAAAAAACTATCCAATTAGATTAAAGGTGACATGTCGTATCTATGGTCACTTTCGGGATTCGTTGAAAAGGGGTTTCAATTTGACAGCTACTCGACTTTCAATTTCTAAAATTGGCTAGTAAATTATTTATATACGACTTTTTAAAAGGTGGCTAATGAAGTCCAGGCTACTAGAATGCAAGTAGGCTGAGCTGTGGTCACTGAAGCGTATCCTGTTGTGACGTACGTTGAGGAATCTCGGTATGGCCGATAATCTTAATTTAATGCGTTTTCCAAACTTTTAAACTGATCATATAAGGCAGAAATCTTCATCAAAACTACCCAAATTTTCGCTAAATGAATTACTTAACTGTTTAACAAGCGGTTTCATAAGGTTACAACGACCGGCCCCTGCTTAATTAGAGTGCATTTCGCCCTAGCAAATAATTGCGGGACTGCTATCATAGCACATAGACTAAGGCCAAGACGGAAATGTTGCTCGCATAAACTGCTCTATCCCAAATCACCATTCATTGTACGCCAATTAGATGCTTTCAATATAGATTTTCACTCTATGACATTTTTTCAATTGTCTGTTTTCTTGCTTTGATCCTTAAGACAAAGCGATGATGCCATTGTCAGACCATAGGTTTTGTTTCCTCAACAAATATTATTAAACGTTAACTGTTTTACTGACAATGTAAATAAGTGACATGCTGCTGATTTATCGTGATTTTAGATATGTTACCCTTTAATGTAGTGATTTTGAAGACGCGTTGGATTCATAGACGTGAATTCGTAGACGGATTATTATTATCATTTACAACAAATTACTTTTGATGTTTTCAAATTGCATTTAATGCACATGTATCCCCTATTTTTTGGGGAAACTTGAAAACCAGTATTACTCGAACAGTTTACAGCAGAACAGCAGTGTGGCATTGTTGCAAACCGTATATATATAACAGATCAACTGACCTATTCCTCAGTGTTTGCCAGTGTAAATAGTAAGCGAATGTTTACAACCCATTCCTCCACGTACGTCACTTCTGGTTACCCCCTTACGCTTCTCTTTTTGTTTGTCGCTTGGTGGTGAAATTTTTACGCAATGTTTAAATTGCTTTAGTTTAATATAGGAACAACATATTACTTGTTTGGGGTCTCATTTTTCACAAAATAATCTAATGAACCAATTGCAGATTAGAATTCAATAGAAATATATTTTGGCTATCCTTTAAAGGTACCAATCGATTTTTTTACTTTGAACTTTATTTCTACATCAGAACTAGCCTTCCACAATTTACTCTTGTCATCTAAATAACGCATGACATATTCACTGGAATCTCTTCATATCTTACTGCAAAGTTCTCTTGGGGAATACACAAGGCCCGGTTCATTTTGTGTCATGTGAAGTTGCATATTGAGCTTGATAAGCGCACCTTGTTATCAGCAACCACACTGAAACATGCCAAGATACTTCAAATGATTATCGATGACATATAAGTCCATCCAATATCCATTCAATGACCTCTACTTTGTCTCTCCCTTTACTTTTTACTAAATTACTTTCTCTATGGGACACATAATGGTTGATAAATCACTTTGATACAGGTGTTGGAGAACTATCGATCCAATATGTTGCTGCTAGTTCATCTAGACCAAAAGGAGGAGAACCTACATTAGCCATTGATGGGAATACAAATCCTGACTTCAAAAAAGGAACTTGCACCCATTCAGATCTTGATGACCCTACTCCCTGGTGGTTAGGAACCCTAAAGGAGACAAGTCTCGTCCACATGGTGAAACTATTTAACAGAGAAGACTGTTGCTGTAAGTAGCTCGAAAATATCACAATTTAGTACTCTGCTATTAAGGATATCGCTCGCTGTTTCATAATCTACAATGTTATTCCATATTCTGTTTTAACATCACATGCTTTCGTGATTGAAATATGACGTCACAATACCAGTGCCGTTTTCGCACTGGAATGTGTCCAATTTATCCGTTAAGTGTGATTTAAAATCAATGAGTGTCAATCAATCTTTATTTCAGTACTTAATAGGCCTCAGGCCTATAGTACAAAATATACAGTGCACTGACATTTCATGAAATAATGCGATTTCTATGTACAAACGCATACAAGATAAACATGGACAGGTTTTCAATTTCTTTTTTGTTTAAACTGTTTAAAAGTAGAGACAATTAAAGCTTATTTGGATTAACATAGTATTTTTCTTTGATATATTTCTTTCAGATGCTGCTGTACAAATGACAAATCAGTAAAAAATGGTATTCATCTTCTATGATATTAGACTTACATATTTGACAAAATCTTTGTTCTCTACTTATATTCTTAAATCTACCCGTTTCAATACAAAGTTCATGAGACGAGCATCGGAATCGTGCTAGACTAATTCTGTATTTCTTTACATGTAAACAAGATAAGTAATATTCGGTATGGATATTGCTTTTAAAGGTTAGGTACCTGTCACATTTACTTGAAAGTGATAATTTTCAATCCAATTTTGAAAATATATATCTTTTAGTCTTTGTGTAAATTCACTTATGAATTCAGGCTCTACACCTATTTCTTGATTTTGCCAAATATTCCCGAATCCCACAGAAAATAGTGTTGCTTTAACGTCGGTAACCCAATTCTTGTGACCATTTCTTGTCGTATAAGAGCATCATTGTATAACATTTTTTAGGTAGGCGGTATGAGGGCATGTTTAGAAGCTTTATCCAATACCGAATAACTTTACAATATGAGTGGATAAAGAAAGGGAATCTGCCACATTCTCCATAAATCATTAATTTTGAAGTATTTTGTTTAACACTAAGAACTTTTTACATGCATAAAGAAGAACCATTTCTAGTTTTGCGAAATAATTTAATAATAAATAAATACAATACTTAACCCTCGCTCGTTAAATACCAAACCATTCACTCTTTTTATCAATGTGTTTTTAAACTGGACGTTGTTTCAGGCCGGTTCACACTGTCCCGATTATGACAAAAGATGCCAACACGAATTAGAAAATTAGAATAGAAAATAAAAAGAATTTCGCACGAATTTGATTCCGATTTTGGTTAAACACCAATCAGAATCCGGAGCATGTACGATGCAATCAGAAGGCAATACGATGTCAATGACGTAACACACGGCTACAATGCGAATGCAATGCGAATGTCGGGTTGATCGTTGCATTGGCTTTACGCTATGCAGTCTGTACGAATACTATACAACGACATCATGATGGGAACACGACGTCTTTTTATTGAGTTCGACCAGTATGCGATGAGAATGCGAAGATGAGCCAAGTAACATCAGGATCACGTGACATCCACATTATATAACACTGTTGCTGCAACAGGGAAAGCATAAGTTAAATTTTAGGAAGTACCAACACAGCGTATTATAGACTTTGTTGCAGTTTGGTAAAAACAATTGATGTACTTAGTCGGACCCAGGAACATGAAGGGGGAAGCAGGGAGGATGGAGGGAATTCACATATTGGAAATTTAAGGGGTGTTTTTTTCTGGTACTTATTATAATATATGGAATGTTCATACAAATTTTGTTATATTTCTGAAAATTTTGGAATTGTGTTTAATCATTAAAAAGATTACATCTTTAAATTTTCATTTTCGTGGTCAGTACGTGTCTCAATATTTCCTTTCGCACTGCCATCGAGATGCAGTCTTGTTATTTCATGTCATAATCGTGTTATCTTCGTCTGTCCATCGGTGCCATCTCCGAGTTATGAAAAAACTTGCTTCACATTTGTCATAAGAAGGTAACGCAACTATCTACAATCTTCGTGATACCTGCGTATAACCACCGTTTAGCATTATGATGCTATCATGATGGAACTTAAGTAAGAATATATTCAATACTTACAATACATCTATATGAATACATTCAATGTTTTAATATAGTGCATGCTTATATTCATGTATGTAATGATTTATTTTAGTACAGATGCAATATCCAGATGCATATCTACCTCAATGGTAAATATAAGGTACATAAAATATGTATTTCATACTCATTGAGGTATATAGAGGTATTGTAACATACATTACAAAGGTTATTATATGTAATCTATATATCATTACATGTCTCATTTTGACATAAAGCTTTTGATGTAGCAAATGCCCTCGTCACCTAGCCGGTACCACATCGTGCAGTCAACATGTGCATTCTTGCAAGTATCACGAGGTATGATCGTAGTCGGGTTGCCTTCTTTTGGCTTCAGTCAGCTTCGTGTTACTTCATATGGCCTTCGCATGTAAAAACTGCCTCAGGGTCCCGATGGACAGGCGAAGGCAAACACGATAATGATAGGAATCATAAGATGTCATCTCGATAGACGTACGAAGGGCACGATGAGGATAAATGCACCACGACACTATCATGGCAAATATTTTGCTCAATCTCACTCACGATGTTGCTGCCGTACAGAGAGGAACTCCGCCGATGACCAAACGAATTCTTAAGATGCGTTTACGAATGGCCTGATAGCTTAGGATCTTTTGTGAATTTGAACATTTTCAATTCGTGTTTCCATATTTTGTAAAATTCGGCACAGTGTGAAGGGGCCTTTAGAAGTCTCTATTAAGCATTTTTCATTTTTCCGATTCTAAAAATGAATTTTGACAGCAGTTTTTAAAATGAGAGGGAGGCTGTTCAAATATTCTTCTGCACTTTCATCTTAGAGGGTATGGTTTCTTATCAAGAAAATCAGGTTTTAAAGGCGCTGTAGCACGTTTTTTGCAAATTTAATTTTTTCAAATTTCCCATTTATAATGATAGTTTATGTCATTTATATTTACTTCAGAGGGTAAAACATCTTATTACACAAACCAATTATCCGTAGTGGTAATAACGGTGTTGCGTATAAAGCAAAAATTGCATGGCGGCCATTTTATTGTGAACACATTTTATTATTTTGAATGACAAAAACAATTCCCATGGCTTTACGGAACCATGTACACTCATTTGTAACTTGTCTTTTCGAAGAGAGAAGGGTGTTTTACTATTGGTGACATTATTTTTCAAATACATTTCATCGACTTATTTGAGCGAAAAAACGTGCTACAGCGCCTTTAATTAGATGATATTATCCCCGGAAACTATTCTTAACATTGTCATGTCATGTCATGTCATGTCACAAACATATTTGATACTTATTATGGTTGGACTGTATATGTTTCATGTCAAAGCTGATCGTTTTAACAACATTGTGGTGCAAGTGTACGAGACAGATCCGAGAAGGGATAGCGAGGCTGTTCCCAAACTTTGCAAGGAGATACCCCTGACAACTGAGTCTGTTGTGAAAGTAGAATGTAACAGCCCTCTACCTGGAAAATATATTCGCATATTAAAAAGCCAAAAGGAGCCCTTAACACTGGATGAAAAAGTCCTATTTAATCCGGAGTAAATATGGATTAAAGATGTCATTTAATCCCCTTTACTTCTCTTTACTCCGGATTAAAGACACAATTTACAACAGAGTAAAGGGGAGTAAATATCACATTTAATCCATATTTACTCCATATTTACTCTGAGATTAAATATTTGTAAAGGTGATTAAATAAGATTAAAGTTTTGTAAATATTCAGACAGGTTTACCATGTTGTAATAAAAATAAAATAATTTCATCAAAACGTAACTTTATTGAAAAAAGTTGCTTTGAACATTGCTAACAAAACATTACTCTAATTAAAAACTATTTTGATGAAAAGAAATGCTTTTAAAGAAAAAGTGACTTGAATGGAGAATATGACTTTGATGAAGACAAAAATGATATGTATGAAGATTTTGACTTTGATGGGAAAAAAGACTTTGATGAAAAAATTATTTTGATGAAAATATTTGCTTTAATGGATAAATTAATATTAATTGCAAAAAGTTACCTAAATAGAGAATACATTTTGATGAAAAAAGTTACTTTGATGAAAAATTTTACTTTGATGAAAAAAAATTACTTCAATGAAAAAAAATGACTTTGATGAAAATAAATGACTTTGATGAAAAATGTTACTTTGATGTTTTACTTAAAAGAAAAAAATTACTTTGAATTTGACTTTGATGAAATAATTGATTTTAATGAGAAAAATTACTCTGATGAAAAAGTTAACTTTGATGATAAAAATGACTTTGATGAAAAGATTGACTTTGATGGAAAAAATTACTTTGATAACATAAATGTTGTTAATTTAAAAATTTAATTTGATGAACAAATTGTTTTTGATAATAAATTGACTTCAATGAAAAATTTACTTTGGTGAAGAAATTGACTTTGGTAAAAAAAAAAAAAATTACTTTGATGATAAAATGTCTTTTATGGAAAAAATTACCTTTGATGAAAATATGACCAATTCGGCATAATGACTAACATGATTTAGTAACTTATACAGATATTATAAGTATCATCTCATGATAATATCTACTTACATAAAAATGAATATAGATGGATCTATTGTTTGGCAATTGGTGAACCAAATCACTTTATTAGTTACCATTTACAGCAGTTTTACATTTTTTGCCAGTCAGAAAAAGCTGAAAATATTACAGAATTTAACTGCGATAGCAACATTTAGCAAGGTGACGGGGACATATTAAAGGAACCATAACGTTTTGATTATTTTGATTGCTATTTGATTGTTAAACATTGTTCATTAATGCCATATTGTAACATTGTAATCACTTTGTGATTCGATATAGCAGTTCAGATACACAGTTATGATAGATATAGACAGGCAGACAGCCGGATATATTTTATCATAATGTCACAAGTTAAATATACACTGTAAAAAGCATGTATAAAAGACATAAACTATAAATTAAACAACGAGCCAAGTTTTGGCTAATGGGACACTATACAAGATAAAACAGTGTACAACATATTCGTAAATATAGGTAGGTAAAATAGCAATGAAACAGGTTTATAATAGTAATTTAATAAGTAAGTAAATAGATATAAGAATGATAAAAATATTTTATCTATAAAGCATATTTCTTATGGTTGTACAGATGCATTTTATGCGTTTGGGGCTATTTTCCGTTAACATTTTGATAAAAAGATCTAAAGGCCCCGTTACATTATAAACATCTTGATTAAATTACTTCTGAGGTCGTTGTAAAAGTGGAATTCTGAAATAAAATGAACTTCAGTTTCCACATTTTGACAAAATCTACAAAATCTACGCTCTAATGGCGTGGGGTCTTGGTATATATATATATATATATATATATATATATATATATATATATATATATATATATATATATATATATATAGGCATAGCATGTAAGTGAAAGTATTAATATAAAGAGTTGATTTACTTGTGTTATATGAGTATTACATCATGTGCGACATATATATAGGCATAGCATGTAAGTGAAAGTATTAATATAAAGAGTTGATTTACTTGTTCTCTATGAGTATTACATCATGTGCGACATATATATATAGGCATAGCATGTAAGTGAAAGTATTAATATAAAGAGTTGATTTAATTGTGCTATATGAGTATTACATCATGTGCGACATATATATAGGCATAGCATGTACGTGAAAGTATTAATATAAAGAGTTGATTTAATTGTGCTATATGAGTATTACATCATGTGCGACATATATATAGGCAGAGCATGTACGTGAAAGTATTAATATAAAGAGTTGATTTAATTGTGCTATATGAGTATTACATCATGTGCGACATATATATAGGCATAGCATGTAAGTGAAAGTATTAATATAAAGAGTTGATTTAATTGTGCTCTATGAGTATTACATCATGTGCGACATATATTCACAAGATACTAGGTTTACTCACATATCATATAGTTCATAAACAAAGATGTGATCTTAGCATACATTCTTTACATGATGCATAGGATGTAAGGATGTGTGACAAGCTGATTTAATGTCCTTTTGAGTATGACACGACTTGCGACAAATATTCAATTATATTCCATGATTGTGTGGCAATTTATTTGAGAGAAGTTTATTCACATACCATATAGTTCATATACAAAGTTTTAACAAATATTTTAAAATATATATTCAGTACCTGTTGCATTGAATGTAATAAGATGTTGATATAAGTGTACTATTTGAGTATACTATTCCATTTGCGACAGGTAGTTATGAAACTCATGACGATTGATTACTTATCGCACTTCAATGAAATTCTATAACGCTATACATGACAGCCGGTAACCTCCCATCACAGCACCTTCATCACTGGACTTTAACTCAGGACGTTTCACTACTCAATGTACTAGCATGGTAAGCGTCACACCGAATGCGATATCTACACTATTAAGTGTTAAAGAGAGCTGATTTGTTATACGATTTTGGAATTAAAAATACTCCAAGATGATAGGCAAAATCTGTTTGCTTTCAAGATTGTATAAAACAGGTTTACTGGTGCGTACCGTTTTCTTGTCTTTGGAAGCTAGACATTCTAATGCATTTGTATAGCATCTACTATCCAGTGACATTAATATTACCGTAATGTATTGTGAACTCACTTACCTACATACCGGTGTAGTTTAACTATTCCTCGTTAAAAATGATGGGTTATATTGATTCAGCTTAAAATAATGATAAAGGGAAATATATGATCTTGACAAATATCTTTCTCATATTTTGGTTTATACCATTACCACACTTTAACAATTTATTTAAAAAACGTTTATCGTATAGCCTTCAATATTTAATATTAATACTTTATTTCAAACAGAAAATATCGCTACCTAGATCAAACTATCCATATGCTGTCACCACGTGTTAAGTTGAACACTTATTGTCAATATATGTAACTCTTGTTAACCTTAATATATTCTGTTAGCAGCCAAGCCAAGTAGCCTTGAGTTTATAGAAATATTCAGTATCATCATAACTAGTGTCATTATCCATTAAATAAACCTAATATTCAAGCCAACTAAGGGTACTTCTTAATGCTACAAACCGGAAATAATGTAAAGCGTGTGTTTAAATCCTATCAGATTGGACTAGAATAATGCATTTTAAACGTCTAGAATCGTATGCACTGCTAATTATGAGAGACCATTATTTAACAACATATAAGGTTCTTAATGAATTAGATTTACAATATAAATACAATATAATATTTTCCAGGATGCTCTGTTTATTATAATATATCAATTATGTTTGAAGTAATAATATTGGCATTATATATTTACAATGCACTTACCATTGAATACATGTGATTTGAATTTATTCAACTAAAAAGAACAAAACGCGATAAAGGCAAATTTTCACAATCACATGTTGCGTAGACATAGGTATTGTTCGTCATAATTGTAGATTAAATCTTGATACCCCTAGGTAATCAAATTGGCGCCACCCAGTCTGGTGTCCTTATATATACAAAATGGCGGGAGGGTACAATTAAAACATGGTGAAAAAACACAATTATCTCTCCTACGTAAAATGTCATCACAAAATTCAGTTCTTGACTGTAATGGACTATACATGCCGTTGAACAAATAACGCCTTTGTCTGACAATGCAAAGCTAAACCGAAATTAATTTATTACCCCTAATTAGCGGCAGCCAAATGAGATTCACAACTCAATACACGCTGTGCACGGGCCGTGATGATCACAACTCTTTAATTAAGATATTCTGTTCAGACACGCAGACATAGGTTTCACCTCACATAACAAATATATATAGATATACAACCATCTTTTTGGGTTATGAGAGATTGGATAAAATATAAACATGGAAAATTAATGCTATCTATTTGAGTATAAATGTACTTACATAAGAGATACATCTATCCAAATAAAATGCAAAATATAAACTCAGTTTCTGGCAGTAAAACAGATATTGTAAAAAAGTAAAACTAAAGGTAAAACCGTTCTTGTTATAAATGTTAATGATTTGAACAAATGACATAATTTCAAGATCAAATCAACATGTAATTTGTATTTTAAAAATAAGGGGCGGGTAGCGGGTGGTAAACGCCTTCGGCTTCGGATGCGGAGTTCAAACCCCGCCAAGATCACAGCAGCTTTGTCTGCAGTAGAGAATTGTTCTATATGCAGTGAGGTTTGGGTGCAATGCTACAGTGAATTTCAGCGTAGTACCATGGTTCGCGGGCTTTCTACCTGCCATAATACTAGCAGCCGTGAAATACTCTTGAGAGGGGCGTTAAACTCCAAATCACTTCACGTCCCCCTTTTTAAAATATTTGCTGCATAATACACATGCTATGGTGAGATACTAACAGAATATTCGGAATTATCTAGATGGCGGGAGGGTATAATTAAAACATGGTTCAATGATGACAAAACACAATTATTTCTCCTAAGTAAAATGTCATCAAAATTCAGTTCTTGAATGTAATGTAATATACATGCCGTTACACAAATAACGCCTTTGTCTGACAATGCAAAGCTAAACCGAAATTAATTTATTATCCCTGATTAGCGGCAGCCAAAGGAGATTCACTGGCATTACACAACTCAATACACTCTGTGCACGGGCCGTGATGATCACAACTCTTTAATTAAGATATTCTGTTCAGATACACAGACGGACGGTTAAGGTCTCACCTCACATAACAAATATATATAGATATACAACCACATTTAAGGGTTATGAGAGACTGGATGATATATATGTATACAAACATGGAAAGTTAATGCTATATATTTGAGTATAAATGTACATACATAAGAGACACAGATATCCTAATAAAATGTAGAATATAAAATCATTTTCTGGCAGTTAAACAGATATTGTAAAAAAGTAAAACTAAAGGTAAAACATTTTTTGTTATAAATGTTTATGATTTGAACAAATGACTTATTTTTTAAAAAAATAACGGGCGGGGTAGCGCAGTGGTAAACGTCATCTACTGTTCCTCTGTGTACCCATGATTTCTGTCAGGTATATTTTCATGTCGATATATCAACAAGTCTGGAATAAATGCTGTTGTATTAATGTGTTATTATGTCTAAACCTCCCTAGATTCTCTACATTGAGTTTGTTGTTCCCATATGTCAAATGTTATCATCGATGATATATATCGAGCACAACTGACAGCTACTGAAAATAACTATTTTCCCCGTTCAGTATAGTGAGAATAACTACAATGCACCAAGACAGGCGTGCGCGCAAATCAATGTAATTTTGGAAACTTATCTAAAGAAGACACAGTTGGTTTACTAGTGGGTCCTATAGATAAGTAAAATGGGTGCACAAATGCGGCTTCATGTACATATGTGAAAACGTAACTCAACTTTAAGTAATTGTGAAATATGTGGCCTTTTGGGATATATATTCAAGTCGAGTGAGATTATGTGAACTCAAATCATCACATATGGTATTTTGGCACATCAGATTTTGTGAAATATACTCTATTCCAGTCTATAATGGTACACAGAAAAATCACTATAATAAACATCAACATGTAATTTCACATCTGTATTGTTACCCGTTGCTCATGGTGAGTGAATCTGTTTTTGTTCTATACCATACGCCGAATATGTTGTTGTATAGAAGCAAGATGTGTTTGTCAGGCAATAAAAGCAACATGCATGACTAAGGCGACCTTCAATACACAGGTGTATTCTGAACCTCTGTGTATTTGATTTTTGACCCCTTTGGTATTTCAATCTTTATCAGTCAAATTGCACACCTCGTTAACGAGCTGGAACGGTTTTTTGTGTATTCGGCTTATGCCTTCTTAACCGAGAGAGAGAGAGAGAGAGAGAGAGAGAGAGAGAGAGAGAGAGAGAGAGAGAGAGAGAGAGAGAGAGAGAGAGAGAGAGAGAGAGAGAGAGAGAGAGAGAGAGAGAGAGAGAGAGAGAGAGAGAGAGAGAGAGAGAGAGAGAGAGAGAGTTATTTCTTCACACACAAATAATTGTTAACAAACATGGACACATATACACAAACTCTCACATTCAACCTGTACATTGTTGCACAAGTACAGTTCATAACCCCCGGGTGAAACCAAAACGGGTCTATGTCGTTGCGCGAATCCGTCTGTCCGCCCGTCTTGAAAAATGTACCTGTGTTTTGAAATCAACTCCTTCAACAGTTTTTTATCAATCTTTCTTAAACTTAAACTTACACATGCTTTGGATATGCATAGGTGTTACGCATGTGCTTTTTGGGACCAATCGGACCTGTGTATTTAGAGTATTGACCCTTGATAAGAGCATTTGACTTTCTCATTTCAGACCGTGGGTTAAAACTGAACTGATAGCTTGGCTAAGACGTTTGATTTATCAATGATATGTCTTTGAAACTTGATAAATGTTTTTTAATTTGTTAGGATAGGCCTTTGAAAATGTTGTTTCTGATGACACACACTGAGGTCATAACCTTTGACCTTGTGACCTTGTGACCTTGGTGTAGGATGTATTTTCTGTAAAACGTAACTATGGTCATCGGGTTTTTAGTGATAGGCCTTCAATATTTGACATGTATATATATTGTCACTAGATCATTCAGACCTGAATTGTCATACTTTACAAGTTAATCAAAGAAAATCTCATATGAAATGCAGATCAAGATGATAAGATGTAATCTAATCGTAAATTACACTTACATTTAAACTGCTTATTTGGAGGGAAGTTTGTGCATCAAACCCTGGGCGTTCATGTTGCATCAGGCCACTCTAGTATTGCAGTGTGGTGATACTGAATTAAAGGTTACTGATTATTAATCGTTTATAGACTTTTTGCAGTACACGTATTTAAACTACTCACATATGACAACACCTGCAGCTCACTCAACTGCTTTCACGCTTTGACGCTTTACACGTATAGATGCGGTACAAAATCGTACACTAAAGTTTTCCTTGATTAACGAAAAATGTTTCAAATTATGTTGTGTGTTGTAATAATATGAGTTAGTAATCAGCGATGAAGTGTCGCTAGATTATTTTTAGACATTTACATTTGTATGTCATTTAATTCCATTCTGTGTAACATGTGTAATTTTTGTTTGAAAAAATTATTGTTCTTTTATGAAACAGCAGTTTAGAGCACATTTCTTCTTATTCATTTGGATGTTTTAACTATTTCTGAAAAGAATATATTCTTAACGTAAATGTCTCAACATGAAAGGAAGGTAACATAAATTAAATTTTTAACTAGCGATTGCATCGGCATACATTATATTCCTGTCTGTCATTTTGCATAAATCACAGCAGGCTAAATACTGATTGCTTTTTAGGAGGCTTGATTGATCATAATTAGGCAGGCCAGTAGTTCCAGTTTTTACTGTAAGTCACGCATTTATGGTCCACTTCATAACAGCAAATCTGGTTTAGCAAGGTAGCAATCAAGAATATTGTTTCTTTACTGATATGTTTGATCCTTGTAATGTTAAATAGTATACCCTTAATATAATGTCACCTGCTATTGTATTGTAACCAGGTTGAACTAAAGGAAACACTTTCGTTCTTTGCATGTATATGTTTGGAAAAAATGAAGACTATGTTATAGATAAACATCTGCACAACTGTGTGTTCAGGTGTCACTTACTCCCATGCTTTCCCTTACATAGCTTACGCAGTCACTAAACAGGATGTTCGTCGGGATTTAATTGTCTATACACTCAACAGTAAAATTTAGCTGGTGTATTCTGTACTCAACCGCAAAAGAAACGTCACCATACAATATACAAGATAATTCATTCCACGAGTGATACTCACGACTGAAACAGAGATACATCATGTCTTCAGAAGGAAAACTTAACTAAACCTGAACTTTTAAAACATTATCTATGCATATTTCTGAGAAACACACTTTTAACAATTGGCAATTCTCAAACTCCACGTTTTCGAATATCCTTAACTAGATGAGACAGGAGAGTCCAAAGGGGCTTTTTTGGCATTTTTATGACATCCTACAGTAAAGACGGGTCAACAAATTTAAGTTCAAGAAGGTTATTCATGTCGACATCATATTTTATTGCATTTTATGTAGTTTCTACATTTTAAATGCCAAATACCAAAACATTTTGAAAAAGCGATTTCAACACTGCAACTGTATTTGAACTGACATTAAAAGAAAAGTATCATTCTCTAACGTATGAATTTGTTACTACTTCTTCAATAAATATGTGTCCATCATAAACATTCAAAATCTACTTTCTCAGACAGGGGCTGTTGACATTTCTTTTGCGGTTGAGTACATGATAGTCTTACACTCAGACTCTGAAAAAAGTATGTATTCTGAAAATATCACCATTTTATCAAATATTGAAAAGGGACTGTAAGAAATGGAATTTTAAGAGAGCCTCCTTTTCAAAGTGTTTGATTAACCTTGAAAAACGGGACATTCACAGTGTAAACAGCTAAATCAACATCGTAAATAGTATTATATCATATAGATGGGTCTTCTGATGATTGACATTATAACCAGGGAAAATATAAATGTGTTCCAAAATGCAATTGCTTGCTACTGAAATTGTCTATTTCATAAAATGTTATCATATTTGCGGGCTTCATGTTTTTGCAAGTAAAAATATTATTTTATCCCACCGGCATGCAATACTGTGGGATATATAGTCGTGTCTTGTCCGTCTATCCGAGATTATGGATACAACTTTTATTTTCTTGAATTAATAAGTAACTCAATGAATGTTTCATATACTTATGACAGGAGAGATCGCATTTAAAGTAAATTTGAGTCTTTTATCCCGTAGTGATCATTTACTCCGATATATAAAAACTTTTGATAAAATATTGATTTTTATGTATTCAACTTGTAAATTCCCTCCAAAGACATGATAAATATTTACTTTTTTACACCTTGACATAATTTAATTTAGGGAGTGTTTCATTGCTTAAACGAATCAAGTTTATTTATTTAACAACTCTTTTCATTGATGGACAGTATTATTAAGCCACTGCTTACACTTCCTTCCCGTTACAGAGCTCTTTATTTCCGTAAAAACGGCGTGCTACATTCCGTTTAAAGACAATATATTTAATATCATTTAAAATTATATTTGCAAATATTGAATCTCATATAAACATGATATTAACAAACATTTAATCTTGATTAAAGATGATATTTACAAATATTTTATCTTAATTAAGGATGATATTTACAAACATTTAATCTGAATTAAATAACATTTTTACAAACATTTAATCTGAATTAAATAACATATTTACAAAACTTTACAAATATTTACAAATATTTACAAATATTTACTCCGGATTAAATATGACTAAATATGATATTTACTCCGGGATTAAATATGACTAAAGATGATATTTACTCCGGGATTAAATAGGAGTAAATGATTAAATATCATTTGTTTTCCCAGTGTAACCTTGTGCGAGGTTAAAGCTTTCGGTATGTGTAAGATTTTGCAATTGTATTTAAGAAGATAATCAAGCAACACAAATTGTGTATGTGTTCATCTCTTCTCTTTAACTTTAGTATATAAATATAATAGAAGTGAAGTTCATCAATTTCATTAAATTATGACAGCATGCATTTGGGATTTCATTCTACTGAGACAAAAGTAAAAGAGTTTTATTTCGATTTGTAAGAATTCGACAAAATTGTTCATTAAAACATATCATATCTCCTCAAAACTCAATTGCTTATCTTATGAAACTATTGTTTGTTTGTTATATTGTTTTTTCATTCACAGGTTCGGTTTTTTTCGGTTAGGCAATCCAAACGTCTCTAGTAGCTGAAGCAAAACTGGCAACCGATGGAGATCCAAATACTTGCTCAGAGACTCAAAACCAGACAAATGGCGACACCTGGTGGCAGGTTTATCTCGTAGGGGAGCCAACTCTGACAGGTCTAACTATTACCAACAGAGACGACAAGAACTGTGTGTATCTATACTAATTTTCGTTATAGTTCATTTACAATTTGCAGACTTCAATGATGAAACGACTTCTCATGTATACACAATTTGTAGAGAAAACGCTTTCTGTTTTCATCTTTGACTTGTGTTTGGCTTTAACCTTCGACATATGCTATTTCAACATTGAATGTTGGTTTGTAAGGAGTTATGTGATTGGGTCAGTGCTTTCTGAAATAGCCTATGGATCTGGAGACTTGAAAAACATAAACGTAGATAAGTGATTTAGTCTTGTGTTTGTTTAGTCAAGCTAGTCAGTCAACGCCACTATTTTTAGTTAACCGAACATTTCCTAAAACCTAAAACGATTTGAACATTTATTTTATAACCCCTCATTACAGATACCTTCTTGTCAAACTTTGAAGTGACGGTGTCCAAAAACTTACCTTCTGTCTATGACGACTCGACCCCGGATGTCTGTACTTCCTTTAAGGGCACGGTGGGTCAAGGTGAATCAGTGACCTTGACCTGTGAGAAACCGATGACTGGGCGTTTCTTGAGGATCAGCAAAATGAATGGTGGAACGCTGTCTCTCTGTGAGGTGCATCTTGAGACGAAGTAACCCCAACATAACCAAGCCATGTGTTAAGAATGTTTTTTCGAAATTGAATAAATAAGTGTGTGCATTATTTTTGTTGTCTTGTCCAATACTAACTACACTCATGTAACAGGATTGATTACACATTAAACGACTCTGGTTTTCTATCATTATATATATTCTATTATTATTGAATTGCCTAAATGTTGATTTAGTTGCATCATTGTTTGTTAGTGTTACTCTGTTGATACTTAATATTCACATCGGAGATTCGAAAAACAAGATTCCTATTGAATTAAAGGTGCATCCATTGTGCTTCATGAAAGTTTATTTGGCTTTAATACGTTCCAACTCACCACATGTGCTGTCTACAATACAAATAAATTCACTCAGGTTGCATAGTTATTCCCAATTGCCAAATATATCATAATTACTAGTTTCCAATTAAAATTGAGTAACATCATTATGCATGTGCAAAAACCGAAACTGCACGTCTCATTTACATGCACAGTTATATGACCTATTAAACATTATCAACTGAAACTTGTCTTTTTGTCTGTTATAAATAAGATTCCAAAAATACGTTTGACTCATAGACGCGCGTCACACGCTGTGCAATGTCCGTTTTCGATCAGAAATTACTACTTTTACCTTCATATCGTCAATATGCTAAGGCTAATAGCATTAAAATGATAGTTCTGGTAACAGTCGGTACTTCTCGATAAAGTAACACCATTTTATATAACATTGGCATTATCTGACCCCCAACAACACAATGGATGTACCTTTAACATTCCTTGAGACGATTGCAAAGAATATTCACTGCATTATGAGAATATACAAATTATTTTGCTAAATTCTTCTGACATCTGATAAACCAAACAAAACAAAATATCGATAACAATTCTTAGTCAATTTGAAATGCATTTTCAATATCTCAACAACATTTTAAATACTTTATGATATTCTAACAACATTCAAAGCATTCTGAAGCAGCTTCACCATTAGTCGGATTCACACAGAATAAGCAAGAATTGGATTCATTCCACCTTCAGGAGCTTTCTTGCACATTTCAGGCGTTTGATTGAAACAGACAAATTGTAATATGTATGAGTGCAGTAGTTGATGAGCATCCGGGCTTATTCGAAAACAGGAATCAAAGATATAACTCCATTTCCTCCGATTATATCATTGACAAATTTTCGAAATCTCTCTAGCAGCTAGAGCTATGACGCAAATAGAATGCAGTAACGTCACTTCCTTGCTTCCTCATACTGTTCTAATCCAGTTCCATGTATATGTACATCATTACAACATTAATGAGCTCACATCGAGTCAACTGTTCTTACGGAATCTAAATTTTACGGCCAAAGAAATTATAGGTCAAGTGCGATTATTAAAGCACAACAAATCATATGGGTGAACTGTGTAAATGACATTTAAGATCACTACTGGATCACTGCGATTACTGACGGCACATGAATTGTTGACGCTAGTTGAACAATGATGGTGTCAACACTTCACTTTCAAACAACATTAACACAGTCAGACATGGTAGTAAAAATCATTAAAGTTGACAAACGTTAAAGCACGAGTCTTAGTACCGTGCATGGCCGCCATGTGCCTCATTGGACACCGATGTGTCAGACGCCCGATGATGAGGTTGCTGGCTGTTCCTTGTCTGTCAAAATAGTCCCACGGATTCATATTGGGTGAATAGGCAAACAATTGGAGAACATGAACAGACAGGCCACGGGACAATATGACCATTATGGCGGAATGGGAAGTCCTTTGTCAGCTGTACTGGATGACGCATAGCATTATCGTGTTGAAATACTGTTCTCTAAGGGTGGTGTTGTACGAATGGAACCTGTAGAAGTTGTAGTACTTGGTACTCTGCACAATGACTAGCTCATCCGTCTGTTCCCTAAACCAATGCGCTTCCCAAACCATTCATATCTACTACAATAATGTGAAAAGACTTGCGTCCAAAAGCAGATTCAACATATTTCCCTTAATCGCCAAACACGAACACGTCTCACCCATCGTAATCATTCTGTTCGATGCTTCACAGTTAAGAAACGACGTTAAGCTCTGGATCCTGCAGTATGAATTATTCGTAGTACTGTGCGTTAACTAATGTCATGTCACTTAGCCAGTGTTTTGATCTGGTATCAGGCGTTTCTTCTTCGGAACCTACAGTTGGAAAGCCAGCGACTTTCCAAAACCAGTTGGTAACGTTGCGAAACAGACCTACCTACCTACCTACCTACCTACCTACCTATAAAACATCTAAAATAGGTGAGACATATCTTCCATCTTGGATCCTGCCATAGGACCGGAAATAGTTAAGCTGGTTTGGTGGCTCAATACGCTTTGTAATGTCCGTAGACTGGTCCTAGTTTCTATTTCCGGTCCTATGACAGGATCGAAAAATCGCAGAGAGCGTCTCACCTTTATATGTTATTTGCGAAGGAAGTTATATACGTATATAAGCCTGTCCTTAAATTAAATGAGGGACTTTAATTTTGTTTTGATCCAGTTTGTTCCATTAGTCCATGGTCGGCTGTACTTAAATATCAGGGATAATCTTAATTTTCAGAAATGACTTTACATCCTAGTTAAGTGTTACTCTGCATTACAGTACTTCAGATAAATAGTTTTTCAAAGTCTGTTGCTAAGAATATGTTCTCGAGCTCGAGGTACATTGTTGTAATTAGTTTTGCAAACATTATGGTCTAGTGCAGTTTCAAGACAAGAGAAGTTTGCATGCAGGAATAAGACTTGTTCTATAACAACAATCAGATTATTTGATAACTTACAGCCAGTATGTGACTTGACTGCTATCATGTAACACATCTAGTCACACACAGATATTTTAATCAAAAGAATTATTCGGCCTTGGCATATACTAGAAGTAGTATTTATGTAGAACGAACACGTAGTTCATAATCCTAAGATGACAAAGGTCAAGTCATGTAATTATTTAACTAAATAATTGTGTTTTAGGTCGATTAACATTCGAAAATATTTAAATTAACACAATTATCATCATCTTAGCTGGTGTGTTTCATAATCACGATGTTTTACATTGACAGCAGAACAAAACTATTTCAGAACTTGCATGGCATGGTATCAGAATAAGCAATATTGTTTTAATTTATTTTACTTTAGTAGGTATATGTTATATTCAATGTGTACTGTCGGGTGAATTTGTTGTCAAATATAACACGTGCACTTAATGTTCAGAAGTAATTTGGATGTAGACATTTGTGTTTTTCTGATGTCGAAGAAGTTGATTTTGTATTAGTTGGTAAAATTAACAATGTTAAAAGGACTTCAAGAACGTTATGTGTTTGTGTGTGCGTGCACGCCTTATATCATTAAGTTATATATCAATTGTTTCTCCTTTGACTTACAAGACAATGAACATTTCCGTCAGATGTAATCACCAATACACGGTAAGCAGAATTTTTATACTTTTTGCATATTCGATTGTTTTCAAGCCAATCAGAATCGTGGAAACACAAGATTTGCCATCTTACGATATCTCATGATGTGTTGTTGCATTCAATTTAATAATATTTCATGTCTCATGTTTATATTTTGACTTTATATTCAGAGAAAATAAACTCATGACAAAATTTAGTAATCTTTTGTTTGTTTGTCTTTCAATATTATTTTCTGTTTTCTTCTCAGTGTGAACAGTGTTATTTAGATAACGTCGTACACATTTTCTGAAATGTGAAATGTTCATGGACGTAACGTCATTCCTATTTATCATAGAAAGAAGTCACGGAGCACACTACGTCCGATTTTCTGGCGTTGCGTTTTTTCCGAGTGCATTACACGCGTTAAGCAAGTGCGTCAGATATTGTGTTTTATTAAAAAGTTCATATAAGATGCTATATGTAGTGTATGGTAGTCTTCAAATAGGTTAATGTCCAAGTAACTCTCTATTCCTTAACAATTAATGGAGCCAAGGGCACGAGGTTCCGAGGACATTAACCTCCTTAAAGTACGCTCAAAGTATCGTAATTGTAAACATATCACTTTAAAAAGTTTAAAAAATAAAATTTCGAGCGAAAGATTTTAAGCAAGTGTAATTTCAAGATATGGATGCCAACATAGCTATGCTCTAAAAACATGTTTAAGAAATTTCAGTATTATCTTCAAAACAGGCAATATTTCCACATATATACACTGCCGACCAAAAGAAACGCCTACTTGATTTTCCTTAAAATGAAAGTTGCAATAAGTTCTTAAATATAATTAATGGTGGTCTCCACGTTATGGTGAAGCAATAACTAATATGAAAGTACATTGAAATCATGGAAAACAGTGATTCGAGTCAATAACATTCATGAAAATCACGCCCAATGAAGACAGCTATTTTCGGTTGATTCACTTGCTCACCATAACCACTTACATCTGTAGCATCATCACCACTTTAATGCGAATGCGTGCCTATAATGTTGCTCGTGGTTGTATGAAAATCTTTTAAAAATGTTTTTCTGACCAAGCACTGATCGAAAACTGAACAATTATTGTTTTCTCATTTCAACAATCGCCATTCTTTCGTGACATGAATTTCTGAAATTCAAATATTTTATGCAGAAATGGTGCAACTTCATTATGCTATAATATTGCGAGTCTGTTCATTATAGTTTTTACGATATCTGATAAGATATCTAGTAGGCGTTTCTTTTGGCCGACAGTGTATGTCGGCAACAGTGATGCAACACTTGAGCTCATCAGGTCTGAAAGGCCTTCTCGACTTCGACTTCTTCTCCAGAACCAATAACTCTAGAGAGCTGAAATTGTATGTGCAGACTCTTTGGCCAATTTAATTCTAAATTGTAGATTTGGTAACCCTGTGGCCCAAAATAAGGGCCTTATATGCCATAACAAAAAAAAACTATTTTCATCTTCTTTTCCAGAACGAACAGACCTAGAAGGTTGTAATATTGTGTGCAGACTCTTTATGGGGATGGTAAATTGTAGATATGGTGATCCTGTGGCCCCATATAAGGCCTAACCGGACATGACCAAAAAATATATTTCAGTCTTCATCATTTAAAAATATAAACCCTGATGAGCTACAGAGCCCAAAAAAACTATATAAAGAGCAGGATTTGTAATTATGGATAAAGACATAATCATAGCACGCATACAACCTGGTACGAGGCCCGGGAACCGGGAAGCACCATACATACATTGGACTACCCACTTTCCTTCCATGTGATTTGAGTCGGGAAACCCCCTTGCAAAGTGTAAAATAGGGAATCCTCCATGTTTTTTCGTTTGCATGCGAAATAGGTGCACCACCTATTTTCATCGCATCGGATCACATTTCATTGACTCATCGAACGTAGTGAGCGCGGCCTCATGTAATACACTAATACACTGTCTGCGTTTTAAACGCTGATATTAAAGCTGACATAAAATGTAAGCAATAACTATATTTGGATGTTTTCGAGAGCTTTCATTGAAGTCACATTTTTCAACAAACTATTTTTTTTCATCAAAGACAGTTATTCATCAAAATTATTTGTTTATATTATAACAAAAACTGGGTGGTTATTGTCCTAGGTGGCTTTTGTCAGTGTGGGTTATGTTGATAAGGTGGTTAGGTTGGGTTTATTCTTGTGCCCCAACATTCAAAAGTCACAACAGACAAACTTGCTTGCAGCCATTACTGTTTACTACATTGAAGTGGTAGATACAAAAAGTAGGATAAGTATCCTATCAGAATAACTACATGTGAAACTGGGATTTAACTAAAACGAAATAAGATCATAAACATCCCTTTTTATTAAAAAGAAAGAAAAATTCCTACATTACCAGTCCATAGGAATTATGAAAATAAATACAGTAAACATCAAGAAAATGGATTTAAAAGTTATCCAACACTCTCGCGAAGATGACACTTACTTATTTGCAAATATAGTCTTTCAAATATCCTGGCAGTGGTCGGTTTCTCGCTGGCAGTTTGTGAGGTGACAGGTGAGTGTCCTTAGGTGTTAGAGTTTGCTGACGACAAGGAGACGAGACATCAGGACTGTAGTGACGTCATCATGAGCTGATACGGTCTCACTGTTCATTTTAAGTTTGTCGTGAATAGCAAGTGAAGATGGTAGGTCACTTTGGTTGGGATATCGTTATTGTTGCCATGTGAGAGCCTTTTCATAGACTGGGTGATGTTCTCGTGAAGGTGACTTCTCACGGATTACAGCTTCAACCTTCGTCGGTCGAATATGGACCCTGTTTCTTC
Source organism: Gibbula magus (assembly GCA_936450465.1). NCBI lineage: Eukaryota > Metazoa > Mollusca > Gastropoda > Trochida > Trochidae > Gibbula > Gibbula magus. The sequence continues at coordinate 6,223,659 of OW388291.1, forward strand.
TGAACTCAGCACCATCTTGTGCTTGAATTCTGTAGGCGTCATTCTCTAGACAGTCCAGAACTTTTCCAAGTACCCACTTGTCATTTTCTTTCCGTTGGAAATAGACATTGTCAACCACAGACAATAGAGGAAGATTGCGGGCTGACTTGTTGTAGTATTTGCGGACGCTTTGCTGTCTTCTCTCTCGCTTCAGCCTTACTTCGTTGTTGGCATCTCTGGCTTTGCATGCTTGTAGAGATGGAAGCAGTGTTCGTGTCTGTCGACCCAACATCATTTGACTCGGACTGAGACCGGTGTCCTGACGAGGAGTGTTTCTCTGTTCCAACAGAGCTTCATACTGATCTTCACCATTTCTGTCACATTTCAGCATGAGGTGTTTGATGACTTTGATGGCTGATTCGGCTTTGCCGTTTGCTTGTTGATGTTGAGGAGAACAGGTAATATGTGAGATTTCCCACCTGGTTTTGAAGTGTTCAAATTCGCTGGAAGTGAATGTGGGACCGCCATCGGATATTATTGTTTCCGGGATCCCAAATCTAGCAAACTGTTTCTTCAGGACAGCAAAAACAGCGCTAGATGTTGATCTCTGGAGAAAGTAAACTTCTGTAAAGTTGGAGTAATAGTCAATTGAGACCAAATAACTTCTTCCTTTGATCTCGAAAAGATCTAGAACGATCTTCATCCAGGGTGTATCACCATCGTCATGCTGCTTCAGGAGTGTTTTTGTTGTCCGAGCTGCTAACTCTTGACAAGCCTCACAGTTTTCAGCGATTTGTTTCAGTTCTGTGTGAATTCCTAGCCAATATACAGTTCCAGCATCACGTCTTTTCATCGCATCATAACCACTGTGTGACTTGTGTAGTTTCTGCTTGATATCAGGTCGTAACTTCTTAGGAATGATGATAGCTTCCCCTTTCACAACGACATCATCAATGATACTCAGGGTATCTCTCACATCGAAGTTCGGTTTGCATACTTCAGGAATCTTGTCTTTTGACAACGGCCAACCAGTCCTGATGACTGTGATGAGAGACTTTAGGTTTTCTGTTCTTCGGATGAGAGATAAGCACGACTCAAAGTATCAGCTATGACAAGAGATGTGCCTTTCTTGTAGCTGAATTCAATGTCATAACGATGTAGTTTCATCATAATGTCTTGCAATCTCCGAGGAGAATTACTGAGAGGTTTTCGCAGAATTGTTTCCAAAGGTTTGTGGTCATTTCAATCACAACCCGTCGCCCATAAGTATACTGGTTGAATCGTTCAACACCATACAGAGTCGCCAGGGCTTCTTTCTCTATCTGAGCCCATTTTCTTTCTGAGGTAGTCAGAGCGCGGGATGCGTACTCAATGGGTCTACCATCCTGTAGCATAACAGCACCAATACCATCTTTGCTGCTGTCGACTTGAATGACCAGTTCTTTGTTTTGGTTGTAGTAAACAAGGACAGGAGTGTTTGTCAGAGCATTTTTCACCTCTTGAAATGTATGCTCATGTTCAGATGTCCAGTTGAAGTCAGTATCCTTACGCGTGAGAGCTCGCAGAGGTTCCATCAATGTTGAGAGAGTTCGAAGAAAGCATGACATGTACTGCACCATGCCACAGAATCTTCGAACACTCGTAGCATCAGTAGGAGTGGGCATATTCCGGATAGCTTCTACTTTGGAGGGGTCAGCTTTCACACCACTAGCAGTAATGATGTGTCCATGGAAAGAGATTTCTTTCAATCCAGTCACAGCCTTTTCCTCATTCAAGACAATTTGTCTCTCATGACATCTCTGGTACAAGGTTTGAAGTTTTGATTCATTGTCCTTGAGAGCTTCAGTATCACCCTTACCCTGTCCAGCAACAATGACATCATCAGCGATAGCAAAAGTTCGATCAAGACCTTCCAAAGCTTCGTTCAGTTTGCGTTGGAATATCTCACTAGACACCTTTAGACCAAATGGAAGTCTAGCCCATCTATATCTTCCAAAAGGAGTTATCATTGTCGTGTATTCGCTGCTAGTTTCATCAAATCGGACATGCCAATATGCTTCTTTGACGTCGACTTTGCTGAATACTCTTGCATCAGATAGCTAAAGTAGAACATCTTCAAGTGTAGGTAGCTTGTAATGTTCCCTCTGGAGTGCTGTGTTGAGGACTTGAGGATCGATGCATATCCTTAGTTTCCCATTAGATTTATGGACAACATCCATTTGACTGACCCACTGTGTAGGCTTGGTTATTGGCACTAGAATACCTCTCTCACAGAGACGATCAATCTCATCTTTCACTCCATCGTAGAGAGCAAGAGGCAGTTTGTGACAGGGAAGCGCTTTTGGTTTAACTTCAGGGTTGAGAGTCAGAGTTGCTTCCCCTAGGTCGCCAAGCTTTGGATCATGTGAGCCTGCAACTTTTCCAATGAACTTGTCGGTATTGACAGTTATCAATTCTAAATCTTGAATTGCCTTGAGACCAAGTAGACTCTGATATCTGTTAGGAAGAGGACAACGAATTTCACAACGTGTTCTTCACCTGATTTTGGGTTTGTGACTTTAAGGTTAACTTCACCTTTAGGTTTGACAATGGTTTCATTAAACATGTGCAGAGTAGTCTTGGTTCTCTTCACTTGACTTTTCTTGACAAACTTTTGATTGATGACATTAACATCAGCTCCATTGTCGAGTTGAAAATGTACATCACAACCGTTGATGTTCATCAGAGCAGTTACCACATCCTTATTTGACTTGACAGAGTTGATCATGTTGAGCCATAGCTCATCAGAAGAATCATCATTGTCACTTTCAGTAGCGTCAACTTTCCTGAGAGTTTGTTTAGGGCATCTGATTGGGAAATGGTTTCTTCCTTTACATTTGGAGCATACTTTTCCCCATGCGGGACACTTCAATTTGTCCACAGGATGCACCTTAGCACAGAATTTACAGCGTCTCACGTGTGCCCTTCCTTCACTGAATTTAGAACCAGAGTTATGAGCACTGTTAGTGTTACGCCGACCAGAGCTGTGTTTACCTTTCACTTTGTTGAGCTTCTTATGTATCTGCACTAGGTTCTTTCATGGCATTTACGTGTTTGTTGGCTTGTTCGTATGACTGGCAAATTTTCATAGGTTTCTTGAGGTCAAGATTGTCATCTCGAAGTAAGAGTTGTTGCACTTTTCCAGAAACACTGAAAACAATTTTGTCACGAATCATGTGTTCTTCTTGGCCACCATAATTACACTGTGCAGCAAGTGATCTAAGCTCTGTCACAAACTGGTCGAAAGGTTCAAAATATGGAGCTGTGAGAAACTTGTGTGACTCTACAACTTAATTTTGATGAGGATTACAATAGTCTCTGATCATGTCATAAACATGTTGAGGGTTGTTTTTGTCTTTAGTACCCCACTCAAAATGTTCATAAGCTTTCATAAGGGCCTCACCTCCAAGATTTATAATATTGCCAGTTTGCACTTCAGCTGAGGTGCAACCAGAGGCTGTCATATAAAAATCCACATGACGTTTCCAGATTCTGAAATTTTCAGGCAAGTTACCAGTGTGTAGATTTAGTTCAGGAGGTAATCTCAGATTTGTATTTATGAACAGAGGAGCAGTCTGTGCCACAGGAGGAGGTTGATCCTTGTTATCATCAGCCATAATGACAAAATTCAGGATATAAGTGTCTACTGACAAATATAAAGCCCCTTCAGAAGACCATGTGGTCAGAGAAAGCACATGGCATGCAGAGGATTCTGAGATTCAAAGTGTGTCTTCACCTTTTCCAGGCAATAAAATAGTCACTCACACACTGCATTGTGAAGAAAATGTCTTCACCACTGCCACCATGTTGATAACGTGGTTAGGTTGGGTTTAATCTTGTGCCCCAACATTCAAAAGTCACAACAGACAAACTTGCTTGCAGCCATTACTGTTTACTACATTGAAGTGGTAGATACAAAAAGTAGGATTACTATCCTATCAGAATTAGGGGTGAAACGGTACGCTTTCGGTTCGGTTCGGTACGTATTGCGGTACAGAACCCTCGGTTCGGTACATTTTCGGTTCGGTACAAAACCACGAATGAAATGCAGCTAAAACCACAACAAATCACATGTTCTCCTTGAAAATAGAGTTGTATTGAATGCAAATGTAATAATAAAAATGTAAATAAAAGTTTTCAAATAAATAACATAAATTGGCAGTGGCACTTTGGCACAAATGTAGAAACAAAATTGATTGAATTTGTAAAATAATATGTAATGAGTGATTGACTAGTCACCCACAGTTGAGGTAAATTAATTTGTAAACAATTGAACATAGAACAGTAGTCTGTCTCTCAGAACTCATTGAAAAGTTCTAGCACAGCATTTCCATTAAATAGTACCATTTTGATAAGATGTTTTACCCTCTAAAGTAAATACAAATGGCATAAACTATTATTAAAAATGGGAAAATTTAAAAAATAAAATTTGCAAAAAAACGTGCTACAGCGCAAGAATAACTTTATAAATCTAGTTTTAGTCAAATTGTTTTCAAAACATATCAAGAAGATTGGGAATCATTTTAGATTAAAATAGTTATCTTTTCTATTTGATTTTATGATGAATAATCACGATAGGATTTTGGTGCGTCTTTAATTTGTATTTTAGACTGCTCATCGTCGGTAAGGTCCGTCGCCATTTTCATTACCTTCGAACGAGATCTCACGATATCAAGTCATTCAAACACTTTCGTTACTATTAGGCAATCACGAAGTTATCACACACTATCGTTTGTAGAGAATTAAAGGTCCTATTTGATTGTTCCGAATGAACCGTAATCAAAATGGCCACAGGTAGATCGTGCATGCTTCGTATCCTTAGATGATTATGATAATAGATTCATTACGATTTTCGATCACTTACTTTTGTAAACAAAACTTATTGCATTTGAATTTTGGACTTTGTATGAAATAATTACTTTATTAAAGTATGCATTCGGTATACTACCGAAAATTCGCGTTGATGTACCGTGTACCGAACTGAGAGCAAAATACTGCGGTTCAACTACAGTAGTTGTGAACCGTTTCACCCTTAATCAGAATAACTACATGTGAAACTGGGATTTAACTAAAACGAAATAAGATCATAAACAGGTTATGCCCGGATGGCTTTTGTGCTCCCCAGTTAAGTATCATCATTTCGCTTGACAAAAATTCCTTTGAAATTTGAAAATCAGTCAATGCACACAGATAAAAAATACATTCCGAATATAAGGCTATTTTATTTATCATGTTTATATTGGTATGTTTTTGATTAAAAGTATTATTTATACTTACCTACCCTACCCTGCCTTGCCTCCCCAGGTAGGTGCTAATCCAACCGTAACAGGTTGGGAGGTTGGGCGGGACTAGAGCGTAGGTCTGGTCAAAAGGTAACTATAAATCAAGTATTAAACAAAAACGTACCATTATTCAAATACCTACATGTTGACTTGACCTACTTTGCCTTGAATCAATGTATACAGGGGAGTGACGAGACGGGGAGACTAGCTCTGAGTGTAAGCGTACCTACGAGTCCTCAGACACCTCTTGGGTGAGGACAAGGTAAAGCCCGGGTGACAATATCTCTACCGGCGAACTGCTCGGATCTCATGCAGATTAGAGCAAGACGAAGGCAGAAGGTCAGCGGCCTTGAAAGCATTGATGACCGCAGACCTGAGGTACACACCCAGTGCCCGTTTGTCTGAAGGTGGGTTAACACTTGCAAGAATTTTCCATTAATTGCGCAAACCTCACATATATTTTGCGCATTTGCCCCGCACAATTGCGCACAGACCCCAAATTGACCCCAAAATGCATGCACAATTTGTGCATAACCAGGACTATGTTCAGGTCTTTGAAGGGCATTTAGAAGCGGTATACATAAGAACAGGAAGATTTTCTGGATAACAACTTCTTTAATGTGAAAATACACGACGTTTCGGAGTACATACTCCTTCATCAGGTGGAATGTAAGGAAGTAACAAAATATGGTACATTTATATAGCAAACAAAACAATGGTGAGGAAACTCAACCAGGGAGATTAACATGCATGAGAATGGTATACAATGGGGATTTGTAATACAAACATGATGGGGGTGAAGGATAAGAATGGTATACAATGAGGATTTGCAATACAAACATGAGGGGGAGTAAGTAGATCAACAATGGCCTGTAGGCTTTATTTAAGATGTAAATAAACACACCTGATGAAACGAGGGAGGCCAATTGGCTTTATTGAAACTGTTAAACAAATTACAATTACAGTTGATTGGAAGATGTGGGTGTCTTTGAAGTTGTTGCATGGTGATTGGAGCTGATAGGTATTGATTGGTGGGGACTCCTCGGATAATTTGCTCCGACAGGTATCCCTACCTTCAAGTATCTCTACCTTCCATCCACTCCTGTCGGAGCAAATTATCAACTGTTTGGTTCTTACAGACGAAATCGGATGCCAAGGAGAGCTGACCCCCCATCCCCGACCTCAAACCGATGGTCTGCCTGCAGCGCGTGGCTCTATTTTAACAAAAGGTCGCCGCGACCTTGCCCATGTTCCTTCCCGTTTTCGGTTTAAAGGTTGAAAAACCACTCAAGGTATATGATGCCTCCGAGGACTGAGAAGACACATGGCGGTAAACAGGGGTTTGATCCAGAAGTAGTTTGGGAAGTAGTTATAGAAGGACTCGTGATCATCAAGGAGGAGCTCCTCCATCAACTAATAATAACATCCACTGATATCCGCCCTCCTGGCTTCAGCCAGTTCCTACCCATGAAGTTCTTTCCCTGCTCTATATCAAGTCAGTGTATTCTGTTGGCAATAGCATTCATTTTAATGTTTACAGAATCAAGAAGACATTGTCATCAACATCCCCCGCCAGACCCAATTAATCAGAACAAGGGCAATCATTCAAGAAGAAATATGTGTGCGCTTCTCATTTTCATTTCATCAAGGTATTGATTCACTCAAGCCAACGGATTTGATCTTAAACAGTTCTGAGAAAATGTAAAGATACCTTGAACAGAGTTGAAAAAACAGATCAAGGGCAATAACTCTGGTAAAAAAATAATCACATAGTTCTTATTTTCAAACTCCATCAAGGTATTTATGTCCTTATGTCACATACCCAATTAAAAAATCCTATCTTAGAAAGTTTTTTTGAGAAAAGCTGTCCCCTTTGGAGATAAATTTTGAACAGAGTCCAAAAATACGGAACAAGGGCAATAACTCCGCAAAAAATAATTGCACACTTCTCATTTTCGAACTCCATTAAGGTATTTATGTCCTAGAGAAAACCTGTCCACCTAATCGCGGACGGAGCTCAAACCCATATAACCCTTCCGCTTCGTGGCATGGGATAATATATATATACCATTCGTAGTCATATTGAACGGAATTGACGAAGAAAGAAGTGGATGATAACCTATCGCAGACCTTTAGAATTTGTAGAAACGTACTACGAACTAAAGCTAATACTACTAAGAAAAAATAATTGTATTGTGCACATATTTGCAATGAAATAGAAACTGACAAGGAACGAATGTAGTTTAGAATTAGGTATGTTTTGTGAACGAGATGGGCATAAGTAGAGACTTTGTACGAACGTACTACGGTGTGATGCCCGACTGCACCACAATCTCGTTTTCATTACGTTTCCTTTCCGTATAATTTTAAGACAGTGGAACTTTGGAGATGTTCGCTGCCCTGTAGCACCATTCACAAACAGACTGCTAACAGATACCTCAGTCTGATTAAAATCGACCTTGTTCCGAGGAAAAAAATTTGCAAAATAATATATCTACCGGGATACGAACAGGTTCTGTAGATTCCTCGCCACAAGGTCTGAGAACACCCCGTATAGGCGCATGTTCCGAACCAGTTTAGCAGAGCCAAGGCCCAGTCAAATAGCTGACCAATCACAACGTAGTTTTTAAACGGTCACTGTTTTGAAAGCATTCGGAACAGACCAAAGGATAGCTGTTTGGAGTTACCTGCCCCTATCTTCTCGCACCGAAAGCATTTGTTGGGCATCTTTTGATTGGCTACCTGAATTGCGCTCGAACACGCTTGTCTACGGACTGTTTCCAGACGGTTTGGCGTGGAAATCTCCGAATGATATGAGTTCGTATCCCGGTAAATGCACTATTTTGCACATTTTTCCCGCGGAATACCGTCGGTTTTAATCAGACTGACAGATACCTCTACGTTCATTTCGTTCCAAAACAGTTGGAGTCCGATTTCAAGAACGTAGTGCATACGGGGTTAATGAAATGGGGGCGTAACACCAGGATTTGTAAATTGAAACTTATTCCTTGCATTGGTCTCTGATCAATAAGGTAGCATCAGCCGGCATGTCGTTTAATTTCGGAGTAAGAAAGACACAGTTACAATGCATAAACGTTTATTCAACTGAAGGAAAGCATGTTTTACTTTTCTGGGTCACGGGGTCTGGTGTGACTTATTTCTTCTCGTTCACAAGACGCACGTCACAGAGAGACAGAGCTCCACCATTCAGTTTGCTGATCCTCAAGTAACGCCCAGTCATCGGTTTCTCACAGGTGAAGGTAAATGATTCACCTTCACACACTGTGCCCTTATATGAAGTACACACATCAAGGGTCGAGTTGTCACAGACAGATGGTAAGTTTTGGGACACGGTCACTTCAAAGTTTGACAATAATGTATCTGTAATTAACACAAACATGTATGTCTTTTCATTTTCATAATATAATAAAAAAAATCATATTATCAGGTAGATATGGGAAAGATATATGTTGCAGTACGCAGTATGCAAACTACAGTATTTGTGAGGATGGAGTGAAAGTGTCGAACCAATGCCATACTTTATTATTACTTTACTGGTCCACGAGTTACGAAAACAACATCCATACCAATAACTAATCTTGTAAGTAAGTATATATCCGCGTCTCAACCGTAGACCAAAATTCATAATGGCAAAGAATAAAAAGACGTCCGTTCGTTCGAGGTTTTTGGACAGCATTACTAATGAGTGTGATAACTTACTTTGGATATCCAAGTACAGCTAGGATGATGAACATGTGCATGGGCATTTATAACTACCGTGTCAGGAGATCAGATTCATGTGGCGAATATTTTGGTAAATTTTTAGTCATTCCTATGATTTGACTATGTGCATATTTTCTCTAATGGGGATAGTTGTTCGACTGTTCAACTACTTGACAGCGCTCTCAATGGATTATTGTAGTGTTAACAATAATACTCATTTTAAGCTTTTGAAATTAATTACACTTCTTGTCGTCTCTGTTGGTTAAGGTGAGACCTGTCACAGTTGTCTCCCCTAACAGATCCACTTGCCACCAGGTGTCATCCTCGTTCAGAGTCTCTGAGCATGTTGTCGGGTCCCCATCTACTGCCAGCTGAGCCTCCGCTACTCCAGAACTTTGCATTGCATTCCCAAATTTTTGTGACGACTCAGTGTAGCCTTAAAACAAATATTCAAAACTGTCAATAGGTTTTGTAGGAAATTCGTTATTGTAAAAAAAATCCTCCACCGTCTCATTGCTTTCAATAGTTATTTGACTATGATTGCATTGAAATCTCATGCATATATATGATAGATAGGTAGATATTCTTTATTATCTCCAAAGATTTGAAGATTACAGATGTATATTGTATAACAATTACATTATCGACGCAAAATGTACATGTACAGGAAATGATTACGCAGGACAGAATTTTTCATGAAACTTTGGAAAATGAGTTGAATAACATTCCTATCGAGGATTTCAAGAATATTGCGGGTAATGACACATCACGTGCCGCAGGTAAACTGATTGAATGTTTTAAGTCGTATGCTCACTGTTGTGGTATGACACCCGGAACTAATAATAACTCTGCTAAACGTCCCACTAGTGCTGCGTGGTTTGATGGTGACTATGAGATATTAAAACGTGAAAAATATGATCTCCTGGACAGATTCAGAATAACAGGTGACTTTGGATATCTGACTCGGTTTCATGCAGCTCGTAACAGATTTAGAGAGTTATATCGCCACCGCAAAGAACATTTATTACGCTACTGTTACTAGCGATTTATTATTGCAGTGTCAAAATAATAATGCAAAATCATGTTGGTCTTATGTTAAGAGCTTCAACAAGGATTTTATGTACCCTTCCCCTGTCATTGATTGTTCTTCATGGGTTTTATATTTCAAATCAGTTCTTAATATTCAGCACGCTGTTGTTGATAATGACTTCTTCGCATTTGTGAAAGATTAAATATATTGCCTTGATGATATAGCTTCTCATTGTGCTGCTTGTAATGATGATGACACTAATAAACTGCTAAACAGAGATTTCACTCAGGAGGAAATTGATAGAGCTGTGGATGATCTCAAACTGAGAAAGAGTTTGGGTCCGGATGGTGTACCGCCCGAGGTTTTTAAACACAATTATGATATCCTTTCTTCTTATTTATTTGTTCGTTTCAATAACGTTTTCAAATCTGGGAATTTTCCAGAACAGTGGTCTAAATCCAACTAAATGCTTTTTCCTTTACATAAGAGGGGTAGTATACATGATGTTAATAAAAACTGTGGTTTATCATTGATGGATATGTGGTAAATTGTTTACTGCTGTGCTTAATAATCGTTTGAAATATTTTGTTGAACTTGAATCCTGAAAGTCAAGGGGGTTTTCGTAAAGGTTATTCAACTGTGGACAATATATTTACCTTACAAAGCATTGTTCAAAAGTATTCATCAAAGTCAGGAGGGCGTTTCTAGTGTTTATATACAGATTTCCGGAAAGCGTTCGATTCTGTTAACAGAGACTTGTTATATTATGTTTTGTTGTCAAATAATATTCATGATCGTATGTTTTATATTATCAAGGATATCTATTCCAAAACTAGAGCTTGCGTTAAGTTATCTCGTTCTTCAGTCTCGGATTATTTTGATTTTTTTTGCGGAGTGAGACAAGATTGCATTTTAAGCCCGTTACTGTTTTCGTTATTTGTTAATCAGCTTCTTGTTGTAATGGAGAAATCAGATAGAGGTAAATTTTAATGTCCAGAAATTTTGGAATTGTATCTTTTTCTGTATGCAGATGACTTGTGTTTATTTTCAGACAGTGTAATTGGGTTGCAAAGGAAGATCAATTTATTGGTAGAATTCTCTCATAGATGGGGATTAACTGTTAATTTTGACAAAACAGAGGTAGTAGTTTTTAGAAATGGTGGTAAACTAAGGAAAAGTGAAGTTATTTTGAGGATAGAATACTGAAAAGTTCATCCTATTACAACTATTTAGGATTATTGTTTTAAGTAGGTTTTCTTGGTCAAAGTCTGTTCAGAATCTTGTAAACAAAGCCTCTAATGCTTTATTTTCAGTTCAACTTCTAAGTTATCAGCTTAAAAACATCTCTCCCCTGGTTCTTTTTAACATTTTTGATGTTCAGATAAAACCAATTATATTATATACGTCGGAAATATGGGGTTATCAAAAGTGGTCATTTGAACAGTGGAACACTTTCAAGTAAGGTTTTGCAAGTTTGTATTGGGTGTGAGTTATAAGAGTACTAATGTTGCTGTTTTAGCTGAATGTGGCAGACATTATATTTATGTTGATTCTTTGCTGAGAGTAATTAAATTTGGGTAGGTATCCAAAACAGGCTTATCTACTGTTGTGTAATTTAGATAAAGTTGGACGTAAAACGTGGTTGCAGCATATCAGAATTATTTTATTTACTTATGGTTTCGGTTTTGTGTCGGAAAATCAAGGGGTAGGTTTTAAGGAGGCTTTTCTTTTCTTTTCAATTTCGAAACTAGGATTAAGAACTGTCATGTTCAAACTTTAATCGCTGAAATAAGTGAATATTCAACACGGCATTTATATTCTAGAATAAAAGCTGTGTTCGGTTTAGAAAAGTATTTGGTAACAACTAAATCTAAAGAAGCAAGACGTAGAATTACTTTATTAAGAATTCGTGAGCTACAAATCTATAAAAATATTGGTAGACGAGATGGTAAAGATATGTAAATCCAACATCGTGGAGGATGAATTTCACTTTCTTTACAAATGTCCAGTTTATAATGATTTACATGATAAATATTTTGAAAATAAACCAATGTACATGCATGAAGACATAATGATACATAAACGATAAATGATCATAACGTAACACATTTGATAGCTATTTGAAATTATGTGAAAGATGCCTTGATTGTTCGGAATTCTTTTATTTGACTATAAGCAACTCTGTTTATATATTTGATTTGTTGATTTTTTACGTGGGCCGTAGGCCTTTCTACTGAAATAAAAGATTGATTGATTGACAGGGAATGGTACAACAGTTAATATTCGTCTATTTTGATACGGACTGTCAAGTACATTCCTATCCTTACAGACATTTAATAAAACATACCTATGACAGGTAAGCCTGTTTGCCTTATCAATTAAATAGTTTGAAAAACGGTATTGAAATAGAGTAATTGGATAGGGTTCTTTTATTAGCCTAACACACTCGCAAACCACTCTGCAACCAATGATGATTGCAGTGAGAGTGTGCGACACTGAGCGGTCAAAATTAGTCAAGGTGGAATTAGGTATTAGTTTAATAAATATGTGTAATTTGGTTCATCAGGTTAAAGCAGGGGTCATCCAAACTGATATTTTCAACAACAATTTAACGATTAAATAAATAATGCTTACCGAAAGCCCTAACCTCGCACAGATGGAAGACTTGTTTTGTGGTTTTCAATATACGAATGTATTTCCCAGTTAAAGGACTATCACAAGTCACATTGACGAGGAACAAGGTTGCTGTCGATATCCACTGACATAGCTTGGCTTCAGCATCAGTGTCCTGTCTTGGATCTGTCTCGAACACTTGCACCTCTATATTGTTCAACCGCCCAACTGGTAGGATGAAAGTGAAGCAAACACATCAAACACTTGCACCTCTATACTGTTCAACCGCCCACCTAGTGGGATGAAAGTAAAGGAGACAGACATCAAACACTTGCACCTCTATATTGGTCAACCGCCCAACTGGTAGGATGAAAGTGAAGCAAACACATCAAACACTTGCACCTCTATACTGTTCAACCGCCCACCTGGTGGGATGAAACTGAAGCAAACAGACATCAAACACTTGCACCTCTATTTTCAGTTTTCGAAGATTTAATGTTTTTGTCGTTTCCATGGAAACGTCACTTTTTGGACCTAGTTTTATTGTGTTCAATCCAGACAAGTTTTCTCGCAAACTATTAAATCTAGGTGAATGAAATGTTGGTTGTGAGTACTAGTACTCTTGACCATATTCTTAGTCGAGGTCGAAAATCAGTTCTGAAATACTATCTTTTACGGAGTTTTGGCCCTTGAATTCGAAATTGAACTTAGTACCAAAAGAGCTGTGGTGCTGCAATGGGGACAAGTTTTCTAGGAAACTGTTACATATAGGTAAATGAAAATTAACATCTATGTAGTCCAGATGATCATGTTAATCGAGTTCAAAGTCCAGTTCCTAAATTATTATTTTTTTACGGAGTTATGGCCCTTGAATCCGAAATTGAACTTAGTACCGAAAGAGCTGTGATGCTCCAATTGGGACAAGTTTTACATCTATTTGAATGAAATTGAACATGTAGGTAGTCCAGATGATACTCTTCCAAGTCCAGGTCCGAAATATTATATTATTTACGGAGTTATTGCCCTTGAATCTGTAATTGAACTTGGTACAAATTACCGATGTGATGCTCTCATCGGAACACTTAAGTCATTTGAAAAATATTACATCTTGGTGAATTTTGTTATAACAAAGCCAGTTCCCCAAAATATTATGGACACTATTATGATGCTTGAATCTGTTTTTCAAACATAGTACCCTTGACATCTATAATGCTCGATGGGCGGATAGCGGATGGCGGGGGGACGTGAGCCATGCTCACCTTTTTCTTGTTAGATAAGCACGAGGGTACTTTATACTTGATTGTTTAATGAAAATAAAATTATGATGATTGGTGGCATTTATATTTATATATATATTCGTTGTGATTTCAGGGCGCTACCAACATCATGTATTTCTAACCATTACCCTGGTCTAACTTGGGCCTTCAGCGCTCGGATGTCACCTCCTCCACATCTTAAATACACCAGGTACTCATTCGTACTGCTGGGTGAATAGAGGCACATTGTATAAAGTCACTTACCCAGGGTGACACCATCAGTATATCAGCACATGTCTCTCTGTATGTAGTTAATAGTAACCTATGCCTGGCTTGATCTGTGGAATATATTTCATGTATCAAGCGAGGCATAGGTTACTATTTGTCATACACACCACGGGATGATATGGCCATTGTAACGGATAACTGTTTATAAACCATATCAACCCGACATGCCCCTTATCGGAGGTTGATATGTATTGACCAAGTAGTTGTGATATATTCAACCTCGGCTTCGCCTCGAGTAATACTTAAAATCACTTCCATATAAATGTTTTAAGGTTATGTGGCGTCATGAAAAGTTGATATCTAATTTTTCACTAGGTTAGTATGTTAGTATCGTCCTTGGAGATCGATCTAACGGACGGTTAGAATGAAGAACAAGACAAGTTTCATAGTTTTATTCTTTCAACCAAATAGTGCATTTATACAAACGGACTTTAGGCCCTGAAGAATAACAATAGGCAAGGCTTCAATCATAGACGCAATGATATGTTTTAGGGGTAGATCTACGTATTCCATAACCGTTGTGTCAGAAATCAGCTCTGTTTCAGCCTCATTTTTTGCCCCAACCTGCAGAAAAGAACTTCATTCAATTAAATATGAATCAGTTTAACTTAAATAGCTTAACAAAACATCTCGTTTCGAAAAATAAAGTATAATGTCGATTATAAAATCACACCAAATTGATAAGAAATGTTCATTTTAATGTTAAATAGCCATCACAGATACACAGCTTTATCAGCTAATGTCTTACGGTTCAGTTAACAGGCTAAGCAACACTGAACCTTTTCCCAATTCTTGAATTATTAAAAGGTGTTTACACTAAAATGGCCGCTAGCAATTTTCGTTTGATACGTTACACTGTTTTCTACAACTACGGTTAATCTGCTCATGACTGCTCATATACTACAGAAACGTTTATTATAACAGCAAATATGTACATGTAAATATTCCCATAAAACGTGGTATACAGTGTCTTTAAAGTTGAACCAGTCGATACATTTGATGTTAAAGTAAAAAATATTTACCTGCAACACGGCTGATGTGAGTAGAATAATGCTCTGATAAAATATGCAGGTGCCGGTCGTCCCTTCTATTTCTAGAGATGAGGCGTTGTTGATCCCTTTTTGGAATCCAACATAATGAATCTGTGTTGACTGTCGAAACTGGGTCCACAATAAGTATCAATATATTCGTTGTTTGCTTCGTTGTAACTAAGTCTAAGAGTATTTCGAAAAGGACGTGTTGGCCATATTATATCACAGCTGAAACCAGTCTGACCATCCATTCGCTTTGTCAAGTGAATTGTGGAGAGCACGTGCTTTCTTACACGTGTACGGACGTCACAGTATCTTTGGTTGCTGATTAGATAATGCCAACATCTTGACAGCAGTCAAACTCGGAAACCCTCTTGCAATTTCACAACGCACGTGCAAAGCGTTTTTCTTGCCATGTTCTGCTCGTGAGGTTGTACATTTAGATCACATGTTATTTTGCTTGGGAAATAGTATATAGAGATTTTTACCCGAGAAAGTGTGTCATATGACTTTTACGAAACTAGTGTGAATTTTTGTATTGCCCGAGCGAGAGCGAGGATTTTACATAAATTTGCACGAGTTTCGTAAAAGTCATATGGCACACTTTCGAGTGTAATAATTTCTTTATTACCCATTCTATTCCATTTGATTCGCGTAAAGTCAGCCAGGAAGTGGCCCACTTCCTTTGCCACGGCAAGCTACATTGACGTCACGAACAATAGTTTGATGACGTCACAGACAACGAAATACGAGAAGCCGCGGTAAAACAATCGTTGCCAGGCAAACGTGATATGTGCACATGTGCTCATATCAATAATATTAACTCGGTTATTTCAACCATATGGGTAATAAAAATGGATATTCTTAAATTATAATCGACATATTAGTGCCAATGAGAAGTAAAAGTTATTTTTGACCATGTTTTCCACGGTGTGTATGGATAAATATTACCCCTCAAACTCTCAGTTTACCCAGCAATATAGCTTCAATGATAGGGTTTAACTGAGCTATGCACATGGCTATGTGTCATCACCAAATGAACAAGCAGAAAAGTGAACGTGGCTCACTAATACCCCCGACTGTTAAAGTTTGACATTTGTATTTTACTTATAAAGAGAGGTGTCTGCACACCTAAGGATTGATAAGCTATGGAATGTAATTGCTAAGTTTAAAGTGTTTTTGAAAAGGGTAGGACAAATCTCTTCATGTAAAAAATATGGTTTTGGAAAAGTAGGAGTAAGAGTAGGTATTAATAACATAATGCACTACTGCCATTACCACCGATTTCAACTTTATTTTGTTAATTAATTAATCATAATGATTCATTCGATTGACCTGAAACAACAGGTACATGGAAGCAAACCCCAGTAAGCGAAGTGAGGGATATACAGCAAAACATAATAAAAATATAATGAGTGGAAATATAAAAAAGTAAAAAAGAACAAGAACACAAAAGTAGCTTTTGATGAAAAAGAAAATGATAAAGACAACAAATGACAACACATAAGTAGCTTTTAATGAAAGTTACATGATAAATTTTAGTCCGAGTAAGTTCAAAATACAAATATTTGCCAAAATTTCACAATTTCACCAAATCGTGTTTAATTTTGTTTTTCACCTCTCCTAATGGTGAAAAAGAGATGTGCCAAATTTGAAAAGGATAAGATAAATGTTTTTTCTGTAATCGATCAGACAAAAAATGATCAGAATATAACTAAGTTCATTTTTTTATTAAATCGCCAAAAATTCTAAAATTTACCAAATTCGGTTTAAATTTCGCACTGCACCTCTCACAGTGGTGAAGAAAACATGAGCCAAATTTGAAAAGGATGAGATGTATAGTTTTTCTGTAATCGATCGGACAAAAAATGTCTTCGGACGGACGGACGGAATCGTTGGTATTACTAGATACCCCCAACCTTTGGTCGGGGGTATAAATATACAGTAGGCTATTGCAGAGTATTAAGAAGTAACAGCAATTGTTATAGACGTTCAACTGTTAAAGATAAACTTGCGATTATATTAATGTCTAAAGGTCCAGTATTGTACCTTCATCATGATGAAGGGTAGATGTAACATAACTTGATTTAGCTTTAAGCAATCGCATTCGATAAATATAAAATATGCTTATAAAGAATTGGCCCTTCTGGTAAAACCTACTGCAACAGTCAGTCCTGTCTATCAGTTGAATACGGTGGATTTCACTCTGTTGTGGTAGAACTCCTAGCCACCACGATGTAGGGTCGCCCGTGCCCGTGTGAGCACATGACCCCTCCTGCAGGTTGGTGTTCAGGTTTCCGTCGATGGCATTTGTAGCAGGACCAAAATCTTCAAAGATCGAACTGATGTCGGCATCTTCAAATGTCAGCATTGGGTATCCTGTAACGGTAAATATAAGTATGTCAACTTCCAACCAGCTTCATTTCTGCATTACTTAAAGTGACATTAAATATCCTGTTAGAGTCACATTATGCCAAACGTTATAAATGGTGTTATTTTATTGAAAAGTACTGACTTGATTGTTGCTTAAAATGATCAATTTAATTCTATTCAGTATAGTGACAATATAAACTTGACAGTCGCGAGTTGTGATCACAAACCAGACAATATAAACTTGCGCCAATTGGTCAAACGTAATTTGGCAAATTCACCTATAACAGACAAGAAGATATGGGTTGATAACGTTAAATGGGTCATATAACTACTGTCATATACATGACTTTTGTTTGTATATCGGACTTGTAATTTCGGTTTCTGCACATGTAAAAGTCTGTTGCTCAATATCCATTGAAAACCAGTAATTATCATATATTTGGCGATAGGGTATGAATATGCAAGTCAAGTGAAACATATGATGAAAACTACTTAAATCTTCATTACTTAAGTCTGTATAATGTCTCACTATGATTGCAGCACACGTGTCAACACCCTCTAAGTACAGGCATCATGTATTGTGGATTTCGTTTAAATTTGGTACGATGATAACATTACTTGAACTACACTGACAAAGGGTCATCCTGTATCCATGTAAACAATGATCATTCTCAAACTTAACAAGTTGTTGTCAAGACAATGGGGAAAGTTTTAAAACTTTTGGAAGCTGAAATTAACAGTAGCGGTCAGATTTTCAAAATTCTTATTTTCTTGTTCTTTGAATAAAGTGTTCTATATCGATGCATTTTATCACTTTTTGGAAATGTTACCCAGAAGAAGAACAACTGGAAGTTATATGAATTGTTACCACAAGTTACAGTGTACGGTTAACTGTAACATAGTTTTGACCTCTGGATAAGAAGCTATATATGCAGTAGGTGGACAAACTTTCAGGATGTGATGTAAACTTAAAATTCAAATTTGTCCCTAGTACAGTCGGATGTATCACCAGAAGAAAAATCTGCCTTAAAGGTGTCACCAGAGGAAGTACAGTCGAATGTTTCACCTGAATAATTATTTGCCTTAAATTAGCAATCACTTTACCGCCATAAGAAGCATTTACTTTCAAATTTGTAACAAAAGGCAGCACTTACCGTAAAATATATCACAATAACAATACTTTACCTTTAAATTTGACACCAGAAAAGAACCTACATTCAAATCCAAAAGAAAAGGTACCTTCAATTGTCAGGGAAAAGGACTAACCTTCAAATGTTCCACTCGAAGAAGCACGTGCTTTCAAATTATGTACCCTGAATACCCACTGAACCACAACAAAGTACAGTTAATTTTAGACTTGTTAAATGGCAGTGTAAATCTTTCTTACAATAACAACGAGCACATTTTAAAGAAGTACACAATTACATATCTATCAGTGAAAGATTTGATAATGAGATATAAACATAGTTTTTACACTCTCTTATGTCGTTTCTAATTCTTTTTTAAATATACTCATCTTTGTTTATAAACATGTATACCCCTGTACATACTGCATGTTACGTTTCAATATTATATATCAGCATTGTACATAGGTGAGGGTTTCATTAAGTTGGATAACGTGTATCCAATCCTTTCAAATACTTATATTCTGGCACTCATGAAAAAATAGAACTTCAATCGACACTTGCTAATGATGCATGGATGCGTCGCATCACGACCTGTTTACGGGTCTGTTCAACGGTATCAACAAAAGAAGCGGTTTACTTCAAATTTTACACCAGAAAAGAACCTCCTTCAAATTCTCACCAGAAGATAATGTACATTAAATTTGTCAGCAAAAAGGGCACTTATCTTTGTCACCAGAGGAAGCACTTTTGTGTTGCAGAGTAATTGCAGTCAGATTTGTCGCCCGAAAAATCACTTTTCACAATTTTCACCAGAATAAGAATCACTTGGTTTAAACATATTTTTATTCAATAGAGAATCTGGTTTGGTAAACAAGCACAATTTTGCTTATATCAATACCAGTAAATACATACAATAACCAACACACAAGAACGGGACAAAAAAGACAAACTAAAGCATAATGATATCGTGTGTACATGACTGTTGCTTATGAACATTCTTGCAGTTCAAGTTCATAATCGATACAGCTACATTGATCTAAGGTACTTTATCAAAGTGATTAGTCTTAGTGATGTATTGATGGAGGGAAGCGATTATATTCATATTAACATGGTCACTAGCTTGGGATGTTCCATATAACACAGTTTGGAGCCTGTGGCCATTTACGTAGAAGAATGTATTATTTTTTAAGGCATTATATAATTTACATGTTATTAGATAATGAATACCTTACCTTCAATGATGCCACTAGAAGAGAATTCATCTTCAATTATGTCTCCATAAGGGAATTTATCTTAAAATGTCTCACCAGAAGAGAATTTATCTTTAAATGGGTTGCCATGAGATAATTTATTTTAAAATGTGTCACCAAAAGAAGCACTCACCATCAAATATCAAGGAGTGTTGATGTTCTGTATTCATCCTATCTATCCAAAAGCACTGCCTCTGAAGGCGATTAGTTGTCTGTGCTAATTCTTCCTTCATCGATGTTAACTTGTCCTCAGTCTTCTGCATGTCTTTCCTGATGCATTTGTCAAGAGATTGCTTTTTCAGATTTGTAAACGATTCATTCATTCGTAGCATGTTTTCTGACATTTCTGACAATTGTTCTTCAAGCTTTTTCTTCATGTTCTGGGCAGAATCCTCTGATGGTTTATAGAGAACTGGAGGCGCCTTAACAGGCAGGAGTAAACTTGGCTTTACAAACTTAAAGCAATGACACTGCTCCCTGAA
This sequence comes from Gibbula magus, assembly GCA_936450465.1. Classification (NCBI taxonomy): domain Eukaryota; kingdom Metazoa; phylum Mollusca; class Gastropoda; order Trochida; family Trochidae; genus Gibbula; species Gibbula magus. The sequence continues at coordinate 6,244,132 of OW388291.1, forward strand.
ACTAACGAGGCTACAAAATAGCAGCAATGCGACAATGAACACCATGATGCTAGAATGTGTCGGTCCACATTGAATGGAATAAGACGAATTGGCAATGCTTTTATACGTTTGCCTTGGTTCATGTGGCACTGACTGTGGTAATTATTTGTATTTGTATTTGTATACTTTAAAGATAAAATCAGAACTGTAAGTTTTACAATGTTTTCCTTTGAGTCTGGGAAATCACTTCTTGCGTGATTAAATCTGCTAATGATAAAATCGTTTGTAGTGTAATTATTCAACTAATCTTGATTTCCTTTGTAGTGGTGGTCATTGACCCAGGATACGTTTCAGATTACAGCGCGATACATATTTGCATATATAATTCAAATAATGTACAATAAGTTTAATAATATGGTATACAGAGAAATATCATGATATTTTTGGCTTAAAAATGAAGTTCTTTTATCCCTAGTTGATTGTCAATTGATTGTATACGGAAGCATATAAGTGTCACGTTGAAAACAAAATCGGTCAAACTATCTTCTACATGGGACTTACTAGGCTTACTAACTTCTGCGTAGGAGATACTAAGTCCTATGTAGGGGATACTAAGTCCTACGTAGGAGACACTAACTCCTGCGTAGGGGATACTAAGTCCTATGTAGGGGATACTAAGTCCTACGTAGGAGATACTAAGTCCTACGTAGGATGTACTAAGTCCTACGTAGGGGATACTAAGTCCTACGTAGGGGATACTAAGTTCTATGTAAATAATAACATATTTATAAAACGAGTGAGTGGTTTGGTATTTAAATGAGCGAAAGTGAGGTAGATATTTACCGATACCATTTCATAAATATGTCATTAAATGGGACTGAGTTTAGTATTTTATTTATTACGCACTGGTTAATTTGCACGAACTCGTAAATAGATGGGACAAACTTCGTTGCGACCGCGGTGCTGATATTGTGACGTTATGTTTAACCATTATGGCATCACGTGTCACAATGTGTAATAACGTTGTAGATTTTTTAAACCGTGATATTTACAATGGGTAAGTTATAAATTAAAATATACAACCCATACAAAATTCATCATTGAAAGGACATCAGTTCAAAATCTGAAAAGTTACTCTTGATGGTATTAACATTTCACTGATTATGCATCTGTGCAACAATATGTAATGATTTTCATTGCTATCGGTAGATAAACGTAAAGATGGGTACCATGTATTTAATACATGTAAATAAAATGAACTCACAGGCAAAGGAAAGTATACCTACTTTTCAACAGAGTCAAACACAACATACTTCTGCCCTATAAAGTCGATTTTGAATGTTTATGATGATATATCTCGTTAAGAGATCTACACAATATCATATTTTTTTTAATAAGAGTATGATTCTTAATACTTTATATCTGTTCAAACACACATAGGGTGCTGAAAGAGCTTTTCAAAAGGTAATTTGGGAAATATTTTTGAGTATTTCAGGTAATATTTTATTAAATATAGGAATTATGTCAGTACAATATGTAATTGGCATAATGTACTTCCTTTGACGTATCGTTGCTGTATGATGTAAAACAAACAATCAAGAAAGCCACATTTCACTCTCCTATCTATCCTGGTTAGGAGATTCTATAACAACGATGTTTAAAAAGCCGTGTTTTTCAGAACATATAATGCTTAAAAAATTACAGATTAAGTTAGTTTGCTTTTAATAGAGACATGACGTAACTACGTTTCTGTCGTGTTCATCACTCATTGATTAAAATATATAGAGTTGTTGTACCTATACTTTATTTTGCCCGCGAGTGTATTATCATAAATTCCCACAAGTATGTCAAGTATCTATACAGAATAATAACAATAAATCCGAAAGAAAAAGTATTTTAACACTTTACATAGCCTTTAAACGGTACTGCATATTAAAGAGAACATTTAAATCAGAATAGGTATCCGTTACCTTACCTATAACTAATGCAAACAATATATTGTTCAATGTTACTCTAAAATAAAATGACGAAGACAAATCTTGTTCAAGTTTTTCTTCAAGCACTACAATGTAAAATAAAATATTAATCTACACAATTTCACAATGGGTACGAATGTAGGTGTTGAGGTACAATAATGCCCTAAGTTTTGCAAACTTTAAGGTTTATGGCAGTGTCCATGTGTGAATAAGGTTGGTTGATTGACATCAAGCAGATTCTTTGATAATGTACATTAACTAAACAAACACGCAAGATGAAAGAAGATTCAAACTATCCAATGCAACATCATTATGCTCACGTTACAGAACTCAAGGCTAAGGATAAATGCGCATGTGTGAATGAGGTTGGTTGGTTGACATCAATCAGATTATTTGATAATGTACACCCACTTTATGCTATAAAGCCTTTGAAAATGATCAAGTACCTTCTCAAAGTCAAACGTAGAACATTGTTATTGTGCCTTGGCATATGCAATGGAAGTTGTTCATATTATTGAACAAACACGCAAGATGAAATAAGGTCAAAAGTTTGCTAACTAATAACATGATATATCTTTAACCAACTTCAAAATTAATAAAATCAAAGGCAGTAAAGATCCACAATCCACTAACTCAAGCTGTGATTTCTGCTATTTGAACCTAACTAAAAGATGAAAACCACGTATTTTTTGTTTGTGAGAAATATAATGAAGCCAGAACTTTATACATACAGAGTCTAAAGTCCATCTACAAAGTCCCACTAACCATCCAAACAATCTTCATGTCACAAAGCAGCAATATACCAAATTTTACAACAAATTTCCTAATACCAATTTTTAAGTTACGATCTGTATATATTGCCATGAATTTAAATGATCACGTCTAATGTATAATGTATTGGTCAAGTGTATTATAGCTCTCATGGCCCATATTACTGTAATAAACAATTGAATTGAACATGATATTTATTATGTTCACATTGCAGAACTCACGGCTTCTTTAAACAAATACCGGAAAATTGATATAATCTGTCTCATTGACTTATATACACATAATTTTTCCCAGATTTTTTCTGCCAAAAATAACAAAATACATTGCACTGTTTTCCAGTCTAAATATAGATAAGTGTATTATTTTCAAGCTCTAAGCATTATCACAGGACAAAAAGTGATGGAATTGGCTTGCCGGATTCTTATCCGGGTTCTTCCGCCAATTTTCGGGAGAATCCAGAGGATCCGGCAAGTGGATTCAACCACTTTTTGTCCTGTGTATGGTTTACTCGCACACTATCCACAAGAGAAACCAAGTTTATGAGTAATCAACGAAATTGAAAGATATTTTTTTTTTGTTTATCTATTTACTAATTATGTAGTTCCTGCAGTTAATGAAGTAAGTGTTTTACCCAACTAGTTATTTTGCTTGAATTGAATATTCAATGATAATACATAGTCACAGATTCATCATGATAAAAATATTATTTAACATGTAAAATGTAAATCATTTATATATTCACAGAACATTTAGAAAACATGTTAATATAACAATCGTCACATTCAGTATTGTTGAAAAAAAGTCTGTTTAACTTACTGTTTGTTTTAACTTACTAGTGTGAAATTGATAAGCCCGCAAATTATTGTTGTTGGTACGAAGTAGAATGCAAAAAAGGGAAATCTGTTGAATGTCATCATATTTAATTGACGTGCTTCAATCGAGAGGAGGTATCTTCGAAACCAAATTTCATCGGGTTTTCTTGATTTCAAAATTATTCCTCATATGTTTGTAGCGATTGATATCATAAGTATGTTTTGAAAAGAAATACTTTGTGTTTGAATCACTAACATACTCGATGGCTCTTTAAGAATATCTTATGATATCCATGATATAAGCTAATATGACATCTTTTTTTGTGAAAAGACGTGACGTTCTGAATATCTTCTTGTCCAAAAATCGAGTTTTCTCCAAGACTTAATGCTCAGTCCAGAGACCATTTTAATTGGGTATATACACACTATTCCGGTAAAATGATTTGATATTAAAAAACATTATTTTTATTACTATATCAAAGGTAGAGTAAAGGCATTAGGTGATGTTGATCACGCACAGGTGCGTTATAAAAGATTCCCATTACCTTTACATTTACTTACAGGTTATCACGCCCTCTAGCAATATGGGTTGCGGTGTGGTATTCCTGATGCTCTGTAGCATTGCATGTTTTATAGATCAATCCCCTGGTTTTCAAATGCCTTCATCACTCATGAGGTTGCCGTCACGACAGAAAACTACCTTACCAGACAATGATCAGAATAAGGAAAAGCTTTCAAATTTGAAAACAACTTTCGAAGAAGAGATCTTGAATGTGACTGCATCAGTAACTGTACTACAAAAGCAGTATGGTAATGTCGAGAAGGTTTCTGAAAATTTTGACAAAATGAAGAAACAAATGAAGGATGTAGCGCAGACAATGGAATCCTTGAAGACAGAAGTAGGCGTTACATCTGCTCGTCTCAAGAAGCAATTGCCAAAAGGCAGATACTTTGAACTCTTTATTCCTTGATGAAAAGGTTGAGAAAGGTAAGAGTTTCATAGTCGACCTCATTATATCAACTGTTGGGTGTGTATTACAAACGTCGGGATATAGTATTCTTTCTGAAGTCCGCCTTTAGTTACTTACTTACTTACTTACTTACTTAGTTACTTACTTATCCTCTTCGTTCCGTTATGAGCATAAGGTCGACACAAGCTCCCTCCATGAAGTTCCATCCTGAGTGATCTTCTCGGCTTTACCCCAGGTGATTCCCATTTGCTTCAGCCTGCTTTGTACTGTTCTTCGCCATGTTGTTTTTAGGCAGCCTCTTGGTCTCGTGCCTTGATCATATGAGGGCTACTGTGGTGATGTCAGAGGATGGTTTTCAAGCCACTTTAAGCGTCTTTCTCTGATTACCATGATGATGCACCTCGATTTGGTAGAAGCTCTTGGTTGGAAATCTTGTAGGGCCAGACGATTCTCCAGATTCTTCTCACACAACCATGGTGGAATGCGGCTAGCTTACCAACGTCCTGTTCTATGACTCTCAAGCAGTCACTTCCATATAACAGTACTGATTTCACATTGCTCTTATATATCTTGGTTTTCTTGCTGTACTGCTGGGATTTCCAGATATTTCTCAGCTTGTGAAATGAGAATCTTGCTTTGCCGATCCTGTTCTTGGTGTCTTTCCGTGTTGCATCCTCGGTACTGACCACTGATCCCAGGTTTGTAAACTGGTCAACAACTGCAAGTGATATACTGTCAATGGTAGTGCTCGTTGTTGTGTTGGTGTATATTTTCATTTCTTCCGTCTTCTGCTGGTTGATCTGGTGGCCTACAGGACTTGCGAAGTTGGAGTCTGTTGAGTTTCTCTTGCATGTGGTCCTGGCGTGTTGTGAGCATGGACACTTCATCTACAAAGTCTAGGTCCTCAAATGAAGATTTTAGAGTCCACATTTAGATACGAATTGAAATATTCAATTAGATTAAAGGTTACATGTCGTATCTATGGTCACTTTCGGGATTCTTTGAAAAGGGGTTACAATTTGACAGTTTTTATATACGACTTTTTAAAAAGGTGGCTAATTAAGTCCTGGCTACTAGCATGCAAGTGGACGGAGCTGTAGTCCCTGAAGCGTAACCTGCTGTGACGTACGTTGAGGAATCTCGTTATGCCCGCTAATCCTAATTTAATGCATTTCCCAAACTTTTAAACTGACAGAAATCTTCATCAAAACAATCCAAAATTTTCGCTAAATGAATTACTTAACTTTTCAACTAGAGATTGCATATGGTTACAATCATAACAGATAGACTAAGGCCAAGACAGAAGTGTCGCTCGCCTAAACACTGCTCTATCCCAGATCACCATTCATTGTATGTCAATTAGATGATATCAATATAGATTATCACTCTATGACATTGTTTTGTCTGTTTTCTGGCTTTGATCCTTAGGATAAAGCGATGATGCCATTACAATATTATTAAACCTTAAACGTTTTACTGACAATGTAATAAGTGACACGCTGCTAATTTATTGTGATTTTAGATATGTTACCCTTCAATGCAGTGATTTTGAAGATGCAGTTGATTTGTAGACGGTGAATTCGTAGACAGATGATTATTATTTATAACCAATTAATTGTTATGTTTTAAAATTGTATTAAATGCACATGTATCTATTGTTGTTTGGAGACACTTGTAAAGTGAAACTTGAAAACCAGTATTACACCAACAGTTTACAGCAGAACAGTGGTGTGGCATTGTTGCAAAGCGTATATATAACAGATCAACTGACCGATTCCTCGGTGTTTGCCATTGTAAATAGTAAGCGAATGTTTACAACCCATTCTTCGTACGTACGTCACCTACGGTTACTCCCTTACGCCTCTCTTTTTGTTTGTCGCTGGCCGGTGAAAAGCAGCAATTTTAACGCAATGTTTAAATTGCTTTAGTTTAATATAGGAATAACATATTACTTTTCTGGGGTCTCATTTTTCACAAAATAGTCTAATGAACCAATTCAAGATTATAATTTAATAGAAAATAATCTTTTTCGGCTATCCTTTAAAGGTACCAATCGATTTGTTTACTTTACTTTACTTTATTTCTACATCAGAACTAGCCTTCGACAATTTACTCTTGTCATCGAAATAACGCATGACATATTCACTGGCATTTCTTCATATCTTACAGCAAAGTTATCTTGGGGAATACACAAGGCCCGGTTCATGTTGTGGCATGTGACGTTGCATATTGAGCTTGTCAGGGAACCTTGTTATCAGCAACCACACTGAAACATGCCAAGATACTTCAAATGATTATCGGTGACATATCAGTCCATCCAATTTCCATTCAATGACCTCTACTTTGTTTCCCCCTTTACTTTTTAGTAAAATACTTTCTCTATGGGACACATAATGGTTGATAAATCACTTTGATACAGGTGTTGGAGAACTATCGATCCAATATGCTGCTGCTAGTTCATCTAGACCAGAAGGAGAACCTACATTAGCCATTGATGGGAATACAAATCCTGACTTCAAAAAAGGAACTTGCACCCATTCAGATCTTGATGACCCTACTCCCTGGTGGTTAGGAACCCTAAAGGAGACAAGTCTCGTCCACATGGTGAAAATATTTAACAGAGGAGACTGTTGCTGTAAGTAGCTCGAAAATATCACAATTTAGTACTCTGATATTGAGTATATCGCTCGCTGTTTCATAATCTACAATGTTATTCCATATTGTGTAATAACATCACATGCTTTCGTGATTGAAATATGATGTCACAATACCACTGCCGTTTTCGCACTGGAATGTGTCCAATTTATCAATGCGTTCGCCCGTTAAGTATGATTTAAAATCAATGAGTGATAACTACAATACTAAACCCTCGCTCGTTAAATACCAAACCATTCACTTTTTTAACAATTTTTTTTAAAAACTTGACGTTGTTTAAGGCCGGTTCACACGGTTCTTTATGATAAAGATGCCAACACGAATTGGAAAATTCGAATTCCGCACGAATTTGATTCCGATTTTGGTTAAAAACCAATCAGATTCCGGACCATGTACGATGCAATCAGAAGGCAATACGACGTCAATGACGTATCAGACGGCTACAATGCGAATGCAGTGCGAATGTCGGGTTGATCGTCGCATTTGCCTTACGCTATGCAGTCTGTACGAATACCATACGACGACATCATGATGGCAACACGACGTCGTATTTAGAGTTCGACGAGTATGCGATGAGAATGCGAAGATGGGCTAGGTGACATCAGCATCACATGACATCCATATTATATAACACTGTTGCTGCAACAGGGAATTGATAAACAGGGCTACCCCTATAAAAAATATCTCTCCCCGTGACGTTGACAGGATTTATACATTGAAACATGTAACATACATTATAACAAGAAACAATTGATATACCAATAAGTAAATACGTAAATTAACATCGACATTCAAAAATGTAAAATACGAATTTTATGATGTTGTATGCTAACAGATAAGACATTTTTTCAAATGTTACATGCTTTCTAAATTACTGGAAACGTTTGTTAAAGTCAATGAATGTGCAAACAGAATCCACAATTTTTAAGTTAGTCTCATCAGATAAGTCATTGTTTCCACAGTTATTGGCTTTAATACTTCTCGATAAAGTAACACCACTTATAACGTTTGGAATATGTGACCCCAACAACATAATTAATGTACCTTTAAGCGACAAAGAGTTACTAGATTGATGTCAAACGTCAGCGTTTGTGACAGATATGAAAACTGTGATTATTATATGTTATGAAATCTATATATGAGAATAAACAGTTATACAACCTACAACCTCCTGTGAAATTTACTCGTACATGTAGCCTAATGTAGAAGTATTGGCACATTAATCGGACTAGACCATTCGTACTTGAGGTAATGACCATGTGCAGTCGACCCTGAACTGTGTTGTTTTAGTCTGTAGAAAATTTTGGCATGTAGAAGTTTTGGGAGGTGACTGAAAGCATAAGTTCAATTTTAGGAAGTACCGACACAGCGACACAGCGTAAAATAGACTTTGTTGCAGTTTGGTAAAAACAATTGATGTACTCAGTCGGATCCAGGAACATGAAGGGGGAAGGCAGGGAGGATGGAGGGACTTCATATATTGGAGATTTAAGGGACGGGTTTTCTGTCACTAACTATATTATATTGAATTTATATACAAGATTTTTTTTATTTCCGAATTTTTTTTATTTTTGTTTAATCATTCGAACTCTAAAGCCGCACTAAGCTTGCGAGTTAATTATATAATTAGGATGACTTCTGAGTAATGATGCAAATATATAGTCCAACAAGTTGCTGAAACCAGTCTTATGTGAGTTGCCATGACAGCAAGAAATCACGTGACCCATTCAATCTGCTGTTCCGGCTTCGGCTGCACCACCCGCAGAATTCGAAAATCTTTGCCAGTTAAAGAACGTCTTTACCCGTGTGCAAATTTTCATTTTCGTGGTCAGTACGTGTCTCAATATTTCATTTCGTATTGCCATCGAGATGAAGTCTTGTTACTTCATGTAATAATCGCGTTATCTTCATCTGTCCATCGGTACCATCTCCGAGTTAGGAAAAACTTGCTTAGCATTTGTCAAAAGAAGGTTACGTGACTATCTACAATCCTCGTGATACCTGCGTATCACTGCGTACAAACACCGTTTAGCATTACGATGCTATCACGATCGAACAATACTTACAATATATCTATATGAATACATTCAATGTTTCATATAGTGCATGCTTATATACATGTATGTAATGATTTATTATTAGTACAGATGCAATATCCAGATGCATGTCTACCTCAATGGTAAATAAAAGGTACATAAAATATGTATTTCATACTCATTGAGGTATATAGAGGTATTGTAACATACATTACAAAGGTTATTTAATTTAATATATATATCATTACATGTCTCATTTTGACATAAAACTTTTGATGTAACAAATGCCCTCGTCACCTAGTCAATAGCACAACATGTCAATAGTCAACATGTGCATTCTTGCTAGTATCATGAGGTATGATCATAGTCGCGTTGCCTTCTTTTGGCGTCGGTCAGCTTCGTGTTACTTTCGTATGGCCTTCGCATGTGAAAACTGCCCTAGGGTCCCGATGGACAGGCGAAGGCAAATACGATAATGATACGAATTAAAGATGTCATCTCGATTGTCATACAAAGGGCACGCTGAGGACACGAATGCACCACGACACTATCACGGCAAATATTTTGCTCACTCTCACTCACGATGTTGCTGCCGAACAGAGAGAAACTCCGCCGATGACCAAACGAATTCTTAAGATGCGTTTACGAATGGCCCGTTTGCGTAGGATCTTTTGTGAATTTGAACATTTTCAAATTCGTGTTTCCATCTTTTGTAAAATTCAGCACTGTGTGAAGGGGCCTTTAGTAGTCTCTATAAAGCATTTTCCATCTTTTCCGATTCTAAAAATGAATTTTGACAGCACAACTGTATTTAAAATGAGATGGAGGCTGTTCAAGTATTCTTCTGTACTTTCATCTTAGAGGGTAAGGAAATCGGGTTTTTCAATTAGATGATATTATCCCGAAAAACTATGTCAGATTCTTAACATTAAATATGTCACAAACATATTTGATACTTAGTATGGTTGGAATGTATATGTTCTATGTCAAAGCTGATCGTTTGAACAACATTGTTGTGCAGTGTACGAGACAGATCCGAGAAGGGATAAGGAGGCTGTTCTCAAACTTTGCAAGGAGATACGCCTGACAACTGAGTCTGTTGTAAAAGTAGAATGTAACAGCCCTCTACCTGGAAAATATATTCGCATGTTCAAAAACAAAAAGGAGCCCTTAACTTTGTGCGAGGTTAAAGCTTTCGGTATGTGTACGATTTTGCAATTGAATTTAAGAAGATAATCAAGCAACACAATCTATGTATGTGTTCATCTCTTCTCTTTAACTTTAGTGTATATATGTATAATAAAAGTGAAGTTCATCAATTTTTATTAAATTATGACAGCATGCATATGGGATTTCATACTACTGAGACAAAAGTAAAATAGTTTTATTTCGATTTGTAATTTGACAAAGTTGTTCATAAAAACATATCATATCTCTTTAAAACTCAATTGCTTTTCTTATGAAACTATTGTTTGTTTGTTATGTTGTTTTTTCATTCACAGGCTCTGTTTTTTTCGGTAAGGCAATCCAAACTTCTCTGGTAGCTGAAGCAAAACTGGCAACCGATGGAGATCCAAATACTTCCTCAGAGACTCAACACCAGACTAATGGCGACACCTGGTGGCAGGTTTATCTCGTAGGGGAGCCAACTCTGACAGGTCTAACTATTACCAACAGAGACGACAAGAACTGTGCGTATCTATACTAATTTTCGTTATAGTTCATTTACAATTTGCAGACTTCAATGATGAAACGTCTTCTCATGTATAAACAATTTGTAGAGAAAACGCTTTCTGTATACATCTTTAACTTGTGTTTGGCTTTAACCTTCGACATATGCTATTTCAACCTTGAATGTTGGTTTGCTAGGAGTTATGTGATTTGGTCATTGCTTTCTGAAATAGCCTATGGATCTGGAGACTTGAAAAACATAAACGTGGATTAATGATTCAGTCTTATGTTTGTTTAGTCAAGCTAGTCAGTCAACGCAACCAATTTCAATTAACCGAACATTTCCTAAAACCTAAGACAATTTGAACAATTTTACAACCCCTCATTACAGATACCTTCTTGTCCAACTTTGAAGTGACCAAGTCCAAAAACTTACCGTCTGTCTGTGACGACTCGACCCCTGATGTCTGTACTTCCTATATAAGGGCACGGTGGGTCAAGGTGAATCAGTGACCTTGACCTGTGAGAAACCGATGACTGGGCGTTTCTTGAGGATCAGCAAAATGAATGGTGGAACGCTGTCTCTCTGTGAGGTGCGTCTTGAGACGAATCAATGTGTAAAGAATTTTTTTTCGAAATTGAATAAATAAGTGTGTGCATTATTTTTGTTGTCTTGCAGAAGTCCAATACTTACCACACTCATGTAACAGGATGGATTACACATTAAACGGCTCTGGTTTTCTATCATTATATATATTATTAAGGATTCAGTCCTTTGGGGTTTGTTTGTTTCAACAATGCAAATAAAGAGTTGAGTTGAGTTTTTTTTATATATATAAAAGTAAAAAAGGGAAAGTTAGTAATGACCATGCAGCAGATTTTACTCTGGTGGCTGTGAACGCTCCTTTAACGCAATTTCTACTTCAACTGTCGCACTATTTCAACTTTTAAACATGCACTTCCCCTCATCTGGATAGTTTAGACATTGTGATATTTAATTTTGTTGCCAAATTGCAAAGGAAAATTTCACAAACAACTTTTGCTACAAAAACACCTGTCACCATCAACGTTTCTTCTACGTTTTTGACTCCAAACTAACTACATATTGCCTTCTAAGGCCTCACTCAAACCCTCACTGACAACGTTTCTCATTTCAGTTTGATTTCACAATGTTAAGGGTATTGCTTCCAATGACAAGTAATGACAGACAAGTAATGGCCGACTGAATCATGTTATCGTCGCTTGCGACTATATTGTTATTATTGAATTGCCTAAATGTTGATTTAGTTTTAAAATTTTATTTGGCTTTAATACGTTCCAACTCACCACATGTGATGTCTACAATACAAATAAATTCACTCAGGTTGCATAGTTTTTCCCAATTGCCAAATATATCATAATTACTAGTTTCCCAAAAAAATTGAGTAACATCATTGTGCATGTGCAGAAACCGAAACTGCACGTCCCATTTACATGCACAGCAGTTATATGACCTATTAAATATTATAAACACAAATTTGTCTTTTTGTCTTATAAATCAGATTCCAAAATTACGTTTGACTCATTGACGCGCCACAGTGCAATGTCCGGTTTTCGATCAGAAATCACTACTTCTACCTTCATATTGTCAATATGCTAAGGCTACTATCATCAAAATGATAGTTTTCAGTAACAATCGGTACTTCTCGATAAAGTAACACCATTAATATAACGTTGCATTATGTGACCCTCAACAACACAATGGATGTACCTTTAACATGCCTTGAGACTATTGCAAAGCATATTCTCTTTTCTCAATCTTTTTGCATTCTGAGAATATGCACATTATTTTGCTTAATTCTTCTGACATCTGACAAACAAAACAAAACAAAATATCGATAACAATTCTTAGTCAATTTGAAATGCATTTTAAATATTGCAACAACATTTTAAATACTTTATGACATTCTAACAACATTTAAAGCATTCTGAAGCAGCTTCACCATTAGTCGGATTCACACAGAATAAGCAAGAATTGGATTCATTCCACCTTCAGGAGCTTTCTTGCACATTTCAGGCGTTTGATTGAAACATAGACCAATTATAATATATATGAGTGCAGTAGTTGGTGAGCATCCAGGCTGACATGAATCAAATAGTTTACTCCATTTTATCCAATTATATCATTGACAAATTTCCGAAAGCTCCAATAACAGCTGGAGCTACGACGCAAATAGAATGCAGTAACGTCACATCCCTACTACCTCATGCAGTTCTAATCCAGTTCCATGTATATGTACATCATTACAACATTAATGAGCTCACATCGAGTCAACTGTTCTTACGGAATCTATATAAATTTTACGGCAAAAGAAATTATAGGTCACGTTCGATTAAGAAAGCACAACAAATCATATGGGTGAACTGTGAAAATGACATTTAAGATCACTACTGATCACTTAACGATGCGATTACTGATGGCACATGAATTGTTGACGCTATTTGAACAATGATGGTGTAAACACTTCACTTTCAAACAACATTAACACAGTCAGACATGGTAGTAAAAATCATTAAAGTTGACAAACGTTAAAGCACGAGTCTTAGTACCGTGTATGGCCGCCATGTGCCTCATTGGACACCGATGTGTCAGACGCCCGATGATGAGGTTGCTGTCTGTCAAAATAGTCCCACGGATTCATATCGGGTGAATAGGCAAACAATTGGAGAATATGAACAGACAGGCCACGGGACAATATGACCATTGTGGCGGAATGGGAAGTGCTTTTTCAGCTGTACTGGATGACGCATAGAATGATCGTGTTGAAATACTGTTCTCTAAGGGTGGTGTTGTACAAATGGAACCTGTAGAAGTTGTAGTACTTGGTACTCTGAACAATGACTAGCTCATCCGTCTGTTCCCCAAACCTAGGCGCTTCCCAAACCATTCATATCTACAATAATGTGAAAAGACTCGCGTCCAAAAGCAGATTCAACATATTTCCCTTAATCGCCAAACACGAACACGTCTCACCCATCGTAATCATTCTGTTTGATGCTTCACAGTTAAGAAACGACGTTAAGCTCTGGATCCTGCAGTATGAATTATTCGTAGTACTGTGCGTTAACTAATGTCATGTCACTTAGCCAGTGTTTTGATCTGGTATCAGGTGTTCTTCTTCGGAACCTACAGTTGGAAAGCCAGCGACTTCCCAAAACAAGTTGGTAACGTTGCGAACCAGTCTTTGCCATTTAGGAAAGCTATACAAATTTCTTTACATATACATACACCTACCTACCTACCTACCTACCTACCTATTATAACAGCTAAATAAGGTGAGACATTGTCTGCCATCTTGGATTCTGCCATAGGACCGGAAATAGATCAACTGGTTTGGTTTCTCAATACGCTTTGTAATATCCGTAGGCTGATCCAAGTTTCCATTTCCGGTCCTATGACAGGATCGAAAAATCGCAGAGAGCGTCTCACCTTTATATGTTATTTGCGAAGGAAGTTATATACGTATATAAGCCTGTCCTAAAATTAAATGAGTGACTTTAATTTTGGTTTGATCCAGTTTGTTCCATTAGTCCATGGTCGGCTGTACTTAAATATCAGGGATAATCTTAATCTTCAGAAATGACTTTACATCCTAGTTAAGTGTCACTCTGCATTACAATACTTCAGATAAATAGTTTTTCAAAGTCTTTTGCTAAGAATATATTCTCGAGCTCGAGGTACATTGTTGTACATTATGGTCTAGTGCAGTTTCAAGACAAGAGAAGTATGCATGTAGGAATAAGGCTTGTTCTATAACAACAATCAGATTCTTTGATAACTTACAGCCAGTATGTGACTTGACTGCTATCAAGTAACAAATCTAGTCAAACACACACACACAGATATTGTAATCAAAAGAATTATTCGGCCTTGGCATATACTTAAAGTAGTATTTATGTAGAACGAACACGTAGTTCATAATCCTAAGTTTAAAAAGGTCAAGTCATTTAAGTATTTAACTAAATAACTGTGTTTATAGGTCGATTAACATTCGAAAATATTTAAATTAACACAATTATCACCATCTTTTAGAGTAAGCTGATGTGTTTCATAATCACGATGTTTTACATTGACAGAAGAACAAAACACTTTCAGAACTTGCATGGCATGGTATCAGAATAAGCAATATTGTTTTAATTAATTTTACTTTAGTAGGTATATGTTATATTCAATGTGTACTGCCGGGTGAATTTGTTGTCAAATATAACACGTGTACTTAATGTTCAGAAGTAATTTGGAAGTAGACATTTCTGTTCTTCTGATGTCCAGGTAGTCGATTTTATATTAGTTGGTAAAATTAACAATGTTAAAACGACTTCAAGAACGTTATGTGTATATGTGTGCGTGCATGCCTAATATCTTTAAGTTATATATCAATTGTTTCTCCTTTGAACTTACAAGACAATGAACATTTCCGTCAGATGTAATCACCAATACTCGGTAAGCAGAATTTTTTACTCTTTGCATATTCGTTTGTTTTCAAGCCAATCAGAATTGTGGAAACACAAGATTTGCCATCTTACGATATTTCATGATGTGTTGTTGCATTCATTATATGGTCGTACATCTGTGTGGATCAGTATGGATATCGGGGCTGCACTATTGCTCTGTAGCATCGCGATCGTTTTAGAACAGTCGCCTGCTTTTGAAATGCCTGTATTCCTCGACAATTCGCAACCAGGACAGGAATCCAAAATAGATGTGAGGCAAATGGAGGGAAATATTGTGGGTATGAAAACACGAGTCACTGCACGAACTAGAGAATGGGGTGGTTTGGAGAAGGTTTCTGAAAGCATCAATGAATTACGGAACCAAATGAAGAAGGCAATGCAGAGAACAGAATCCTTGGAGACAGAATTATCGATAACATCTGCTCGACTCCAGAAACAATGCCTTGAATCAAGCACTTTGAACTCTTTATTTCTAGATACCTTGACAAAGGTGACATATGGCAACGGTAAAAGGTTCTACTTTACAATTCCGTTTTAATCAATCGATGCATATGCATGACACTTCAGTAAATGTATTAAATATGTAAATGTGACGGTTATTACGTCACCTATCAAATTAGTCTATAAGTTATTTGATATCATCTTCGAAACATCCATTTATCATCCAAAACTGTGTTCCACGGGAGATATCGCTTGTGTGAGAACAAGTGATATCCCTAGGAGATATTGTTTTGACAGTAGATTTTGCACAATGCCCTGTCAGCGTCAACGACATGATATCACAATACTTTTACATCATCGAGTACCGACGTAACAATGCTATGACGCCATAAACATGATGACGTTACAATGTTGTGACATCATCGTTTTGGAAGTGAAATGGCTATGCTGTGCTCAGAGATAATTAAATGTCATTGAAACGTAATGAAGAATGATTTTAGATGATAAATAGAATCTCACTCTCGTGTCTTCTGATATCAAATATATCAACACTCGTTGATAAAAGTTTTAAAATTCTCGGATTATTTGTAACTTTTACCAACGTGTTGATAAATTAGATATTAGAAGACACTTGAGTGAGATTCTCTTAACTTTTCACGATTCAGTGTTATTGGTTCGCGTCTTGTTATTTAAGTGAGGGCATTTATATGTCATTGAGATTGTATGAATATTCCTCTTTCCAAGATTCAAATTATACAATGATAAGAATATCAGTGTAAATTATTGATATCAACAGTTAAATGACAACAAAGTGGAACCAAGCACTGAGTCAGATCCTTAAAGTATGGCCTTTCTATCAATGAGGGAATTAAGTCTCGTTACCATTTAGGTTCCTTGAAATACGATGGAGACCTTAACTCAAGGAAGACCCAGGGACTTTCATATGACAACCCGGGTTAGCATTTGCAATATAGCAATGGTTAAATATCTTGATATTATTAACTTATTTGAATGGTTAGAACCAAAAACACTTTTCACAACTCTATTTTCAAGAATTATTACCGAAAAGTATACCAAGTTGAAATTGCATATAGAAATGGCGGGATTCAAACTTGCAAGCCTTGGCTATTATTACCGGCGTTCTACAGTGAAATAAATAATGGAGCTGGAGTTTGCTTTGATTAATCTATAAGTAGTCATATCTTCCTCAATATAACGCGAGTGACGTAGACATTATTCTTTATGACGCAGGCTTTTGGAATCAATAGTTACAGTAAATTTTGACATTTGACGGTCGGTCTTCTGCTTTAACCAAAACCTAAAAGTCGCGCTAATTAACTATAAGTTCAACTACATTTCGCTATTTTACTTATCATTTCCACTAAGTCTTTATACTGTGTCACGGTGTCAGATAACACACTTATTTATCCATTGGTTGCCCATGAAAGAGAGCATACAGTACAGAATCCTTGGCATGACGTACAGATATGTCAATTGACAAGCACCTGCTTACCTCACCCAGCTACTGACTGTACACTCCAGCTAGACCACTCAGATCTGAAGGCTCTCGTCTTCTCAGTGTTCCGCCTGTGAAACTGAAGTCGCATAGACACATGGGTTTTGGCTACATTGCCCCTGTTTTCCGGAATAACATTCCCCTGCGGATAAGACTAGCTGACTCATTGAAGATATTTCAGTCACAGCTGAAGACATCCTGTTTAAAAAAGCTTATGGTCTCTGAACTGTGAACTCTTTTTTTGTTGCGCCTTGAGAAATTGCTCAGGAGTTAAGTCAAAGAGATAAGGCGCATTGCAAGATATTATTATTATTATTAACGGTTTTGGTTGAAAATAGATACCCACCTAGTCGTAAATAGCCTTCGGGGCATCGCCCCTTAAGCTGTTCCTTCCCAGGCGGGTTTCTGTTTTCAACCAACACCTGAAAAGCTGTGTTGTCGTTACCATATTGACAGAACATCACGTTCAGTAATCAATAAGTATAACAGCCAGTACCTCCTTGTTTAACCATTGTTGTCAAATCTCTTCTTTGCAGGTTTAGAAGAGCTGCCATTTCTACACGCTTCTTCCAGTTCTACGTATAGAAATGAGGGACAAGCTGCATTGGCAATTGATGGGAATACAAATCCTGACTTCAAGCTTGGATCCTGCTACCATTCAGGTCTTCAGGATCCTCTTCCCTGGTGGTTAGGGAGCCTTAAGGAGCCACGTTTCATCCACATTGTGGAACTATATAATAGAGGAGACTGTTGCTGTAGGTAGCTGTGGACTATAACTATACTACAATTTATCATTGCCAAACCCATCGGGTTTAATCATTTCGTTTGACAGCATAAATACAGACATATCGAAAAAAGTTAAGTACCCCAATATTCAAAACTAATATGTGACGTTATGGGAGAGTTACGATAATTGTACTGACTCATTCACTATTGACTTGAGAAAAGCAGATTTAATGACAGCCTTCTTCAGAGAAATGAGTCAAATAAAATTTTTAGGAAATTAGGGCTAAATTTGTAATTAATAAATATAATTAATAAAATTAGTTATAAAATTTGTTTAAATAAATAAGTATTGTCCTTGTGTGTACCTTGTGATAAAGTGTATGTTTCAGATTTCATAAACTGCATTTGTTGTTATCGAGTTGACTTTCACATATCAAATCAAATGTTTGACAATGCCGTTTTAGTCCTTAAAGCTGGTGATAGGACACTTTCGCCTTCCCAAGCATCGCTACATCCAAAAAAACGACATTTTTGGGGAGGTACCTTGCAAAATCAAAGTTATTTTCTCTATATTTGGTCTTAAATATCTGGATTTGCGTTTACTTCTCGATTTCGCTCCCCCAAAACATTTCAGGATGTGGAAAAATGTCCCCCCCCCCCCCCCCCCCCCCCCCCCCCCCCGGTTCCTACGCCTATGCACAATTTTCCCACACATCTGCTGGACTATCTGAATCTGTTTTATCCAGTGACCATGCACACTTCATTCAATGACAGATATCTTTAAACTAAACATGTCCCCCGCACATCATACATATTTTTTTTATTTTTGGACTTTATATGTTTCATGCTAAAGCTGATCGTTTGAACACGATCGTGGTGCAAGTGTACGAGACAGACCCGAGACGTGATGCCAACCTTGTTCCTAAAGTCTGCAAGGAGATAGCACTGGCAGCCGAGTCTGTTGTTACAGTTGAATGTGACAGTCCTCTCCTTGGAAAATATATTCGCATATTTAAACATAAAACGGAGCCCTTTGGTTTGTGCGAGGTTAAAGCTTTTGGTAAGTACTTGAAATTACAACTTTATATGAGAAAAATTACGAGAAATAATAATTGAGAGAAGACCAGCATGAAAACCCCCTAATGGGGAGTGAATAAGTTGAATTTATGTTAACAAGTTTGACTAAGTTGTTCAAAATAACTGATTATCTACATGCTTTGATTGTGTATATACATGGCAACAAAACATTACCGACTGTGTGTTTGGACGAGTTTAATGTGTCGCTTGTTTGTTTACTTGTTTGTTTGCTTGTTTAAAGGCGGTCCTAAATACTTCGGTAATGCAATCCAGAGTATTGAAGTAGCGGAGGCACAACTTGCAACTGATGGTGACCCAAGCACCTGTTCCGAGACTGTGAACGGGGCTGATGGCGTCACCTGGTGGCAGGTGAATCTCCTGAACAACGTTACTGTGACAGGTCTCACTATAACCAACAGAGCCGACAAGAACTGTAAGTATATAAATATATACAACCTTTTAATACAATAAGGAAACTTCCATTACAACACTTTCTCTCCCGCTTACATCTTGCGTTTGGCTTAAACCTGTGAATATATGTTAATAGGAAATATGTTGTGGAACACTTACAAAATAGGTCTTTGAAGGGCATTTTGAAGTGGCATACATAAGAACATTGGATAACAACTTCTTTCAAGAGAAAATACACGACATTTCAGAGTATATACTGACTCATTCATCAGGCGGAATGAACTACAAAATAGTTCTTTGACATTAATTGCTATTATGCTGCTGACATGAATATAGGTCTAGCGACCTACTACTCACATCCACCCTCGATTTGTTTTATTCATAATATTATGCAATAGGTGTTGCAATATATAGATCGGTTTCATAATACAAATATTATGATTTTATTGTCCTTATTATTAGTTGACAGTGAATTGGCCTAATTGTTGTCAACTCGATTATTGAATAGGGGCATATTCAATTTTGGATACGGGGTTTTAAGGGTCAAAGCTTGCTGTTATAGTCGAACGATCTGAAGGCACAGAGAGGATAGTGAATACTGAGTCTTTCCTTGATTCATCTTGGCAGCCTACCCATAGACATTGATATGGCAATCACATCAAACCACAACCTCAGACATTGTCTCAAACGTGAAATACCCATGAATTTTTTACAATCCTCATTGCAGATACCTCCTTGTCAAACTTTGAAGTGACCGTGTCCCAAAACTTACCATCTGTCTGTGTGGACTCGACCCCTGATGTGTGTACTTCCTTTAAGGGCACAGTGGGTCAAGGTGAATCAGTGACCTTGACCTGTGAGAAACCGATGACTGGGCGTTACTTGAGGATCAGCAAACTGAATGGTGGAGTGCTGTCTCTCTGTGAGGTGCGTCCTGAGAAGACTAACTAACCTTTTCCAGTGTCCACCCTCTTTTGAATAAAATCTTCGTAGCGTGTTCCTTTTGTGTTTTCTTAGTGGCGGAAAGTTGTCATACTACAGCATCCGTAACTATATATGCCCTTCTATTTTATTTTTCTATTTTATTTCCCTATCCTATTATTACTATCAACGACATGAGATTAGAGGAAAGCCATTTAAAATGCGATAATGAACTCTTGAACAAGAAGAAGTAAGACTACATTCAAGTGTACCCTGTATGATATTACTACAAATGTACAAGTTGCCTGTTCATGACCATTTTATTGTTTACTTGTGAACATGGATATGGACATTGTGACTTGAACCTCCCAAGGTGAAGTCTTGTTTCAAAGAATTCACTTCTTGACCGTTAACTTTCACGTGGATTTGGTAGTTGCCATGGAAACCACGTACTTTAAAGGAGTTGCCTGGTTTGTGGTAAACCTTGGTCATCCACTTGTTCTCCAGGAGATCCAGCACTCTTTGTCCAGCAGCGTTTATCTGAAAACAATGGCACAGTACAGTTACAACGATAACAATGGTAGGAGTAGTGACAACAAAGACAACGGTAAGAACAATAAGAAAATGACATTGCAAAAACAGGGACAGTGATGTCAAAGGTAAGAACAGTGACACAATGACAATGGAAGAACAGTGACAACATGATAATGGAAAAGAATACTGACAACGATGACGATGGTAAGAAGAGTGACAACATTGCAAAATTCAGAAAAACGACAACGATGCATAGGCAAACATGACAATGGAATGAACGGTGATAACGATGTCCATGGCATGAACCGTGACAACGCTGACAATAGTAAGTGTAACAGTGACATTGATTACCTTATCATGAACAGTGACAACGTTTCAAAGGTGAGAACTGTGACAACGGTGATAAAAGTAAGAGCATTGACGCTGGTGATAAGGATATGGACAGTTGATACGATGGAAATGCGAGAACATGACAGCGATAGCAATGGTTAGACGAAGGCAAGGACGTTTACCGTGACATTATTGACACAAGTGACAACAGTGACACTGCTCAAATCACCGTTCAAAAATATCACTGTGATATATGTCCTGTTTGTGGCCGCTGATTTTCAATTACAGCTGGGACGTGTTCAAGAGAGGTTTCAAAGTAATTGCTCAATTAGCGATTACTTATAAACCTCTCTTGAATGCGATTGCTAAATGTAGTGATTGCTCAATGTAGCACTACGTAGCAAAGCGAGCGTTTTCCACCATGTCGTTCAGGAGAGAACGAGCGCTAGTTGAGCGCGACTTGCGCGCTACATTGAGCAATCAATGAGCGATTATAAGCACTCGCTGTTATGGAACGCAACCCTGGTTTATCTCTTAATATACAATTCAAACGAGTTCTTCTCACTCTGAAGTTATCCCCGGAGACAAGGGATGCGGCGCTGCCCCTCCAGTGCTGTTTGTCCCAGAATCCCCAGAAAAGAATCCCCTGTACAGCTGGGTGTCCATAGAACGCTTCGAGAGCTGTGGCATACCAGTCGGCTCTCTTGTTCTCGTCGTTCGTGTACACGTCTAGCTCCGTCACCCAGATCGGGAGGCCAGCCTCGGCTATGATGTCAAGGTGCTCCTGCAGGGAAAGATAACCGTACTAAACGAGCTTACGTGTTGGACCATTTTATTAACTGAATCGTCATCCACATTGCTAGTTTATGCACTCTCAAAGTTCAAGTCAGTCTCAGCTATGATACTAAGGTGCTCCAGTAGGGATAACACAAGATTATACAGGAACCTCCAAGTAATAATATTGTGTATTGAAACATTTATTGATTTTATATGAAGTTAGAGAAGGTGGGTTTAAGACTAAATCATGCATTTATGTCGCTGATTCATGCATTATACTTTATTCAAATAATGCACATCGTGTTACCAGCATAAACATTTGGCATGCTGACATCTATTGACTATCTTTTTACATTCATTTTCCTCCAAATACAGTGTAAACTGACTTAAGTTCACTTAAACGTTAAACATGGTAAGTTTTAAATCTCTATAGTTTGGAAAAAGAGATTCAGACTAAATTGTTAAAAGATGTAGCCCAAAAGGGAATTCTTACTTCATTCGATGTATTCATGTGATGTGACAATTAAGTACGTTTATATTAATACATTAACACGAGATTGAAGAGTGCATTGTAGTATTGAAATGCATGACGTATCTTTAAAGGAACATTCTCACAGTACGATATGTAAATAAAGTGCGATGTTGGTGCACTTTGAAAACATCCTAATCGAAGCAACTTATGTTTACGGACTTCTTAAAAACCGTGTAGATACGACAGGTTGATACTACAAGTTATAACTACAAATCGCACAGCGTGAACGAGTCTTAACACGTGTGAAATCAGAACAGAACTGAGTTCAGTTTGACCTTGATGAGGGTTGGATCAGGAGCGACGTCGTTGGGAAAGTGACACTGCACCCCCATCCCGGCCAGTCCGACATGAGCGTTCTTGATCCTCTTCCCCTGGTCTCGGTATGCCTGTGGAGTGGAGTGGAGTGGAGTGGAGTTGAGTCTTATTAAAGTGACCAATAACAAAGTGATAATTATTTACTTAGCTATTTCTGTATCTTTAATATTTCATTTTTATAATTGACAAATGATGGAGGAATTTCATCGACAAAGATATAGCATATTGATATTTAAAACTTGTTTTAAACTATAGGCAATGTCATTGTGAGTAAAAAAACCAAATCATTTCGAGACACACACGTGATTTAGTCGCCATTTTTATGATGTATACGAGTAAGCCTTCTTAAATTCAACGGACAATGTCTTTATGAATAAAAACGTTAACCATTACGACTTAACGATTGAGCAAGAGACATACAACTAGAACTGAACTATGTACATGGTCAACATGAGTCAAAAAGTGAATAATACATTAACTTCGTAGGTCACGATATTCGCCATATTGAAAAACTTCATAGTTTGAATATTGTAGCCTAAACTTTGATTTAATCATGTCCACCCAGCTGTAAAATC
Source organism: Gibbula magus (assembly GCA_936450465.1). Lineage (NCBI taxonomy): Eukaryota > Metazoa > Mollusca > Gastropoda > Trochida > Trochidae > Gibbula > Gibbula magus. The sequence goes on from OW388291.1 coordinate 6,267,649, forward strand.
GGGTACCTATTTTGAACACCAACCTATACATGGCGCATTCCGTCATTTACTGCCAGGATGGTTGAGAATAAATTAATTACAACTGTAGCACAATGAGACTGTTTCATCATCTGTGAGCGTAATAAAAAATTCCTTAGTCAAATAAATGTTCAGGTGTATGGCAGCTTCAAGTTATCAAACAAATTCAAACATAACGCCGAGTTTCTCTCTATATAATCTTAAACATACCCCAGTGAGTCCACCGGATGTGACGACACCATAATCGTTGAGGAAGAGGGCCATGTTGGGATCGGCTTGATGCGCTATACGGAACACCTCGATGTCGTAGTTCCTGTCGTGGAGGACGTCCTGGAACCAGTGGAAGTGAAGGTTCTCGTTGTTCACGTCCCAGTGTTCCACTCTGAAGAGAACAGATCACAGAAATATAATCAACCTGAATAAGTTCTTGGTTTATCGACTACAAATGACAAATTGATAAGAGAGTTAGGGTTTTATCTCTACAATGGTAACACAATTTCCCCAATGACTCACAAATTCTTGGTTTTGCCGATGGCCTCATTTATGTGATGGCTGATCGCGTCCTTCAAGTTGTTCCCTCTCAGGGACTTTACCCAACCGGGGACAAACTTCTCGTTCGACCAGATGAGGTTGTGGCCACGTACCTTGATGCTGTTAACAGGAGGCCAATTTATCGTTACTAAATATATATCTCCATATGATTTCCATTTTATACTTCTATGTGTGTTATATTGTATTTGAAAATAGAGTCGCTCTGTAACTCAACATATCCATCCTGTCTCAGGATAAAACGTATACGCTCCGCTCCACGTATATACCCTGGGTGAAATATTTATGTCGGGCTTGTACCCAGGGTATATAAGTGGAGCGGCTATACGTTTTACCCTGAGACAGGATTCAGCATTTCCGGCTTATGATTTCGGATTTGTACAGCTTGGCCTCAGCGAGAAACGTTGTTGAGTCGTTATCAATTATGGGTCATATGGTCACCGTATCTTCAATGTATAAATGACAGTGGCAGTGAAAAGGGTGCTGTCCCCATGGATGTTATATTATAACTTTACTAAGTATAACTAATCTGGGTTTTTAATGTTTTATTGCTCCCAAGAGTACATCGTCACCAATGTATAATCATTATTGTCAATAACAATGCATTTATATTCTTATTACTTCTACTCTTACAACCTGATATTTCATGATATGATATGATATGATATGGAGCGAAAAGGTCACCCTGCCTGCATCCGCATTCATTTATGAACAATTCTGAGAATTTACCATGTTGGATAACACAAGATGTTGTTTTATATGTTAGAATATATATCAACCAAATGATTTTTGTGCCGAAACTAAAATAAGCTAGAACTAAATTGAAGAAGTATGTAGATAATGTATCTCAAAATCTGTTAGAAGAACTAGTCCTGGTATATTTTGTTTTTAGTTTCAAATATCATGGAGCAATCTTGTGTTCTCACTGAGGGTTCTACCTGGTATAACCAGTTTGGTTAGCATGTACGAGTGAATTTAAAGTTTCCTTAATCGGCACCTAATAAGCTTTAACAATCTTATAGAGTACATTCAGTAAAGTAATAGGTCTCCAGTTCTTTAAGATAGCTTTATATTTGTGAGCTTTAGGTATATACATGTAAATAACCAATTTTACCTTGAAAACAAAAACATAACGAGAAGACAACATGGTTTTAAGGGGTAGTTACAATCCCAATCTGCTTCACATTATTTAAATTTACGTTGTACTTCTAGACATATTAGAAATAGGCCTTCAAAGCATTATTTGTGTGGCTCATATGAAGGGGATAAGCGTTGATGTAACATAGTTATTCACTTGATAATAGAGTCGAACTCACCCATGTGATCGAAGCTTGTTGATTGCATTGATAACACTGTTGTAATTAGGTTGACCCTAAAACAGACAGAAGACAAACAGATGTAAATATGAAACACGCTTAAACCTGGAGAAAGAGCGTTGTCTCGTTACGGTTATGGTCATATATTGTATGAATGACTGAGTGTATGTTTTTCATATGCCATGCAAATTCAATGGCATTTGGATGTAAAAGGAAAATAACATGCAGTCTGAAATTAAGCATTGGCTTTGCAGTCAATTTGGTGGCATACAATTGCACTAGTGCATGAATTGAAAATATGACATGTCCCACCATATTGTTAATACAAATATTTATTCATGGATCTAATGCTATATCCAACGTGACATAGAACTCTGAATTGAGAGATGTCCACGCAGAGAGAAGGTTGTGTTCTGTGTGAAAATAATTTATCTCTGATTGGGCCATTTTTACAACTGGGACCAATCAGTGAACAGAGTTCATTGTTGACGAATATCATCTTACCAGAAGACCGTCCTTGATAGGTGTGAAACCGATGTGGAATGAGAAAGTAAGTGTTTACGAACACGTTCCAAGATGTCCTACCGACCGATGTCATGCAATAATTTAGTTGAAACGTGGTATAATATAATATACACAGTAAAAACAGTTAAGCACCCCCAAATTAAAAGTTGTATACCATTTTGGATTTTTGTTATCATGCTATTCAATTCGATAGACAGGCCAAATATGGTATTCTGGATGGGAACTGGTGTGGTTTCTGTTATGGAACGGTTCTCACGAACGAAGCTATTGGCATGCATATCATGCAACCCATGATTTCAGCAAAATGCAGTTTCACCCTTCGACTTACCATGGCTAAATAAACGCCTTTTACGGCTTCAATGTCAATTCAATACACAAAATTCATGAACAATGCCACGAAGAAGATAGTCCGAGGCTACGAGATGGCAAATTATTGGACAGCATTTAGCAGGTTTCTCGTACAAGGAAATTGGGAGAAGAACTGGTTACCACTATTCGGTCATCAGTCGTTTAGTGAGGAAACATGCCCAAACTAACCATGTTCTCGATCGACCACGTTCTGGAAGGCCCCGAGCTACCACATTGCAAGAGGACAGGAACCTATTGCGTCAAGTACCGTCTTGAAACAAGCCTGGCTAACCTATAGACGTATCAGCAATCAGACGGTGAGGAACCGCCTCAAAGCAGCAGGTTTACGGTCTCGACGTGTCATCAGACGTCCAAACCTTACTAATCGTCATAAACGGGATCGTAGGATGTGGTGTGGTGACCGGCAGCGTTGGAACCTGAGGTCATGGAGACGTATCCACTGGTCAGACGAAAGTCGATTCCTCCTCCATACCGTTGACGGGCGAATCAGAGTTTGGAGAGTCAAGAACAGTCGATACACACCAAGGAACATTCTTCCAAGGGTTCCATATGGTGGAGGATCCGTTATGGTGTTGGGTTGCTTTTCTTTTGATTGCAAGTTGGATTTGGTGACACTACAAGGCACACTTACCGGCGCCCGCTACAGTGCAGAAGTGTTGGATCCAGTTGTGATTGACCATTTTGATGATCACAGACTTGCAACTCGACCCCTGTTCATGGATGATAATGCTCGGCCTCACCGTTCACGAGCTGTGACTCAACATCTGAAGAACAATGCTGTTTCTCGTATCCCCTGGCCAGCATTGTCTCCAGATTTGAATCCCATCGAGCATGTCTGGGACATGATTGGTCGACGTCTACAGAGAAGGAACCCTGCTCCACACAATCTAAGACAACTGGAGGCCGCACTTCACGATGAGTGGCAGCAAATCCCCATGGAAGAATTAAAGAACCTTGTCAGGGGTATGCCCAGAAGACTGGCAGCAGTACTTCAGGCACGCAGTGGCAGCACACGATATTGACACTAAATCGTTCCTAAGACAATGGCATGGGTTATTCAGTATGATTTCTTCATCATGTTCAGCCGTCGAACTTGAAATGACAATACATTTACGAGTCTGTGTTTTTCACCAGTTTCCAGTCAATTTTTGTTTCCTGTTTTTGGTCATTTGAAATCTCTGAAGATTACACAAAAATGTCAACGAATAAAACAATTAATTACACTTGCTCCTGAAATTCGTTTTTCCCCTGTGGGATGTTTAGTTTTGCTAAAATGGGTCTCTGAAACATACCCCTATCAAAAAAAAGAAGGGGGTGCTTAACTTTTTTTACTGTGTTTATAAGGAGACTTCCATTTCTTATTATACAGCCTTATAATATAGTATATGACACAAATCTAGTTTCCCCAATTTTGTTATTTAACAAATACAGTGACGATACAGTATAGAGGACTAGAACATTAAGCCCTCGTTGACAGACCAATGGTAGTCGCTCACCTTGTTGGGTTCTAATGCTGGCCATTTGAGTGCGTTCTCCATGACAGCCCAGTTGAAATGTTGGTTGATGAAGTTCTGGTATCTGCTGTCTCCCGACAGGTACTTGTAAGTTTCCACCGCGGTACCGAACGGGAAGGACTTCTTCGTCTGTATCACCTGACAGGAACAAAGTAGCATATTTCTTTGTATTGAGATAACAATTTGAATGGCTGACCAATGTCGATTGTTGGTAATGTGCACTCGGAGTCTTAAAGTGAAAAGTTATTTATTTATTTTATTTTTTTATTTATTTTATTTATTTCTTTTTGTGGTACATGCACATAACAATTTACAAGTGACATTCTGAGTACAACATATTACAATAACACACATAAATTCTAATCAATCAAACCCTCCGTTTTGTGTTACAACAAGAAGGAACAAAGGTAGAGATAGAGTGATGTTTTTAATTAGTCAAATAGTAAATGACAAGTTGACCAAAATTTCATAAATTTGGAGAAGTTGCATGTAGAATAAGCGTTATATTTGTCGATATTGTATGTTTTCTTAATGTAATTTTTAATGTAGGTTAAATTTGGTTTAAAGCCGTTTTGTTTTGTTTTGAAAATGGTGTACTTAATGGTTGTGATTATCGTGTTAAGTATTCTATTCCTTTATTCAGGATATTCAAGACAGATGTTTCTTTTTGATAGATTTATATTAGCTTGCGTACGTGTCTCTATCCATTCTTTCACTTTACTCCAAATATCTTTAACAATTGGACATTTGAAAAAGAGATGACTTATTGTTTCTATCTCTTCCTCACAGAAGCTGCATATATTTTCATCTTTATATTTCATCTTATGCAAAAGATCATTTGTTGGGAGAATTCTATGTATTATGGAATATTGAGACCATTTTGTTTTCGAAGACAGATTACACACAAAAGGCATTTTGTTTATTGTGTTCCATTAACTTTCATTTATTTGGCATTTGAGATCTCTTTCCCACTTTTTTCTGTTGTTGTACCAACTCGGTGTTTTTACTGAATATTGTAATATATCGTAAAATATCCGACATCCTTTTTTCTTACTAGCAATGTTTTCAATAAAAAAACTAAACTAAAAACATTTTGATTACATTGATGATACTAGCGTATTTGAGAAAGTTCGTTTTGCATTAGTACATTTGAATTTATTCTATGTAATTATGAAATTTCCGTTTATATTGCTTACGTCGTTTATGAAACGAATGCCCGAGTTTGACATGTGCTTATAATGTATTGTCTTGTTATTTATTCTTACGTTGTCGTTATTCCATATTGGCTTGGAGAGTAATTCAGATTGGGTTTTGCAAATAACCCCTTTTGCGTAATAAAGCATCCCCATGCTTTTAAGACGTCTTTCCAAAAATCGTTTGTTCTTGGTGTACACACCTTTTCGATCAGGGTTGCTGCACTATATTGATAAAAGTCCCTGTATGCTGGAGATACGTTAATATAAAAAAAAAGTTACTTTAATTTTAAGTTGCTATCAGAATTGAAAAGTCTTTTAACCCAACTTATTTTTTGTGAAAAGATTGTATTTCTTATATCAGGAGCTCTAAGGCCACCGTCTTTATAATCACTAGTTATTATTTTCCGTTTTATTTTATCTGGTTAACCTTTCCAAATGAAATTATAACAGAGTTTTTCAAGATCCTTTAAGATGCCTTCACTAGGATTTGGGAGTATAGAGAAAATGTTATTTAGTTTAGGTAGGATAAGACATTTTAAAATTGTTATCCTTGCAAGTGGCGATATATCTCTTCCAAGCCATTGATTCATAATGATCTTAATCTGTTTTAGCTTGTCTTTATAATTTCGCTCTACCATTTCTGCCAAGTTGTGTGTGAAAGTTATGCCAAGAATTGTAAATTCTGTTTTTCGACCAGTCGAGTTTGTAATCTTTGCACAATATCGTCTTAGAGTGTTTTAAAGAACCAAACCAAATAACTTGTGTTTTACTTGTATTGATTTTAAGACCTGAGAATGAGGCGTATTGTGTCAGTGTCTGTAGTGTCGCTTGGAGGCATGCTTCAGACCTATCTAAAGTTAAAGAGTTATCATCAGCAAACTGAGTATTGAGGTATTCACTGTCCCCTAATTTAATTACTCTTATTTCTATTATTACGTATCATGATGCTCAAAATTTCGGCACATATAATAAATAAATATGGCGATAGTGGGTCACCTTGTCTACATCCACGGGTTATTTTAAAAAAATCTGATGAGAAACCATTCACAAGAACACTTGATTTTATGTTTGTGTAAAACGTGTATATCCAGTTTTTAATATCTGGACCAAAGTTGAAATAGTCGAGAACATTTTGTATAAAGGTCCAATCTACTGAATCAAAAGCTTTTTCGAAGTCTATCAATAAAATTAGACCAGGTATTTCCATACACTCTGCATAGTCCATGATGTCATAAATTTGCCTTGTAAATTCTCCTATATATCTATTTGACATGAAACCTCGTTGGTCTTCATTTATAATTTTTGGAAGTACTCTCTTTATCCGATTTGCAATTGTAGCTGATGCTATCTTGTATGATACATTTAATAGAGATATAGGCCTCCAATTACTTAAGAACTGTTTCGGTTTATTCTTTTTTGGGATGCAAGTTATAAGACTTTGTTTTTGACAGATAGACAATTCCCCTGTTTTGTGAGACAGGTTTAAAGATCGAATCAAGTAGGGATGGATGTCCAACCAAAAACATTTGAAGTGAAAAGTTATGATGAGTAATTTGTGAACGAAGATTTTGTAACACTTCAAAGCGTGTAGAGTCCAATACTTACAAAATACATATACACGTAATGGAGTAGGATATATAGGCCTGTATATCTAACTGTCACTAGTTTGAGCATAATAAGAACCTACGGTTACACAATGACACTAATCTAGATTTGATGAGTACTGAACAATCTATAATTTCAAATGAATAAGCAAGAGTAGATACTTACGTCAATTTCCACTTGATTTGAGTTGATACCGGAGTCAAGAGTAACACTGGGACAAATAGATGAATATGACATGTATACTGTTGAACTAAGGTTAGATGTATTCTTTAAGTGATAAAACTCAACATTCCTAATCAACCGTCAATACATTTTGTTTACTGTACAGCCAGGTTTAGTGTCGTTACGCTAATAGAAACCTACCAAATTAAAATATGATAATACGGCTTAAAACAACCGATTTGTAAGCACCAGAATGTCTCTCCCCTTTAACCTCGCTACATCACCATCAGGAAATTCTATTTAATCTACCGAACGTTTCTCTGTCGCTGGAAGGCAATGGTAGTCTATGTAAATCTGGGCGATTAACAATGACTTCCATAGCTATAATGTATGTACTACTGGGCGAAAATGCTATTTATTGGTAAAGTCTCGAATTCTCAGATTATCCATGAAGCGATTTACCCATCCTGTGATAAACTGAAGTCACTGTTGCTGAACTTAAGCGACAACAGAGCCATGTAACAGGACGTATCACCAAGGAAGGTCTGTAAAGTTGCCATACCATACGTTCGTAAGTCCAATTTTGTTCAACAAAGCCCCTACAAAACCACGTTGTGTATGATACAAACATTAAATAAACTTCATGCACAGAAACCTAATTATGCTAGTTTTTATGCAATACTTACTGAACGTTGATGTCGCTCTTTCTCGTCCTGTCTATAACACCGTCTGCAACTGATTTCCAGTTGGTATCGCTGGACATTTCCGAAACGGTCACTGCATCAGTAATAAAGTTAACACTTGGTACAGGACCTTGGAAGTAGATCCTTACGTCCTTGATACCTGAATCAGGAGTGGAAATGTGTCAAAATGTAAGAAAATAAAGGCGTTGAAATTTTTTAACATTTGTTGATCGTTTTCAATGAAAACAAATTCCCTTAAAACAAAGTGAAGAAAAGAAAAGTGAAATTATTTCTAGTGGTATATCTTTTAATGTGGTAACCCACACGCGCCTTCATGAGAGGAATCAAGGGAATTCGAAACATTTAATTATTCAAAGTAGGTCATTCGAAATACATATAGCTTTGTTATAAAACAATTCCTAGCGCATACTTCAATAACAGGACTCTGGTGACGTCAAGCTTTTGTTCATTTGGATTCTTCTGTTACATGGTAAACCTCCGTCGTCAGTTTCGAGGACATGTCCAGGGATTTATTCTGGGCTCTCAATGAAAGGCTCGTGCATTTGATTGGAAGTTATACAAGTTTTGAGGAATCATTTCCTTCTAATCAGTGTATAAAATGAATGAAAGGATATTAACTTATACAGTCATGCAAGTGATCTAACTTCGAACAGTGTTTCGAACATCGTGTCGGAATACAATACATTTCTGTTGCAATATGCAAACCATGTACGAACATTGTGTTCTTCACAAGACGGTTAATGCACGAGGTTGGTGCGTGAGTACCATACACTCCTGGGCAAAAGAAACGCCTACCCCCAATATGAGAGATACACAAGTTACTAACATAACTCACACACAGTTGCATAATATCTCTAGGGACCAACTAAACTGAATTCATAAATTTAGTAACATTTTCTGCCTCTGCCTATTTAGGTTAACTGACAAATATTCTGGCAAAAAAACGTATTTAAAACTTTAGTTTGCCTCCCGTTTTGGGTTTGAGTACAAATAAACTAGGACTCATTTCACCCTGGTGAATGAAATGGAGTGTTCTTATCAACAAAAAATGCTAATTACATGTTCATACATTCAAAATTGATTTTATCCACCAACGGTATTACACGGTTGTACTGGGTTGAAAATGAGTATGGATTCTTTTACATGCTTGTGTATGTAGAGCATGTGCATATTACGGATACACTCCACAGGCTCAACAGTTGTAATCTCAACAGTTGTAAACTTAACAGTTGTAATCTCAACAGTTGTAATATTAACATGTACAGTTGTAATCTCAACAGTTGTAATCTTAACAGCTGTAATCTAACAGTTGTAATCTTAACAGTTGTAATCTTAACAGTTGTAATCTTAACAGTTGTAATATTAACATGTACAGTTGTAATCTCAACAGTTGTAATCTTAACAGTTGTAATCTCAACAGTTGTAAACTTAACAGTTGTAATCTCAACAGTTGTAATCTTAACAGCTGTAATCTAACAGTTGTAATCTTAACAGTTGTAATCTTAACAGTTGTAATCTTAACAGTTGTAATCTTAACAGTTGTAATCTTAACAGTTGTAATCTTAACAGTTGTAATCTAACAGTTGTAATCTTAACAGCTGTAATCTAACAGTTGTAATCTTAACAGTTGTAATCTTAACAGTTGTAATCTCAACAGTTGTAATCTTAACAGCTGTAATCTAACAGTTGTAATCTTAACAGTTGTAATCTTAACAGTTGTAATCTTAACAGTTGTAATCTTAACAGTTGTAATCTTAACAGTTGTAATCTTAACAGCTGTAATCTAACAGTTGTAATCTTAACAGTTGTAATCTTAACAGTTGTAATCTTAACAGTTGTAATCTTAACAGTTGTAATCTTAACAGTTGTAATCTTAACAGTTGTAATCTTAACAGTTGTGATCTTAACAGTTGTAATCTAACAGTTGTAATCTTAACAGCTGTAATCTAACAGTTGTAATCTTAACAGTTGTAATCTTAACAGTTGTAATCTCAACAGTTGTAATCTTAACAGCTGTAATCTAACAGTTGTAATCTTAACAGTTGTAATCTCAACAGTTGTAATCTCAACAGTTGTAAACTTAACAGTTGTAATCTCGACAGTTGTAATATTAACATGTACAGTTGTAATCTCGACAGTTGTAATATTAACATGTACAGTTGTAATCTCGACAGTTGTAATATTAACATGTACAGTTGTAATCTCAACAGTTGTAATCTTAACAGCTGTAATCTAACAGTTGTAATCTTAACAGTTGTAATCTCAACAGTTGTAATCTTAACAGCTGTAATCTAACAGTTGTAATCTTAACAGTTGTAATCTTAACAGTTGTAATCTTAACAGTTGTAATCTCAACAGTTGTAATCTTAACAGCTGTAATCTAACAGTTGTAATCTTAACAGTTGTAATCTTAACAGTTGTAATCTCAACAGTTGTAAACTTAACAGTTGTAATCTCAACAGTTGTAATCTTAACAGTTGTAATCTAACAGTTGTAATCTTAACAGTTGTAATCTCAACAGTTGTAATCTCAACAGTTGTAAACTTAACAGTTGTAATCTCGACAGTTGTAATATTAACATGTACAGTTGTAATCTCGACAGTTGTAATATTAACATGTACAGTTGTAATCTCGACAGTTGTAATATTAACATGTACAGTTGTAATCTCAACAGTTGTAATCTTAACAGCTGTAATCTAACAGTTGTAATCTTAACAGTTGTAATCTCAACAGTTGTAATCTTAACAGCTGTAATCTAACAGTTGTAATCTTAACAGTTGTAATCTTAACAGTTGTAATCTTAACAGTTGTAATCTCAACAGTTGTAATCTTAACAGTTGTAATCTAACAGTTGTAATCTTAACAGTTGTAATCTCAACAGTTGTAATCTCAACAGTTGTAAACTTAACAGTTGTAATCTCGACAGTTGTAATATTAACATGTACAGTTGTAATCTCGACAGTTGTAATATTAACATGTACAGTTGTAATCTCGACAGTTGTAATATTAACATGTACAGTTGTAATCTCGACAGTTGTAATATTAACATGTACAGTTGTAATCTCAACAGTTGTAATCTTAACAGCTGTAATCTAACAGTTGTAATCTTAACAGTTGTAATCTTAACAGTTGTAATCTTAACAGTTGTAATCTCAACAGTTGTAATCTTAACAGCTGTAATCTAACAGTTGTAATCTTAACAGTTGTAATCTTAACAGTTGTAATCTTAACAGTTGTAATCTCAACAGTTGTAATCTTAACAGCTGTAATCTAACAGTTGTAATCTTAACAGTTGTAATCTTAACAGTTGTAATCTAACAGCTGTAATCAAACAGTTGTAATCTAACAGTTGTAATCTTAACAGTTGTAATCTCAACAGTTGTAATCTTAACAGCTGTAATCTAACAGTTGTAATCTTAACAGTTGTAATCTTAAAAGTTGTAATCTTAACAGTTGTAATCTGAACAGCTGTAATCTAACAGTTGTAATCTTAACAGTTGTAATCTCAACAGTGACACCCATTGCATACTATAAATACCAAATATGAAAGCTTATTTTCCGACAAATACCTTCTCCCTAACCCATTTAACATTTTTTATTTCGAAATATGTTGTTCTGATAAATACTTACTTTCTGACGGAGTGTCGAAGACTCCTTTCAGATTTACCCATCCGTCTGACGTTGTCGCCAGTTGGTGTTCTGCAGCCGTTAGATATTGAATCTGTCCATCTGGAAATCGTAAAAAGAAAGTATAATATACGTTCTTAACGTTCTCGTCCGTTGGGGTAAAAAGGGAACTTTTCACGAGTAACGCCTCAGTAGACTTCAGACAATTGTTGGCACAGCTCTGAGGGACCAAGCAATTAAATGTTTTCATATGGGTTTTCATTATGTGTTAGCTCATTTCGAGGTTTTAACTTATAAAAAACTTTGAGTGATGATAGCATGATTTTTTTTATTTGATTAACCTCAGTAACCTCAATAGCACCATATACCGTAGTTTCAAAGGTACCATTTTCAGTTAGCTCTGAAACAAGCATTTACAGTAGCTTCGAAGTTATATTTCAGTTGCCACTGAGCCAAAGCTTCAAAGTACCATATACAGTTGCCTCTGAAACAACCATATACAGTTGCACTGTAGCTTTTAAGTACCATACTCAGTTGCCTTTGAAACAAGCATATACCAAAGCTTCAAAGTACTGTAGTCAATCTGAGCTCCAAACCACTGTCAACAGCTCAGACATCCCTTTTGTCTAAAGGCCTCAAGTTTGTCCCTACTTCCAGCACCATCAAATCAGATGAATTCATCACCAGCATCGAGAGCGGCCTTCAGCAACTGGCACCGAACGGCAACATAGACTACCTCCGACACCAGATAGCAGACCTCATCAAGCAGTCCCCCAAACAATGCTGCAACCTCTCGTCACAAAAAAAGAAGGCCATCCATGAACTCCATAACGACAAGACCATCACCATCACTGAGGCAGACAAGGGCAAGGCGGCAGTCATCATGGACACCTCAGACTTCCATGACCTTGTCAACAAATCCCTCAACGATACAACAACCTACAAGATCCTACCCAAGGATCCCACAGCGAAATTGGAACGCCAACACAAGAAAACTCTTAAGACTCTGCATGATAACAATCAAATCAATGACATTGTGTTTAATAAGCTAAATCCCATCAATTGTGAATCACCTTATGCTCGTGTTACTGTAAAGATACACACAAAACTGTCAAAACTAGAATCCTTGTGTGCTCACGAGGTTCAGTCTTCTACAATACTGCTCAATTTCTTTCTAAACTTCTTGCCCCATTGGGAAAAGAGGGTGATTCTTTCATCAGTTACTCTGCATCATTTGCAAACAAACTGTCAGACTCTAGATTATCAGGCCGAATGGTCAGCTATGATGTTGTTGATTTGTTCACGAACATTCCACTATCTGAAGCCCATGACATTTTGCGTGCCAAATTAGACAATCATATTGACACTCTTGACACAAAACTCAGCATAGACAACATCGTCAACCTGGTATCAAACTGCCTCCAGACTTGATACTTCACATGGCAGAACAATATCTACCAGCAGATACATGGGCTCCCTATGGGCTCACCACTTTCTCCTCTGATAACTGAAATATTCATGACCAGCTTTGAAGAGTCAGCACTATCTGCATCACCGTTCCAGCCACACTGCTGGAACAGGAAAGTGGATGACACTTTCACTATCCTTGACCCTGAGAATGACCCAACAGTCCTCTTAGATCACCTCAACAAACAGCACGCCCGCATCCAATTCACCATGGAGACAGTAGAGCAACACAAGCTGCCCTTCCTCGACGTATCGCTAGACAACTCATCAAACAAGATCACTACCTCTGTCTACAGAAAACCAACTCACACCGACCGGTACATCAATTATCTATCCAACCACCATCCGCAAATAAAACGAGCCATAGTTTCCACCCTTACCAGACGCGCCAAGGCTATCTGCAGCCAAGCCCAGCTTCATGACGAACTAGATCACCTGAGAAGAACGTTCATCACCCTGAACGGCTATACTAAATAACGTGTAGACAAGACCATAGCCACCACCCTACACCAGACAAACGATCGCCCACCCAAACCAGAACCAGCTCCCATCCGCATCAACCTCCCCTACCAAGGCAAGATCAGTCATCACATCAGCAGGCTTCTCAGGAAAACCGCCAGTATAGACGTGACATTTTATTCCGACAAAATCTTAAAAACCATCCTGAGAGCTAACGGAAGAGGTGGCAACAGTCAGGTGCAACACAATCCTAGAGGATGTGTGTATAAGATTGATTGTGGTTGTGGCAGTAGCTACATTGGAGAAACCTGTCGGCTTTTCAACATCAGATCAGACTAAAAGAACATAAAACATCAGTAGAGAAATCCGACCTCAAATCAGCCCTTTCAGAACACCTAGTCAACAACCCAAACCACTCAATCAACTGGCAACACACAGAAATTCTGGCTTCCAACATCAGTGATTGGCGGAAAAGAAAACTCCAAGAATCAATCTGCTTGAGAAGATTAAGCCCTGAAATTAACAGGGATCAAGGAGTTTATCTCCCTACCGCCTGGTCCGCCACCAATCAATCATAGACTCTTATCTGCTGACCACTCTGCTGTATAAACATTTCGGTCTTAGTAAATATCCACTCATTGTATATTCTCTGTTATCCCATTTAACCTAATTACTTCTGTATCTACTTCCATGCTTGTACATAATTAGTTGCCTCTCTGGCTTCCCGTTCATCTACTGATATAAACACAGTAAAAAAAGTTAAGCAACCCTTTCATTTTTTTGATAGGGGTATGTTTCAGAGACCCATTATAGCAAAACTAAACATCCCACAGGGGAAAAACCAATTTCAGGAGCAAGTGTTATTAATTGTTTTATTCGTTGACATTTTTGTGTAATCTTCAGAGATTTCAAATGACCAAAAACAGGAAACAAAAATTGACTGGAAACTGGTGAAAAACACAGACTCGTAAATGTATTGTCATTTCAAGTTTGACGGCTGAACATGATGAAGAAATCATACTGAATAACCCGTGCCATTGTCTTAGGAACGATTTAGTGTCAATATCGTGTGCTGCCACTGCGTGCCTGAAGTACTGCTGTCAGTCTTCTGGGCATACCCCTGACAAGGTTCTTTAATTCTTCCATGGGGATTTGCTGCCACTCATCGTGAAGTGCGGCCTCCAGTTGTCTTAGATTGTGTGGAGCAGGGTTCCTTCTCTGTAGACGTCGACCAATCATGTCCCAGACATGCTCGATGGGATTCAAATCTGGAGACAATGCTGGCCAGGGGATACGAGAAACAGCATTGTTCTCCAGATGTTGAGTCACAGCTCGTGAACGGTGAGGCCGAGCATTATCATCCATGAACAGGGGTCGAGTTGCAAGTCTGTGATCATCAAAATGGTCAATCACAACTGGTTCCAACACTTCTGCAATGTAGCGGGCGCCGGTAAGTGTGCCTTGTAGTGTCACCAAATCCAACTTGCAATCAAAAGAAAAGCAACCCAACACCATAACGGATCCTCCACCATATGGAACCCTTGGAATAATGTTCCTTGGTGTGTATCGACTGTTCTTGACTCTCCAAACTCTGATTCGCCCGTCAACGGTATGGAGGAGGAAGCGACTTTCGTCTGACCAGTGGATACGTCTCCATGACCTCAGGTTCCAACGCTGCCGGTCACCACACCACATCCTACGATCCCGTTTATGATGATTAGTAAGGTTTGGACGTCTGATGACACGTCGAGACCTTTAACCTGCTGCTTTGAGGCGGTTCCTCACCGTCTGATTGCTGATGCGTCTATAGGGTAGCCAGGCTTGTTTCAAGACGGTACTTGATGACGCAATAGGTTCCTGTCCTCTTGCAATGTGGTAACTCGGGGCCTTCCGGAACGTGGTCTATCGAGAACATGGTTAGTATGGGCATGTTTCCTCACTAAACGACTGATGACCGAATAGTGGTAACCAGTTCTTCTCCCAATTTCCTTGTACGAGAAACCTGCTAAATGCTGTCCAATAAGTTGCCATCTCGTAGCCTCGGACAATCTCCTTCGTGGCATTGCTCATGAATTTTGTGTAATGAACTGACATTGAAGCCGTAAAAGGCGTTTATTTAGCCATGGTAAGTCGAAGGGTAACACTGCATTTTGCTGAAATCATGGGTTGCATGATATGCATGCCAATAGCTCCGTTCGTGAGAACCGTTCCATAACAGAAACCACACCAGTTCCCATCCTATCTATGTCTATCGAATTGAATAACATGATCATAAAATCCAAAATGGTATACAACTTTTAATTTGGGGGTGCGTAACTTTTTTTACTGTGTATATAATGTACCAACCACTATGTTCAGTATCCACCTGAAGAAGGGGCAAGAAGTAGCCCAGAAACGTCGTGTGAAACAAATAAAGAAGTTGTTATCCATAACATTTGTCTCTCATATTCAGTTGCCTTTAAAACAACAATGAACCGTAACTTCAACGTACCATATTCAGTTAGCTATAAAGGGTGCTATATACAGATTCCTCAATGGAAATTATCTCCCATATGACGATGTGCAGACCCAAAAGTAGGTGAACAAACTTTCGGTATGCAGCTGTATATATGAAGAAACTTGTGGTTTGCAATTGAAATGGCTCAGAACTCAGAAGTACCAAGAAGCGCTATGTTTTCAAATTTGTTTAAGTTTATTTCAAGGTTTTCGATTCTTTGAGTGCTTGTAGCATGATTTTTCAATTAATCTTTCCATTTGAGTTGACATCGGTTAGGATGGTAGTTTTTGAGCTACTCACTGTTCTTGGTGATCGCGACCTCAATCTGAAGAGACTGACCGTTTGACCCCTGATCACTGGTCAGTTTCATCCAGCCGGACACTCTGTACCGACCATTCGGCTTCAAGGTGTGCAACGTTTGAGACGGGCCCTCGTACACGTGTTTCCTGGGAGTAGGGAAGTTGATTTTATGCAGAGTAATCACCTGATACAGGATCTATTCACTATACTATTGAGCTCTTTATAAAGGTTAGATGTCATGCCATATGGTCACATTCATTAAAATGGGATTTCAATTTGACAATTGCTCGATTTTGATTTTTTTTAAATCGGCCCATAAATAACTTATATACGGCTTTTTTTTTTTAAAACGCCTAATTTAGCCCCGGATTACTAGAATTATAATATGCGGGGGTGTGGCATGGTCCCTGAAGCGATTACTCCTGTGATGTCACAGGAGTAATCTCATTATCGGCTATAGTCTTAATTCAACATAATTTTGCAACAATTTGATTGTTAATTTCACAAACAAATCTTCAATAAAACAATTTTAATTTTCCATATATCGAATGTTTAGATATCGAACTAGGTAATTTCCCAGATGACAATTTCATAATTATTGCATAAACATGTGTTTTTGGTGATTTAACACACCTCATCATCTAGCGATAGTGATAATCATCATTAATTAATTAATGAGACACCCCGGACAAGCTGTCAAGCTGGTCACAGACGACGCTCGTCTGTGGTTAATCACAGTCACCCCTCAAGGATTGTCTTCAAAGCGGATCGCCGCGTTGATTGTGGCATTGTTAAACATGGTAAATTTAAACGGTCTAAATAATCAATTGCAAGTGTATAATGTCTCAATTTTATGCTCATTGATTCCGATATATAATGTTCGTAGAGGTAATAATCTGTCATTCTTGAGAAAAATGCATTACACGTGAATTTTAACGGAAAATTCGGGCATGCGTGTGCTGCTATTGCTTTAATAGATTTATATCCTTTATCACTTTGCTTTAATAGATTTATATCCTTTATCACTTCACGGTAAGATATTTAGATCCTAAATATCTTCACTGTATCATATATCATATCATATAATCATATTCTGTATCCCTTAGCTGCAATATATTTATATCCTTTATCCATTCGCTGTAATAGATTGTTATTATTTATCTCTTGGACGACATGGATTAATATCCTTCATCATTCGCTGTAAAGTATTAACATTCTTTATCAGATCGTTGTAATAGATTTACATCACTTCGCTGTAATAGATTCCTATTCATTATGACTTCGCTGTAATAGATTTATATTCTTTCTCAATTCGCCGTAATAGATTTATATATTGTTCACTTCGCTGGAAAGGGCGATTACCAAAGATGAAAAACAAACTATGTTTACTGATATTTTTAAAGAAAACAACATTCGTTTCTCAGGATTAACTAAACATGACATCTTAGTCTTATGAAACTGACTGGAATGCGAATGCAAACTATTTCAGTACTAGGAAGTGGTCCTGCAGTAATGACCTGTGCTATCATGTTTGGTTCTCAAGTTGGGTTGCAGTTCAATCGTTACCTTACATCAGGCTTTATTCGTTTGGTAGGATTCGACAATCAAAATGGCGATATGGAAACTTCTGAAGCATGTTATTTATAATTTATCACATTTGAGAGTTCCCATTTGACGAATGAAAGTGTATAATTAACCTACAAGTGACAAAAATATAAATTGAGAGTGTGAGTGAAATTATATTAACAGTAAATCTAGTCTCAATCAATCAATCTGGTATGTAGATCGTACATAAAGTCGCCACCTCACTTTTTAAAATTAATTCAAGAGTCATAATTCTAAATCATATACCCTTTATTTTAACATAGTCATAGAAAGTCATAGTCAAGTACATTTGTATGTTCTTTGATGGTTTGTAAATTATTAATGTAAATTCAATTGCTAGTCTACGCTAATTTTCACAAGGCGTGTATTTGCACTACCGTCAGAACTGCAAGCTCATCTGGCCCGAATTGAAAAACTAGATTATTTATTTTACAAGGTAGGATATAGAGAATAAACAATGTTTCAGTAAAGAGGTGTTCTGACTCGCAATGAGGGTCTATGTAATTGCAGTTTGATCGTACCTTCCTGACACCGCGGGAATATATGCACTACCGTCGTCTCGATGTATGTTCCACCTGACACCAAGTGTAAAACATGTCCTTGTAAATGGGCGTTCTGATTAACAGCTAGGGTCTATGTAATTGCAGTTTTACTCACCTTCCTGACACCGCGATCCCATGACTACCACTGTGATGGTCATTGGTCAGTTGGCAGTGGATGTTCCAACAGTCCCAGTGTGACATGGACTCCATGTCCCCATTCTGTATCAGTTGTCCCCACACACAGGGCAGCAGGAGAAACACCAGTAGCTTCATTGTCTGTTCCTCGCCGTCTTTACAATAAAATAGGAGTTGTCGACATTACTGTTAAACGATAGTACTTCAAGCAGATTGTTCTATTAGAGAATACTAAAACCTACTTAGTCTATACGAAACTAATGGAATATTATTACACGGTTCTCTGAGACGATGGTGCCCTAAGATAACTAAATTGCAATTGTCTTAGAAATACATGCCATTTAGATAGTGAACAAATATAACATTGCTACAATTGGGATAACACTACCTTCAATAGTACAACTTCTTGTACTTTTTCGGACCGAGTCCTGTGGGATTCAAACCGACACCCAGGTCAGAGTAAGATAACAATTGCCAGCACTGAACGTACCATCAGCTTACCACACGACAACCAGGCTTTGACAAAAATCTAGTGTGGATTCGATTCCCGCAAAGGACTCGCCCGAAAAAGTTTTTAAAAATGTCACTATCGAAGGTAGTGTGATCCCAAATGTAACAACGCAATTGTCTTGGTTACAAATTTTACCAGTCATACATCTTAGACGACACGGCAGTTCTTCGGGACGACTGTGGTCAAAAAGCAATGAAAATAGGACACCTATTATGGTCCTGTTGGACGTTGATTCCTTTGTAGGAACCCATGATAACAGGTTTCTCTAAGGTAATGGCCCTCTTCGACGTTGTAAGGCAAAAATAACAACAATGTTCTCTCTGATTCTGATTGGTACGTCACCATCCTCTGGATAGAGTATTATGTGACGGGGGTGTGTACGCAATGCGGCGGCTTTTGGTACGTGGTCAGACGGGACTTGAAAGTCTCGACTGAGTCACTCATGACAGTCTCTAGTGGCAGGTTGTTCCATTCGGGAATAGTTCTTGGGTAGAATGAATTTCTGTAGGCTGAGGTGTTGGTTGAGAGGTGGTTGAATTTGTACGGGTGGTTAGATCGGTTCCTGTTGTTGCTGTGTAGTAATTTAGAAGAGTCTATGGCAATCTTGTTATTCACTATTTTGTACATCATTGTTAGTCGGGACTGCTTCCTTCGACTTTGGAGACTGGACCAGTTCAGTTTTTCTAGCATGGCTGTTACGCTGCTTCTTCTGTCATGGTTAGCACAGACAAATCGTGCAGCTCTTCGCTGTACAGCTTCCAGGCAGTCGATGTCGTTTCCCTGGTATGGATCCCAGACGGATGAAGCATACTCGAGTGTTGACCTGACGAGGGTTATGTAGGCTGTTTCTTTAAGTTTAGTGGGACACTGATGGAGATTCCTGCGTAGGAATCCAAGAGTGCTATTAGCTTTCTTTACTGCTTTGTCGATATGCGTTCTCCATTTGGCGTCACTACTGAGTAAGACTCCCAGGTATGGATTCTGTCGGACTTGCTCTAGCACAGAGTCATGTAGAATATAGGTTCCAGTGATTGCTGATCTTCTTCGGTGTAGTTTCAACACGTAGCACTTCTTAGGGTTGAACTTCATTTGCCATCTGATGGACCAGGCTTGCAGTGAGGCTAAATCTTTCTGTAGTTGTACTTGATCTTCTGCTGACTTGATAGATCTATATAATAAACAATCATCTGCGAATAGGCGCACTTGTGACTGGACCTCAGCTGGCAGGTCATTAATACAGCATAGAAAAAGTAACGGTCCTAATACTGTGCCTTGTGGAACTCCTGATGTGACTTGCACCAGTTCTGAAAATTCACCATTAACCAAGACTCGTTGGGTTCTGTTTGATAAAAACGCCTGGATCCATTTATGTACTGTTCCATTTATTCCATAGTGATGTAATTTGCTAAGTAGACGGTTATGGGGTACGACATCAAAAGCTTTAGAAAAGTCAAGTATTATGACGTCTACTTGGTCATTATCGTCATATCTCTGAAGGATGTCTTGCATAGTGATTAATAGTTGGGATTCACAGGAGTGGCCTCTACGGAATCCATGCTGTAATGTTGATGGAATCTTATTGTCTTCCAGGTGTTGACGTAGGTGTTTACAGACAATATGCTCCATGAGCTTACAGGATACACTTGTGAGACTCACAGGTCTAATATTATTTTTCCGGGAGATGACAATTCCCTTTCTTGAAAATTGGGGTAATGTTTGCTTGTCGCCAGTCATCTGGTAGGATACCTTCAGACAAGGACTGATTAAAGATGAATGTAAGTACCGGAGCTATTTCTTCTGAACACAGTTCTGTTGGGGATGCTGTCCGGGCCTGACGCCTTCCCTGGGTCTAGTTGAGAAAGTAGTTTAGCTACACCATTAACTGTGATATCCAGGGTAGGTATTCCAGGATGAGGTTGACCTTCAATCTCTGGGAAGGAGGAAAACTCTTCTGTAGTGAATACAGACTGGAATTGGTGGTTTAATATTTCTGCTTGATGTTTATTTTTGTGAAGAGCTGGCCGTTTTTCTTCATTGAAGCTATGCCGGTATTATCTTGCCTTTTGCTCTTAATGTAGTGCCAGAAGGGTTTGGTGTTCTTTGTTTCTAGGGAGTTTTCTAGGAGAGTGGACACATAGGAAGTATGCGATTGTCGTATGCTCTTCTGTACATGATGATGTCTCAGAGATGTCTCGATGAATTCAGGATTCTACGGAGGACAACAAGGGAACACTATTCACCCAGAAAATTCAGTATTCTGCGTAAGGCAAGAAGACAACGATGTTTTCCCAGCAAGTTTTAAAGGAATGGGTATACTAGGTAAGGCAACAATACAACAGTGTTCTCCCAGAAATGTTTTAAGGACTTCGGTAATAAACGTTAGACAACAAGACAACAATGTTCTCCAAGAAATTATTAATGACTTCAGTAATGCTGGGTAATGTGAATGGTGGACGTGTACACGCCAGCTCTTGATATGGGAATATGTTTAGAGCGATATCGAGCTAAATCGGCTCATTTTCACAGCCCAGGAAGACTAAACAATCAATGCATGGAATCTGTGTGTCAAAAAAGTATGTATCCTTGACTTTGAGACTGATTCTAGCAATGTCAATGTCGCTAACTTAGAGTGGTGACGTTGAGTGTAACTCAGGTCCCAAGACCACGGGACAGTCGACTCTCTCACAGGAGGATACAGGGACAGTGGAACTCACCAGCATTTACTCCACAGATGATATTATGAATGCCATCATTGGACTGAAATCTGGTGTGAAAACTGTTAACGATCTACTCAACTAGACGGGAAGGTGAGCAATATGGCGTCTCAGGTGAGAGAACAACGAGACGAGATAAACAAGTTGAGTGAAGAAAATAAACATATGTGTGACCAGTTGACTGCTATGAAAGATAAACTCGATGACTATGAATCAAGATCTAGACGCAATAATTTGCTGTTTCACGGCATAGAAAGTGAACTCAACGAAACCTCAGAAAGTTCGGAGAGCAAAGTTCGTGATTTTATTCGAGATTCCCTGGACATGCAGCAAGCAGACGACATCCTTATTAAGATGGCCCTACGACTTCGGAACGGAAAACGAAATCCGCCAATAATTGCGAATTTCGTTCTCACGAGTGACAGGAACGCCATCCTTTTCAGCGCGAAGAGGAAACTAAAAGAGAAAGGTGATACAACACAACGAGTAACGGAGGATCTCACACAGCGAGTACGGGAAGCACAACGATCTCACACAGCGAGTACGGGAAGCACAACGATCTCACACAGCGAGTACGGGAAGCACGACGATCTCACACAGCGAGTACGGGAAGCACGACGATCTCACACAGCGAGTACGGGAAGCACGACGATCTCACACAGCGAGTACGGGAAGCACGACGATCTCACACAGCGAGTACGGGAAGCACGACGATCTCACACAGCGAGTACGGGAAGCACGACGATCTCACACAGCGAGTACGGGAAGCACGACGATCTCACACAGCGAGTACGGGAAGCACGACGATCTCACACAGCGAGTACGGGAAGTACGACGATCTCACACAGCGAGTACGGGAAGCACGACGATCTAACACAGCGAGTACGGGAAGCACGACGATCTCACACAGCGAGTACGGGAAGCACGACGATTTCACACAGCGAGTATGGGAAGCACGACGATCTCACACAGCGAGTACGGGAAGCACGACGATCTCACACAGCGAGTACGGGAAGCACGACGATCTCACACAGCGAGTACGGGAAGCACGACGATCTCACACAGCGAGTACGGGAAGCACGACGATCTCACACAGCGAGTACGGGAAGCACGACGATCTCACACAGCGAGTACGGGAAGCACGACGATCTCAAACAGCGAGTACGGGAAGCACGACGATCTCACACAGCGAGTACGGGAAGCACGACGATCTCACACAGCGAGTACGGGAAGTACGACGATCTCACACAGCGAGTACGGGAAGCACGACAATCTCACACAGCGAGTACGGGAAGCACGACGATCTCACACAGCGAGGACGGGAAGCACGACGATCTCACACAGCAGAGGACGGAAGGACGACGATCTCACACAGCGAGTACTTGAAGCATGACGATCATTCGCTCCATTTTACTCAGATGCTCTCAAAGCTGGTTTAAGATACGCCACGATAAATTAATCGTCGATGGAAAAGTACAAGAACGTCAACAAGTGTATTTCAGTAGCACCGCGACAGTCACAGGACACAGTTGATTCTCTCGACCACGCCCCCTATATTTACACGTTCCAGCACAGCGAAATGAGGACTCGACCAAGGCTCCATAATTATTCTCGGTTGGAATATTGAAGGATTAAATAAACACGTAAGTTCTTCTCATAATGACTTTGTGAATTTCTGTGGTAAATATGATGTAATCGGATTTTGTGAGACATTAAAACACCCAAATGATATCGACATGTTATAGTCCAGATTTCGATCACATCTGTGACATCACTCCTGCAGGCCTAGTTCAACAATGTTAATCGTGGCGGTAGGCCTCATTTATCATCGGATGTTGATTATTGGCCTGACCCCACGTTTAACCGATGAAGGCTATTTTCTCGGCGCAAAATTCCAACGCTGTGATCGTCGGAACGAAATTTGCTTCAAAACCACTGAAAATGTTCATGACAAATTACAAACACCCTATATATGCATAGTTTAATGCAAAATGGCGCTTTCCATAAGCGGAAAGAAGCAGAGTTTCAATAGGCAAAACAAAAACAGCTATGATGAATATAATGACATGAACTTGTTGACAAATGATTAAAATCAGTTTCTAGCTCAAAAATATTCCTGTGAATCAATGGTATGCTTACTTTAGGAATCTATTACAATGTGAATCGGTTGATGGTTTTATTGATGAGACATTGGGTAAGGATATAAGTGACAATATTGAATCACAGCTGAATGATAAATTTTCAGAACATGAAGTATACTCAAGTCTACAAAATATCAAGAGTGGCAAATCAGCAGGGCCAGATGGGATAGTTGATGATTTTTTCAAGGCTTCCAAAAATTATATCACACCACTATTAACTAGATTGTTCAATAAGCTTTTTGAAGAGAATATCTTTCCTAAGACTTGGGGAAAGAGTTGCATCTGCCCCTTGCATAAATATGGTCATAAACTGGACCCAAATAACTTCAGAGGAATTTCATTGATCAACACAATGTGTAAACTCATTACCTCAATAACCAGCAACAGATTACATCAATGGTGTGAAGATAATAATATAATCTCAGAGTCACAAGCAGGTTTTAGACATCTATCAAAGAAGAAGGGGATATTTTATTGTCTGTTTATTGACTTTACCAAAGCCTTTGACTGCATCAATCATCAAATATTGTTCAAGAGTCTTATGAGCATAGGTGTGAAGGGAAAATTTATGAAGTTTATCATCAAGATGTATTCCCCCCTGAGTGCATGTGTAAGAACTAATACTGGATTATCATCTTATTTTAACTGTAATCTTGGCACAAGGCAAGGATGTTTCTTAAGTCCCAGAATGTTTATAATTTTTATAAATCAATTATCTCAAATACTTGAGAATGATGGTGGAAGAGGTATATTTATATCTTCACAAATCAAGGATGTCTATTCTCTATTGTTTGCTGATGATGTCTCATCTGTATCTGACAGTGCTATGCAACTTCAAAAGAAAATCAATGTTGTCCAAAAGTTTTGTGCACAGACCGGAATGAAGGTGAATCTGAATAAGACTAATAATTGTATTTCGCAATCGAGGTCCTCTTAGGGAGAAGTGGTTTTTAAATGGAACACAGATTGAAGTTGTAAACATGTATAGATACCTGGGTATTGTATTTACTCCAAAGTTGTCATGGACAAAAGCAAAATCATGTCTATCATCAAAAGCGAGGAAGGCTATATTTTCTATCTATACTTATCAAAAGCTCTTGGGATACATCAATCATTATGAAGTTTTTAAGATAGTTGACTCTATGGTTGCACCGATACTATGTTACGGTTCAGAAATATGGGGAACTAGCTACTGTAAAATCATTGAAAGTGTGCATACAAGATTTTGTAAATCATTTCTGAAAGTTAGTAAAACTACCACCAACTAAATGGTTCTTGGAGAGTGTGAAAGAGTTCCCCTCCAATTTCAATATCTCTCCAGATCACTGGTGCAGATTGATGCACATGCCACGGAATAGACTTTCCTATCAACCGTATCAAATGATGAAAACTTTAGATGATAACGGTAAAACATCATGGGTTTCTCATATAAGGATGGTATTAGTTCAATATGGATTCGGCTTCTTATGGATTTCACAAGACATTGGCTGCATTGCAACATTCATGAACATGTTTAAACATATATTTTATGACTGCTTCACCCAGGATTGGCACGCATCACTTCTTTCATCAGCGAAATGTATTTATTATTCACAATTCAAATCACTTCTCAGAGTTGAACCATATCTAACCAGTAAATTGCTACTAAACCAGCAGAAAATAATAACTCAGTTTCGATGCTGTAACTTCAGACTTGCAGTGGAATGTGGTCGACATACAAACACCCCATATGATGATCGTATCTGCATCTATTGTCACTATTGGACTACATTGAAGACGAATTTCATGTGCTTTTGATATGTTATAATTATTCCCAACAAAGAAATGACTGTTTTCCGAATTATCTGACTCAACCACCGACAACTGAAACTTTCCTTCGATTGATGTCATCGGACAATATCTTAATATTAAAATCACTGAGTAAATACCTCACACAAGTTCGCCGCATTATAAATATTCAGATAAAACAGTAAACTTATCTCAGCATGTATATTCATAAATCATGTTGTAATATGTATGTTTTATGGACCAAAGGCCTAAACTACTGAATAAATATGTATGTCTGTCTGTCAGTAAAATACGTAAAGCAACAAGACAAACATGTTCTCCGAAAGAGTTCTCAAGGACTACATTTTATGTCTCGTAAGACAACAAGACAATGGGCTCCAAGAAAGTTCTCAAGCAAGTGTTGCAGTATTCTACGTGAGGCAACACAACAACCAAGTCCTAAATAGTTGCCAATTCTAGTTAGGTAATAAGACAACACTTTCCATATCGTCGACGTCCTCTTTAACGTTAACCAATATAACAAAATTGGACGTCAAAGAATCAGTTCTGAATTCAGACAACAAGAATTGTTTCAAGTCTTCCTCTATGACGTTGGTACTTTGAGACGACAATTTACTTCGTCTTCTCGATCAGTCACTTCGTCACGAAATGTTAAATTGTTTTCTGAAAATACTTATGTTGTATTGTTTGTTGAAATTAATCAAGTGCAAACGAAAACTGTACTATAAAACAGAATACCCTAAAACTGTAATACAAAACAGCAATGCATTAACATTGAAATACAATTCAGCAATACCCTAAAACTATAATACAATCAGCTATACCCTAAAACATGTTATACAAAGCAGCAATACCCTAAAAGCCCTGCTATAAAACACCAATACCACACTGCATTGCTGTATAAAAGTACTGCAGGGCAATAATGGAGAGGATAACGACTGTACTCACATGCGTACACGAGATCTCTAGTTGAGAAATCGTGATGTTCCGCTCCTAAATGTATACAATCTTGGTCGTCTTAAAAACTCGGTCAAGGATATTAATCTGTACAGGAACGAATTAAACACAGCCACTATAAGTAACGGTAACAGTTTGTCTGACAAGATTCAAGAATTTTATTTCTTTTTGTATAAATGTTTTAATATGTTTGTGCATATTAGGATCTATACATAGTGATAAAGTTATATTAAAAGCTTGTCAATGCAGAAAGGACATTGTTATTATTGCAGTGGAAAATATAGAAAGGAACATTTGAATTGTTTAAAAATTATGACCTCATATTTATAGTTTTAGTCATGTTTGGAGTCAGGAAATTTTGATAAAGAGATGAATTTACTAAAGATGCTAGATTTAAGGGTTCTGGGCATACAAATAAAACAAATTAATTGTTATCATAGGCAAATGTTTTCTTTAGAAAAAAGCATTTACAAATGGAATATATTGCTAAATTTGTTTCGCTCTGTTTCTCACTTATTTACCCAGTTTAGTAAAACCAAAGGTTATTTTTGGTAGAAATTTTACGAATGATAGGTGATACAAAAAGGGAAGAACGTGTGTTACAGTGATGCGAACACTTGTGTCGTCACTGATTGTCAGTGATTTATTCATATTTGCTTGGAATTTAATGCTTCAACGACTTTGGAATGACAATTGATTTTGAACAATTCCCTTGACTTGACTTTATCATTTCCTGCGAAAATGCAAAGTGCAAGCACGACGAAATGATAAACTAATTTTGTAGATATGTAAATATGTAGAACCAAGTTCAAGCTGTTCATATTCATAAAATAATTCTACTGGTCAGCAACAGATTGAATTTGTCAAGTTTATCTCGCTATTCTCTTATCTCAGTGGCATAAATCTTAGTTTGGTTATAGAGTTCCACCACAGCCACACCTTATGTTGATACTCTTACATATAGTAGATAACACAACACATGGACGTACAGCCAACATGCAACTTTCGAAAGTAACCATTTCTACGTTCATTGAGACATCAATACACTAAACGCCAAAAGAAGAGTTACACCTCTTTGAATATAGATATCATAAAACGTTATGTGTTCAGATGAACTTGGTTTGTTGTGTTTTAACATCGCCATAGTTTCATGGGTGGAATCGATTGTCCTATTTCCGATCATAGCAAAATGGAAGGGATTTTTTTTAAAGTCATAAAGTGAACCAAAATGTTATTGTCTTCTTTGATTATGTATGCACATTTATAAACAATGAAATCAGTTATGTTTTGGACAATGCAATGTTTCTCTTTTAAACGCAAGTCCATGGTTCTAAGATAAACATTTTGGTTAAAATGTATTCTGACTCTTTTAGGAAGCGTTAAACGATTAAATTTGTCTCTAAATTTTACGAACAAACTAACTAGTTTAAACACTCCAGGGGTGGTGAAATCGCCTTTTCAACATGGAATTTGGCCAAAATGTTTGGCAAGTATGTTTAAACGATTATTGAATGTAGAAATTTAATTGATAAAAGATGTTGAATATCTAAATGACGTCTTCTATCTTTGACGTATCATCACTGTAGGACGTCATGAAACAGGCCAATAGTCCATTTTCAATTGTTATGTTTTAAAAGGCGTATCTTTCAGAAACATGAACAGATAATGTTTCAAAAACTATAAAATTAATTCACTTCACTTCTGGAGAAAGATGCAGCCTTGTTTCAGTCGTCAGTATTAGTTATGGATTATTATATCATGTATTTTTGTTGGTTGCGTTTCAAGTGAGTTTACTAATTTAAATACACATTCCTATATTTCACTGTCAACTTTCACTTTTTAGCTCAGCTGGCAAGAAAGGCCCGATGGGCTTATGGCATGGCATGGTGTCCGGCGTCCATCCGTCCATCCGTCAATCAGTCTGTAAACTTTTCGCATTTTCATCTTCTTCTCCAGAACCACTTGGTCTTGGGAGCTGAAATTTTAAATTGTAGATTTCATGACCCCGTGACCTCAAATGGGGTCACAGGGGTTACAACCCCAAAAAACTATTTTCATCTTCTTCTACAGTTCCAAAAGGTCTAGAGAGTTGAAAAGTTGTATGCAGACTCCTTGGCTAATGGGGATTCTAAATTGTAGATTTGGTGACCCCGTGACCTCAAATCGGGTTACAGGGGTCACAACCCCCAAAACCTATTTTCATCTTCTTCTCCAGTTCCAAAAGGTCTAGAGGGCTGAAAAGTTGTGTGCAGACTCCTTGGCCAATGAGGATTCTAAATTGTAGATTTCGTGATCATGCGACCCCAAATATAGTTCACAGACGTCATGACCTGAAGAGCTATTTCATCTAGAGATTTGATGTGCTCTTTAAAGGGAGGTAATTTAAAGGAAACAACAGTAATGAATTAAATCTTCAAGTGTGACTTTATTTGTAGGGGATTTTATCTCTGGCCTTAAAGATAGATCAGAGGGGTAAGGACCTCAAGACCTATTTCATCTTCTTCATTTAAAGTGCTTCCTTTGTGTTATACCTCTGACCTAGTTATACCGTACCATTTTGAATTAGTTAATGTATATAAAGCCTGATGAGCTACAGAGCCCATGGCTCTATTTTGAATACGGATGTCACAACTGTATATATGATGGACATTAATGTGTTTGGAAGGTGCCGATTTCCTGGTCTTGCTACTCGCTTTCAAACACGTCCAGTGTGCCATCATCAATAGCGACGTCAACGTAGTCGGCCACATCATGTGTAATCCCACCAATGTAATTGAACTACATGTACCTGTTAGATCGAAGTGCTACACAAACTATCATAAATATTCATATTACAAAATTTGAGACAATCGAAATTGTCTGACAGAAAACAATGAAACTTCACGGACTTGATATGTTTGACTCCATGACCTCAGTTTGTAATCTAGTTCAACCAATTTGACCAATTATGTTTTACTTTGCCCTATTCTAATAAAACAAATACTGGTTATTTACGTTTGACCCAGAACTCCATTAAAACTTATTCATAAATCCCTGAGTACCCTTTCTCATTACCATTAAGTGTTATTGAAATGCGATGAAGACCTTTATTCGAGGAAAACCCAATGACTTCCATATGACAAACCGGGTACTTAATTTTCATCCTTAACATTTGTATTACAGCTGTGTATTCTCCACTGGAAGCCTCTAGTAATCTAAATATAGGACAAAGTGACCCACCTTGTCGCCCACCTTAGACTGTTTCTTCCCAGGTGGGTTTCTGTTGTTTTAACCAAAACCTGAAGACTTGTGTTATCCTTACCATACTGACAGAACCTTACGTTCAATCAACAACAAGCACAACAGTCAGTGTATAAGCCTCACGAACCAGTGTTGACAATTCTCTTATTTACAGGTTGTGAACTGAAGAGCTGTTATTTTAGAATTAGGGTCAACCTGAATTGACAATTGAAGGGAATACAGCATAATTTGCAGACCAAGCAAAAAATCAATTTAATGGGGATGATGTCACCATTCTGACTTGTCAATACAGTCAATGACAGAAATCTTAAAATAAAGCAGGTCATATATACTACTCAAAAAAGGAAACGCATAGCAAGTTATTTTCTCATATAATGTTTATGAGTATGAGTTTAATGAGTATAAGCATATACCTAACCAGAATGTTTATGGTGAACATTGCCTTATCCATATCTGAGTTTGAATCCATGGTCATCGATAACAGAACACAAAAACACAACAGAATCTGTTTTCCTCAAGAATTGTTAAAAAAAATAGTGAACGTGATGAGATTTGTGCAAATTTTGCAAACACATTTTTTGGAACATTTTTAATAAAAACCAGGGGTTCTGATTGTTATCGCTAATGGGCCATAGAACCTGGATATGGGACAATCCGGGTCAACTGAATGTCCAGGTCATGAATGGCTGCTAGCGAACCGAGTGGCCAATGCATGACGATGATTTGAGACAAAATGTGGAGGTAGCGATATACGGACTGTTTGTAGCATGGCTTTTGGAATAATGATCGGATTGTGACCATTTATAGCTCATTTTGTGGGGAAATCATTCAGCTTTCGTATCGTAGTCATCGACTGTGCCATAAAAAATGTTTTTGATGCGAAATATGAGTTTGAATGAGAATGGGGTGGTTTCGTCGTTACATCCCTTTCCTTTTATATAGTAATAAGGTATGGTCTATATAGGTATATGTCTTTCAAACGCTGTTTCTAATCAATCAATTTTTATTATGAATGAGTGTTGGAACCTTCAAATACATTGCAATCTTGTAATGAAAGAATAGCAAATTAAAGTCTTTGTTCACATGTCACATGATAATAATGGGTCCGGGTAATACGATGGGTGCCTGGGTCTTAGTCAGTACCCACCCGTACAAGGAATCCGGGTTATCCGTTCCAGCGCTACTGCAGACCCTAACTGCTTTGTTTCTGGCTTTGCGGCAGGTGTACCAGAACATTCCCAGAGACTTCATCAGGAATCTGATACAATCATTGGAGCGCCGATGCCAGGCAACCATGGATGTTAATAGTGGTCACCCAAGATATGGGGGGCTACGTGACCTTGACCGCCTTTCTTTGTCAATTTGTAACGTTCCAGCTATTATTGAGTAATACATGTTCAATCATGTTTTCTTTATAAATGTCAAGTAAACCTCAAACTTACGTCTATAAATATATGATTATTATCAACTAGGTTTTCTTTAGTAGTGTATAATGTTTATTTTTGGAATTTGAATTGTTCATGTTTAGCTATAATTTGAACAACATTGTGATGCAATGGTCCGAACTGTGAGAGCTACTGAATTCCTAAAGTGTGCAAGGAGATAGTACTGGCAACTGAGTCTGTTGTGAAAGTTGAATGTAACAGTCCTCTCCTTGAAAAATAGGCATATATAAAAAGAGAAAGGAGCCCTTTAGTGTGTGCGTGGTTAAAGGTATTGTAAGTTCTGGAAATTACATCTGTACATAAGAAAATAATAAGAAACAGTAAGAACATCGGCAGGAGAACTCAGTAAGTTATGTTAATATAAGTTGTTCAAAATAACTGATTATATTCGAAACGATCCATTCTTCGATTACCTAATTTGTAAGAACAGGAAGACGAGTTTGAGATATTGCTTGTTTGTTTACTTGTTTGTTTGTTTGTCTGTTTAAAGGCTATTGTAGATATTTCAGCAATGCAATCCAGAGTTATCTTGTAGCTGAGGCACAACCCCCCGCCGTTCTGAGTCCGTCACTAGTAATAGTCTACCTATCTCAAGGCACAACGAGGATAAGTGATTACTGAGAGCATGATGCTTCAGGTGTTTTCTCTTGTGCATAAACTGTGGCAATCACATCATTCAAAAACATCAGCAGTTTAGTGGAACGTGTCCTAAAACATGAACTACCCCTGAATTTATACAATCCTCATTGCAGATACCTCCATTGTCCATTTTTAAAGTCACTGTGTCGCAAAGCTTACCATCTGTCTGTGTCGATTCGACCCGTGATGTCTGTACTTCTGATAAGGGCACAGTGGGTCAAGATGAATCATTGACCTTGACCTGTGAGAAACCGATGACAGGACGTTATTTGTAGATCAGCAAAATGCTCTCTGACTTGCGTCTTGAGAAGACTAAAAACTAACCTCTTCCAATGTCAACCCTCTTTTTAATAAAGTCATGGCAAGGTGCTCCTTCTACGTTTTCGACAAGTTGTCAGTATACTACTGCATCCGTAACTATGACCACCTGTTTTATTTTCAATCCATTAATTTAATTTTAGTTTTATTTGAGCATGCAGCTGTTTTCTTAGTGTTACTCAAATGAGTCAACAAATGTTCAGCTACAGACAATGCATCCTCTTGCTATGACTTTCTACGAAAATGTGTTTTTGTGTGCTTTCCCTATCTGTTACTTTTATACTTTTTCTGAAGCAACGGGAAACATGAGCAGCAAACTGTCAATCGGTTTCAGCTTCAATATCCATTTTTCAGACCCAGAATGTATACACCAAATGATTACGTCCATAGAACATTCATTTTCCAATTACAGTGACGGTTACTGGCGAGGAAAACAATGTTAAGTTATTCTGATTTCTAAATTGCATTTTCCACATACAATTTCTAACCATAAAAGAAAGAAGGCTACAATCAGAAGGACCTTGTATGATATTACTACAAATGTACAAGTTGCCTGTTCATGACCATTGTTTTATTATTTACTTGTGAACATGGATATTGACATCGTGACTTGAACCTCCCAAGGTGAAGTCTTTTCTCAAAGAATTCACTTCTTGGCCATTGACTTTCACATTGATTTGGTAGCTGCCATGGAAACCACGAACTTTAAAGGAGTTGCCTGGCTTGTGGTGAACCTTGGTCATCCACTTGTTCTCCAGGAGATCCAGCACTCTTTGTCCAGCAGCGTTTATCTGGAAACAATAGCAACAGTGCTGACAAGGTGACCAGGGTAAGAACAGTGACAACAATAGCAATGCTAAGAACAATGACAATGACAACAGCTATGACAATGGTGTATACCGTGACACTGATGACATTGACATGAATAGTGACAACGATGCAAAGGTAGGAACAATGGCTAACGTTGACAAGAACTGTGACAGTAACAATAATAACCATGGTAAGAACGGTGACAACGATGGAAATTTAATACCAATGACAATGGCAAAACAGTGACAACGATTATCATGGTAAACAAAAGCGCGACGATGACATTGATATGGCCAGTGACAATGAAAAGTGACACAATGACAAAACATGACAAAAATTACAATGGAAAAAGGGTGAGAACAGTGACAACAATAGCAACGCTAAGAATAGTGATACCGATGGTAACATTGACACTGCTCATATGACCGTTGATTTTCAATTACATTATCTTTATCTCCTTAATATACACATCAAACGAGTTCTTCTCTTTCTGAAGTTATCCCCAGAGACAGGGGTTTATGTTCATTTCCCAAATATACACATCAAACGAGTTCTTCTCACTCTGAAGTTCTCCCCGGAGACAAGGGTTTATGTTCATTTCCCAAATATACAAATCAAACGAGTTCTTCTCACTCTGAAGTTATCCCCGGAGACAAGGGATGCAGGGCTGCCCCTCCAGTGATGTTTGTCCCAGAATCCCCAGAAAAGAATCCCATGTACAGCCGGGTGTCCATAGAACGCTTCCAGAGCCGTGGCATACCAGTCTGCTCTCTGGTTCTCGTCGTTTGTGTACACGTCTAGCTCCGTCACCCAGATCGGGAGGCCAGCCTCGGCTATTGTGTCAAGGTGCTCCTGCAGGGAAAGATAACCGTACTAAACGAGCTTACGTGTTGGACCATTTTATTAACTGAATCGTCATCTGCATTGCTAGTTCATGCACTCTCAATTTCAGGTCAGTCCGTGCTATGAAACCAAGGTGTTCCAGAAGTGAGAACATAAGGTGTTAAAGGAACCTCCAAGTAATTATATTGTGTATTGAAACATTTATTGATTTAATATGAACGTGGGTTAATACTAAATCGTATATTAGTTTTACTGCATTAATGTAGCTGATATATCTCATCGAAATATGCACATCGTGTTACCAGCATGAAATTTGGAATCTACACATCTTATATCCTTCATTTTACATAATAGTCATATTCCTCCCTAAATATTGAAAACTGACTGAAGACCTTAACCTGTAATGCAATGACCTTAGAGTACATTGTGGTATTGACATACATGACATATGTTTTACGGTCCGTCCCCATAGTGCGATGAGTTCACTGTAGTTACGTTATGAGAACATCCTAGTCGAACCAACTTATTGACTGACAAATCATGTAGCACGTGCAGGCCGGTACTACAAGTTGTTACT
The DNA here is from genome assembly GCA_936450465.1 of Gibbula magus. Classification (NCBI taxonomy): domain Eukaryota; kingdom Metazoa; phylum Mollusca; class Gastropoda; order Trochida; family Trochidae; genus Gibbula; species Gibbula magus. The sequence goes on from OW388291.1 coordinate 6,302,222, forward strand.
ACAAATCCCATAGTATGAATGCGGGTCTTATCACATCAGAACAGAACTTAGTTAAGTTTGACCTTGATGAGGGTTGGATCAGGAGCGACGTCGTTGGGGAAGTGACACTGGACCCCCATCCCGTCCAGACCGACATGAGCGTTCTTGATTCTCTTCCCCTGTTGTCTGTATGCCTGTGACAAGCACCATGGAGACAATTGTTATATAAAAAAATTCCTTACATAATATTAAATAATAAGTTTTGTTGTTTTTGGGTCACAAAAGTTTAAGGGACACCGGGACCAAAGAAAATCAATAGTTGTCTACTTGTCATAGTTGTTCTACGCACAGAGTTAGCTCCCTTCCTGTCTCTGGTTTGTTGTTGGTTTCGGAGTGTACACGTCTAGACTGTTTACAATGTTTTAGATCCACCTGGAAGGTTCTATTAGTGTCTATGACTTTTTTGAGAATAAATAGGACAGTGTGTGTGGAACAGACTGACATTCTATACTTTAGATTCTACACTTTGGATAATGTTTTGGAATTTGCTTTGTGTCTTATCATGTTCAAGAAGCTCAGTGTAAATACATAGAGGATATTTTCTTTTCTTGACTAATACCATGCTTATCTCGTCGAGTGAGGTAGAAAGATATAAAAAGAAAATAAAGAAAAAGACAAATATATATATATATATAACTTTTCTACCTCACGATATGAGATAAACATGGTATTTGTCAAGAAAAGAAAAAGTTTCTATTTATTATATGACCAAATCCTTGCATATTCACCGAAATCGACTTGCATTTACGTTAAGTCGGCTCCAGAATGAGCCTGCTGCCTCAGCAACAATTCGACGTCATGAACTTGTCATGACGTCGGAGCATTGTTTTATGACGTCAGGTCATTGTTATATCAGTCACTAGTGACTCATAACACGTTCCATTGATATGTTCACTAGTGACTGATTTTCATTGATAGATCCCGGTATTTCACCTGCAATCATATAATAAATTCAAGAATTCTAACAGATGGGACTATTATAAGACATTTATGGAACTCTATTAGTATATTTGTGACGCTATTATATCTCTGATGTATCTGTTTTGCAAACATGTATAACTAATCTGATTAGTTTGAAAATAACTATGGACTCATATGTCATGGTAAGCAATTCGGTAAAGTAAGATGACTAGAGCATGTGGTATCGCAATCTTCCACATTGTTGCCGAATTTTTTTAATTTAAGGATGTTCGCTCCTCAAATTTATAGAATTAAACTTTTTTTTCTAACTTATATTTTTTAAAAGATCAAAGTATATGATTGGAAAATCAGCATTAAAAAATAGGGGGTAGTGTGGGTTTTTTTGAGATATGACGCCTGTAAGAAGTACAATTTTAACATGGGAGTCTATGGGAAAATGAGAAAAAAACTACTAAAAACTTTCAAATACTACATTTCTAGAATTAAACTTTTATTCCTTTTTTGATATGTTACAAAGTTCATTTTACCCTACCGAAATCAATGAAAAACTATATATGGTAGTGTGGGTTTTTTTGAGCTTTGACACAAAATGTACCTTCAAAACCCCCTTTTTTTAGTCAAATTTAGGCCATTTCTGCTGTTTAAACACTTTTTAGAGGTTCTAAGGTCACATTTTCATTATTTCATATGTTTTTTAAAATCATGTAGATGATGTAGAATATCATGAAGTATATAAAGATGAGAAAAAATCTTGACTTAATCATATTTCATTTTTGAAGTTCAACCGGAAGGAGCGGACATCCTTAACAAACTGTAGAACTATAGAGCATGAGAAAATATTGTCATGCATTTACACAAAAGCCTGAAGACCGACAGTATTGTTGAACACCACGGCATGAGTTTAGACGTTGTAGAGTCATTACGAATTTGTTAACAAGAACCTTCATTCAAAATGTGTCATGTTCATTGTATATATACCACAGAGAGTCCACCGGATGTGACGACACCAAAATCGTTGAGGAAGAGGGCCATGTTGGGATCGGCATGATTCGCTATACGGAACACCTCGATGTCGTAGTTCCTGTCGTGGAGGACGTCCTGGAACCAGTGGAAGTGAAGGTTCTCGTTGTTCACGTCCCAGTGTTCCACTCTGAAGAGAACATATCACAGAACTATTGGCGACGTGAATATGTGTAGGAACACACATCATACAATTATTAGTGAGGAGAGTTTGATCATTATTTTGTCTTTCGCTTTTCCATGGACATAGCTTTCTTTTGAAGTAACATCCTAATCTCAAGAAAACAGAATCGAAATATTTGAATTAAATTTAATTTACTACAAAATTTGGGTAGATAAAAATGGTAGATAATCCCGGTTTATCCTAACCTCTTCAATTGTAACTTAAGTTACGATAGTGCTCTCCTCACTACAAATGTAATTTAAATGACTCAAACCCCTCTTAAATTACTCTTCTTGGTTTATTGACTACAAATGAACATTTGATTAGAGAGTTTTGATTTTATCTCTACATTCTACATCTACTCTGAAAATCCAATGACTCACAAGTTCTTGGTTTTGCCGATGGCCTCATTTATGTGATGGCTGACCGCGTCCCTCAAGTTATTCCCTCTCAGGGACCTCACCCAACCGGGGACAGACTTCTCTTCGACCAGATGAGGTTGTGGCCACGTACCTTGATTCTGTCAACAGGAGGCCAATTTATTATTACTAAATACATATCTCCATATTATTTCCTTTTTATACTTCTATGCGTGTTAGAGGATATTGATTTGAAAATAGAGTCGCTCTGTAGCTTAGCATTTCCATCCTGTCTCAGGATAAAACTATACGCTCCTCCACTTACATACCCTGGGTGCAATGCTTATTTGGGGCTTGCACCCAGGGTATATAAGTGAAGTGGAGCTTATACGTTTTACCCTGATGCTGTCAATAGGAGGGGATTCTATCGTTACAGAAATATGCTTACTATCTTTTCCTTTTCATACTTCCTTATTCCAACTTTAATGGTGTGTCCGTGTTTTTTTTATATTTTAAAGGGGCCATGAGGCTCTGAAGTTTAACATTTCAGGATTAAGATTTAGGAATTGTACAACAACATTATCAACAGTATCAACAACATTATTATATACAACTTTTGTATTTGAAAAAAGGACATTGGCAATCCGTGAATGGTATAACTATACAACATATAAACAAGAAAAGCCTTTAAAAATGCATAATTGGAGGCATTTTGTTAAGGCTATATAATAGTATAAAAAGGATATGTATGAAGATTGAATTGTGGCCATTTTGGGGATAAAAGCTTTGATTACTAATAAAACAATCAGTTGTTCAATTTAAATGTCGACAATAAAAGAATTGTACCTCGATCGTTTAAGTTGTGTGATAGAGGTATATACTAAAATATTAATTTACATACATTATTTATTCATAAATAAAATTCTATTACATATATTCTACCATTTAAAAATAAAAGTAAATATTAAACTTCCCCGATATATTTTAACGTATTTTGAAGTATATTATGAATTTATTTAAAACGTTAATGTTGTTGTTGTGATTGCTAGATTTTAACAATACAAATATGTAGGCCTATCGTTCCTGAGACAATTAGTCAACCATTTGCTGAAACTGTTTATGATTATGGAACATGTTTCGGTTTATCTGTGGAATGGAGGCATATATGAATCTACATGTATCTCTAGTCCACGGATATGACCCTGTATCGCCATGGTTGGTGCTTTCAGTTTGGACATAAAAATGGTTGTCATGAATACGTTATCAGTTCAATGAGTTCAAAACATTTGCAAGTCTTCTTGGCATTGAAAACTTTGATAATTGAGTGGAAGGTTGGCGTGTTGAATGACCGTTAATATTATTGACTTGTAGATGCTTGAGTCGCACGGATAACGTTTGCGTGTAAAGTTTCTTGGATTTTCTGAAATAATGCACAACATTGTTACATGTCTGCTCATTTTGATGTACAATGGTTTCGAATTGAAACATCTTACGTTTACTAAAGTTGAGATTCAAAATAACACAACGCTCGTTTCAATTTGAGGTTCAGACAAAATCTCTTTTCGTAATAAATGGAGACAATTATTTCGGATAATCCACATGGTCACGTGGTTAGAATTTTGCTACATCTGTGTTCATTGGTCATATATTTTTCCAAATATATGAAGAGGCGAAGCATGATTGGTTGAACGTTTATTTTGAATATTCTAACAGTAACATAGGGTGAAACCCCAACAGTGTTTGCGCCTCCAACCAATAATAAGTAGTCTATAACCTTCGAAACATAAGCACACACATTTCGTAAAGACAAAAATATGTTGTGGGGAAGTTGTAATCGTCATTGGCCTCACATTTTTTTCAAATTTACGTTTTACTTCTGGACAAAATTACCTTGCCGCAGAGTTACAACATTTGAATTCCGACTGTCTAATGTACCAGTTCACAAACGTCCATCTGAAGGGAGTAAAGCGGAGCGGAGCGTTGATATAACAAATTATTCACTTGATAATATGATAGAACTTACCCGTGTGACCGAAGCTTGTTGATTGCACTGATAACACTGTTGTAATTAGTTTGCCCCTAGAATAGAAAGGTTTTAGTATCAATGTATGTATGAGGAGGACTTGAGTATATATTTTTCATAATGTTTCACATGTGTCATACGCCCTGTCATTTATTCCATTCTTTGGTTCGATCAGTGACGCGATATCGAAATTGTAGACTACTTTTCAACTACATGTAACTTTTAGTTGACCCATGTTTAATATACATCTGGTTATAACCTGCGCCACTCGTGAAAATATAGGCTTTCTACCTCACTCGATGAGCTGAACATGGTATTTGTCAAAAGACATATATCCTCTATGTATATGACGGAAAGCTATATTCCCCAGTCGTGTTATTTAACAAATACAGTGATGATGATCTCGCTGACAGACCAATGGTAGTCGCTCACCTTGTTTGGTTCTAATTGAGGCCATTTGAGTGCGTTCTCCATGACAGCCCAGTTGAAATGTTGGTTGATGAAGTTCTGGTATCTGCTATCTCCCGACAGATACGTGTCTGTTGATACGGCGGTACCGAACGGGAAGGACTTCTTCGTCTGTATCACCTGACAGGAACAGAGTAAGTATGTTTATTGTACCTAGATAACAGTTTAAATGGTCGACTCACATCCGTTGTTGCCAGTGTGCAATGTTAGTCTTAAAGGGGCAGAAGCACGTTTTTTCGCTCAAATTAGTTGATGAAATGTATTTGAAAAATAATGTCACTAATAGTAAAACACCATTCTCTCTTCGGAAAATCAAGTTAAAAAATTAATGTACATGGTTCCGTAAGGCTATGGGAATCGCTTTTGTCATTCGGAATAATAAATTGTGTTCACAATAAAATGGCCGCCATGCAATTTGCTTTATACGCAACTCCGTTATTACCACTACGGATAATTGGTTTGTGTAATAAGATGCTTTACCCTCTAAAGTAAATTCAAATGACATAAACTATCATTATAAATGGGAAATTTGAAAAAATAAAATTGGAAAAACGTGCTACTGCCCCTTTAAAGTTAAAAGTTATAATGAGTAAAATGCTTGTGAACGAAGGTTTTGATCTCTTTAAACAGTAATGATTCCAATATATTATACTAACATTATATAAACGTAATGTGGTCCGGTCTAGAGTCCAATGCATCTTACTAACAATATGTAAATAGAAGTAATTCAATACATGTACATACAAGTGATGGGTAGGATCTATATGTATATCTTACTGTCAATATATATACTCATGGTAAAAATGGTTGACATCCCTAAACAGAAAATGGATTTTAGCAAATTACATGCATGGATAATACATATTGTTCGATATTATGGTATTTTCGAAAATAAGTGGCACAAAAACATGATGTAAACTATATAATACTTGCCAAGTACATGTATGTATTGCGTGCGAATGAGACTCGATGAACGATTTTGTGTATATTATGGTTCAGTCGAATTTATTTTTCAAATGCAACTTTTCATTATTTATTGGAACCAAAATGAGAACACTGAAACAAGAATGAATAAATTTCATTTTTCTTATTTTCCTCTTTCTTTGGTATTTTGAAGTACAAGTGGAGAAATAGCAAATGCTCAAGGACACTAATCCCACGAGGACATCCAGTAGCAACATGTTTTATAAAAAAAAATAATAGCACCAGACAAGTTACGTTTTTTATAAAACATTTCATTCCTATAACTATTAGGGGGTGTCAACCATTATTATCATGAGTATATAAGACGAGGAATGTAACTGCCCCTGCGGCTACTCGATGGTATCAATCTAATTACGATGATCACTGAACAATATAATAATAATAATAATAATAATAGTCAATTTATATAGCGCATTATCCATGCTCAATGCATGCTCTAAGCGCTGATATATAAGTTTAAAGTCAGAGTAGATACTTACGTCAATTTCCACTTGATTGGAGTTGATGCCGGAATCAAGGGTAACGCTGGGAAAATAGATGAATATAACATGTAACTAAGGTTTGATGCATTTGATAAAATGAAAAAAAGCTTCATATCTCAGCAACCATTTATCCGTTTTGTTCACTGTACAGACGGGTTTAGTGGCATCATGGTAGTAAGGTGTTAGAAAAGTAACGGACTTAGAATATGATTATACGGCTTAAATTTAAACAACTGATTTGTAAAAAGCACCAGAATATGTCTCTCCTTACACGTTAGTTAGGTCCGTGAAGGGCATTTAGAAGTGGTATACATAAGAACAGGAAGATCTTCTGGATAACAACTTCTTTAATGTGAAAATACACGACGTTTCGGAGTACATATTCACTCCTTCATCAGGTGGAATGTAGGGAAATAACAAAATATGATACATTTATATAGAAAACAAAACAATGGTGAGGAAACTCAATCAGGGAGATTAACATTCAAAGAAGTTGTTATCCAGAAAATCTTTCTGTTCTTTCACGCAGTTGTTTCACCAAAAGCCACGTGTTATGTCATCTGCCAGACGCTTGTCTCTGCTGATGGCATTCTATCTAATGGTTTACATTGTGCTTGGTTAATAATACCGCCATGCCCACATTGTATGTACTTTTGGGTGAAGAATGCAATGTAAAGTATTTAACAAATGTGATTGAAGGTATCCAGTCCAAGTTACACCAAACGTTTCTCGCTTCATGTTAATATCTCAGATTATAGAGCCATGAAGCGGTTCACCCATCCAGTTAAAACTGAAGCCATTGTTGCCGACAACACAGGTGTACACAGGGCCATACGACAGGCTTGTCGCTAGATAAAGAAGATACTGTTGCTACGCCTTACGTTCCGTAAATCTAATGTTGTTCCTACAAATTAACGTTATGTATGACACACACATGGAATTACCTACATACACAGAGAACAAAATTGGTTATGTAATACTTACTGAACGTTGATGTCGCTCTTTCTATTCCAGTCTATAACACTGTCGGCAACCGATTTCCAGTTGGTGTCGCTAGACATATCCGAAACCCTAACTGCATCAGTAATAAAGTTTACATCTGGTACAGGCCCTTGGAAGTAGATTCTTACGTCCTTGATACCTGAATCAGGAGTGAAAATGTGTCAAAATGTAAGTATTAGTCCGGCAGCCAAAACCCGATTTTCTCCCTAGGTGGGAAAGTGCTTCCATAGAAAATGTTTTTACAGACATTGAACCTTGTGGGTATAAACTATAGGAAAATGAATGATGACACTTTGTCATCATTGAGCATTTTGAATAATTAATGTTTTGATTAGATAGGGTACACTCGTGATTTCAGTTATCCAGACACATCAAGTAATTATATTTCATTGTTCACAAAAATGAAATAAAATTAAGGCAGCTATATATCAAATGTTATCTTTTAGTATTATTAAAATAAGTAAAACAATTTGTTGAAAAAAAACGAAAGGCCAAAATGTTGAAAATGTGTCTGGATAAACGAGGTTTCTGAGCAAATTTGGTTTTCTTACAGTAAAATTGGATTTAATGATGTAATAATTTACTTTTGATTATAATTACGATTATTGAATCATAATAAATACAAACGTGATAAAGTTTCAGTTAGTGTTTATATTTGTTTACTTTTGCCAAATTCTGAAATAGGCCTTCGTGTACAACAATGTCACCTCTTGTGGTGAGAAAATGGTGATTTTTGACGATTTTATTGTGTGTTTTTTAAACAAACACAATCTACCATTTTTATTTTGTATTGAAATGAATTTATTTTTTTTATTCACCAAGCAACATATTTATCACAAAGAGTTAATTTGTAAAAGACAACACGGGAACTAGTCAATTTCAAAATTTAGACCAAAGATTCGAACACGAAGCGGGCACTGAAATTGGGTAATTTGAAGGTTAAATTATCGGTTGACAAGAGTAGTCTCCCTAGAAAAAAAGCTAGAATGTTTCTTAAAGATCCACGGACTTCCAATGGGCTCAGAACTATCTTCCCTAATAACAGAGATTTTCATGACATCCTTCCAAGAACCAGCACTCTCTAATGCTCCTTTTCAGTAGCTTTATTGGTTCAACAAGGTTGATGACACCTTCACCACCATAGCCATCATTTCCTACAACATCTCAACGCCAAGCATCCAAGAATCAGGAGGACCATGGAAACAGAAACTAACCACCACCTCCCCTTCTCATATGTCTCCTTACAAGCTACCGGGCATGGACTGAGAATAATTGTCTATCGCACGCCAACACACACACACTGACCAGTACACACAATACAGTTTATGTTATCATCCACTAATCAAGCATAGCCACACTCACAAGACGTGATAAAATCCATCTGTCAACCTGATGTCCTCAATAAAGAACCAAAACATCGAAAGGACACATTTACCCCCACTCAATGGATACCCAGCAAGCCTAGTCATCAAGACTACCGTGAACACTCTCACCATAAGAGCTACCACCCACAAGCCTTAACAGAGAAATTCGAATAACAATTGCCTTAATATATCGGCTATCTCAGCTACAAGATCGCCCGCCTCATCAAGAACAAAGTCATTGATGTTACATTTCCATGCGCAAGATCCTAAAGCAGCTACTCAAAGCCAACAGCAAAGGAACCAGCACTAGAAGAGGATGCATCCACACAATTCCATGCCACTGTGGACAAGAGTACATCAGAGAAATGCTGCAGCCTATCAACACAAGGATCAAGGAACATAAAGTATATGTCAACACACTTGACCAGAAATCCTCCCTATCTGAGCATACTCTGAACAAGGATCACACTATCAATTGGGAGGCTACCACAGTTTTGTCAAAAAATAACAACTGGCACCAAAGAAACTTCAATAGGAGATTGACATTACAAGGGAACAACCTGCAATAAACCGCGACCAAAGCAGCTTCCTAACATGTACTTGGGGATTCACTCATCTCGAACATCTATATTCTGTCGGAGGCAATCCGAGGAGCACCCACCTTACCATCCATTCACTCTTATCAGAGCGTATCTATCAGAACCATTTACCGCCCAACCACTTCACACCCCAGCCACAATCACTGGCCTCTCCTAATACTCTCAATCACCATGTCTTCTGCATTTCATATCAATCAACTGTTCTTGTATCTACAATAAAGGCAATTGGCTTTCCTCCTTTTACCAATTTGTATTACTGTTGTCCAATCACTACCTTAATAAAGCCCACAGGCCATTGCTGTTTTAACAATCAACTATTAATGCTCCTCATGTTTGTATCACAAATCATCAATGTATACCACTCTCATGCGTACATTGTAATTCATCTTAAAAACTTAATTTAATCTATCTGATTGAGTTTTCTCACCAGTGGTTTCTTTCCTATATAAATGTACACCATTTTGTTATTTCTTACATTTCATCTGATCTGATGATGGAGTAAGTATATACTCCGAAACGTCTTGTATATTCAAATTAAAGAAGTTGTTATCCAGAAAATATCCTTGTTTTAATGTCAAGTAATCATAACTATGTTGGGTTACATGGACGTCAGTTTTTTCAGAATTTGTCAAAAGTAAACATATACTAACTGAAACTTTATCACTATTTTTTTTACTATGATTCAATAATCGTAATTATAACCAAAAGTAAGTTATTACACCATCCAATTTTACTGTAAGAAAACCAAATTTGCTGAGAAACCTTGTTTATCCAGACACATTATCAACATTTTGGCCTTTCGTTTTTTTTTCAACAAATTGTTTTACTTATTTTAATAATACTAATAGACAACATTTGATATATAGCTGCCTTAATTTTATTTCATTTTTGTGAACAATAAAATATAATTACTTGATGTGTCTGGATAACTGAAATCACGAGTGTCATCATTCATGTTCCTATAGTTTATACCCACAAGGTTCAATTTCTGTGAACACATTTTCTATGGAAGCACTTTCCCACCTCGGGGGAAAATCGGGTTTTGGCTGCCGGACTAATACTACATTTTTACACATTTCCACTCCTGATTCAGGTATCAAGGACGTAAGAATCTACTTCCAAGGGCCTCTACCAGATGTAAACTTTATTGCTGATGCAGTGAGGGTTTCGGATATGTCTAGCGACACCAACTGGAAATCGGTTGCCGACAGTGTTATAGACTGGAATAGGAAGAGCGACATTAACGTTCAGTAAGTATTAGATAACCAAAAGGACATTTTGTTCTCTGTGTATGTAGATAATTCCACGTGTGTGTCATACATAACGTTATTTTGTAGAAACAACATTAGATTTACGGAACGTAAGGCGTGGCAACAGTATCTTCTTTATCTAGCGACACATCCTGTCATATGGCCCTGTGCACACCTGTGTTTTCTGTTAAGTTCAACAACAATGGCTTCAGTTTTAACTGGATGGGTGAACCGCTTCATGGCTTTATAATCTGAGAGTTTAACATGAACCGAGAAACGTTTGCCCAGGAACCTCGTTTATCCAGACACATTATCAACATTTTGGCCTTTCGTTTTTTTTCAACCAAAAAAGTGAAAAAAGTGTACTTATTTTCATAATACTAATAGACAACAATTGATATGTAACTGCCTTAATTTTATTTCATTTTTGTGAACACGAAAATATAATTACTTGTTGTGTCTAGATAACTGAAATCACGAGTGTACCCTATCTAATTAAAACATTAGTTATTTAAAATGCTCAATGATGACAAAGTTTCATCATTCAATTTCCTCAAGTAAATACCCATAGGGTTCACCATGAAAAAAAAAATTTCTATGGACGCACTTTCCCGGTCACAAGGGCTGGCTGCCGGACTATAAATATAGCCGTTGAATATTTACTAAATGTTTAAAACGAATCAATTATTTCTCGTCGTAATGTTTCTGGATTTAGGCATTTTTAAATGGCACCAACGAAGAAATGACCTCTAAATATCATAGGCGTATTTATAAACGTTTAGGGGGTTGGGTGTCAAGATTCAAGATTCGTTTTATTCCATAAGACCACCAATGGTGGTATACGAATACAGTACATGGTATAATATAACATACATAAGGTGACAAGATGACAGAGAATAGAAATAGTAAATATATGTACATTCATGGAAGACAGTAGTAATACTGGTTTGACACTTTTCTTGTTATAATATTAATAAAAATTGAGAGTGATTTCAAAATATTCCTTTTCTTAGAGGCGAAAAGTAGTTTTTATGATGTTAAATTTGGGTTTTTAACGAATTTGATAGGTAACAGCTTGCATCTTTCAGTATCTAAAGCAAAACAACGAAGCATATAGTGTAATTCATCTGCTATCGTTGGGGAATTACATAATTTCCAAATTCTATTTACTTTAGGTGTGTTGGTCCAGCGACCTGTTTCTAATGGTAATTTGTGGTTGGTAGTTCTGAATTTAAGTATGGGGTAAGAAATTGATTTTGGAAGATAGAGATAGTATTCAAATGTTGGAAATTGTTTGTGATACTTATAGTAAAAACCTTTGATACTGTTATGGACCGAGCTTTGCCAAGACTGATAAATTTGATCACTAAGGACCGTGTCACGGGGAGGTCACCTTTGAGGTCAATAAAATGTAACCCCCCCCCCCCCCCCCCCCCCCCCCAACATTTAACGATATATCCGTTGCCTTTATCCTACCGAGAACACAATCCATTGTATGATAAATACATGTACCGTGCATTATGATTTATAGCAAAACACAATATATCGTGAAATTGCAAACTTACTTATGTGTTTGAGGTCATCGTTATCAATATGACTTCCGCAAAACTATATTATTGTGGCACCTAACATCGTATCATATTGTATTGCAATACAGTGTCTGTTGCAGTGTGCAAACCTTGTACGAACATTGTGTTCCTCACAAGGAGGTTAATGCATGACGACATGGGTATTGTGTACAGAGCTGTTCAGCACAGAGATATGTTTCCTTGCATAATGATGGTAATCTCAACATCAAAAACTATTGTATCCGTATACATAACTTGCAATAAAAGTACACGAACGGTTATTAAAAACCGAATGTGAGGTTATGATCCCCAACAAATGGATTTTTCTACATAACGTAATTAATACAAGAGCAAATTAATCAGCCGATGGTCCAAACTGTGTCTATATTACTCAAATCAGAACCCTACGAATTCCTCCGAACATTTTCGACTTTGAAATATGATATTCTGATAAATACTTACTGTCTGAAGGAGTGTCCAAGACTCCTGTAAGATGTACCCATCCGTCCGATGTTGTCGCCATTGGGTAATGTGCAGCCGTAAGATATTGCGTCTGTCCGTCTGGAAATTGTGAAGCGTACATATAATGCAAATAATAATAATAAGCGTCTGTTCATGTTCCTGTCCCCCGTTGGTGTAGAAAGGCTATTTCTGACGAGTGGCGCCAAAGTAGACATCAGACAATGTTGGTTACACTAAGAGAACCCAAGCATATTTCATATTGGTGTTCATTGTGTATTAGTTCATTTCAAGGTTAAAAATTATTTAAACTTTTACAGCTAACCTTTACATTTGAGTTGACATCGGTTAGAAAAATGGTTAATGAGCTACTCACTGTTCTTGTTGATCGCGACCTCAATCTCAAGAGGCTGACCGTTTGACCCCTGTTGATCACTGGTCAGTTTCATCCAGCCGGACACTCTGTACCGACCATTCGGCTTCAAGGTGTGCAGCGATTGAGAGGGGCCATCGTACACGTGTTTCCTGGGAATAGGGAAGTTGATTCTATGAAGAGTAGTCACTTGCATAAGATATTTACTATACGTATTATCCTCAATTGTAAGAAATTATCATTTGGGCATGTATGTGCTTGATATTCTTAATAACAGCGAAACACCGAATTACCAAAAACGAAAAACCAACGATGTTTACTGCTGTTTAAACAACACTACTCACTTTTTCACGTACATGTTCATATTACAACACCATTTTATTTATTATTGAAAACAGATGTGAAATTTACTGAGATTGCCAGAGTTGAGGAACGAGTACATAACCAGGTCTGTGTATCATCTCCTTATGACTGGTACACAGCAGCATTTGCCGTGATGACATCGCCAACAGATGCCCTATCCAAGAGCTACTGTCCTGCAAAACAGAATAGGTCCGAGAACGGATCCCTGATGTGCACCACATGTGAGTAAGTGAATTTGAGATCAGATGCCCTGTAACTGTACAGACTGAGCGTGATCTTGAGGTAAGAGACAAACCACTGTAGTTTTGTCACACCATAGCCGATCTGTTGTCTTGAGGCTGTCTATGAGTTGGTCGTGATCAATCGTTTCAAAAGCAAATTATAGGTCCAACATCATCTGCATGACCAGAGATTGTGGTTTGTAGTAAGGAGTCAATCACCCTTAGTGTAGCTGTTGGAAGATTGGAACGTATTGTAGAGGCCATGGGCTTCACCGAGACGTTGTGTCACAGCCTACTAACGTATCTTCGATGGGAATTTCAGGTTGGAAACTGGCCGGCACTTTGCAAGATCATCTTGGCATTAAACTTCCAAACGCAAGGCATAACTCTGGCCAGTCTCCATTACTGGCTGATTTAAGCCTTGCGGTATTTCCCTCGTTTTTTTGTGCCTAGATAGTGAATCGCTGCACAAGAAATGCATAGTGGGCCTGGATTTCGAAACACAGATTTCTTAAGGAAATACTGCAAGGCCTAAATCAGCCAGTAATGGAGACTAGCAAGAGTTACGCCTTGCATTGGGAAGTTGCTTGGCATCAAGCCTGGGCTTCTTAAAGAAGAGGTTTTGACACAGCTTGTTTAAAACATAACGGACCTGCTGAAATTTGCTAACTTACGACAATTTGCACTACGGGAATATATGGACTACCGTCGTTTCGATGTATGTTCCACCTGACTCCAAGTGTAAACCATGCCCTTGTAAATCGGCGTACTGATGAACAGCTTGGGTCTATGTAATTGCAGTTTATCTCACCTTCCTGACACCGCGATCCCATGACTACCACTGTGATGGTCATTGGTCAGTTGGCAGTTGATGTTCCAACAGTCCCAGTGTGACATGGACTCCATGTCCCCATTAAGTATCAGGTTTCCCCACACACAGGGCAGCAGGAGAAACACCAGTAGCTTCATTGTCTGCGTCTTGCCGTCTTCACATTAAAACAAAACATGTTACAACATCGTTAGACTTCAAATTGATCGTTCTATTAGAGGGTACTAAACCTCTGTATTCCAGGGGAAAGTAATGGAACATTATAACACGGTTCTCTAAGACGATGGTGCCCTAAAATAACAAATCGTTCTTCGGAACAACTGTTGTCAAAAGGCAACGATTCGAGAGAAGTATTATAAGACTGCAGCAAATCTAATAATACAGGACACCAATGTTCTAGGTTTCCTTGAGGTGAATTCCAAAACAAAGATCCCATGATAACAGGGTTTTTAATGGCCCTCCTCGACGTCCGTTCATTACGTACGGCAACAAGACAACAATTTCTTCCCAGAAGTTATTAATTGCTTCAGTATTCTACATATTCGTAAGGTGACAAGACAGCAATGTTCTCCCAGAGACTTCGCAATGGCTTTAGTATTCTACATATTCGTGAGGTGACACGACAACACTGTTCTCTCAGAGACTTCTCAATTGCTTCAGTATTCTACATATTAGTAAGGTGACAAGACAACAATGTTCTCCCAGAGACTTCTCAATTGCTTCAGTTTTCTACATATTAGTAAGGAGACAAGACAGCAATGTTCTCCCAGAGACTTCTCAATTGCTTCAGTATTCTACATATTAGTAAGGTGACAAGACAACAATGTTCTCCCAGAGACTTCGCAATGGCTTTAGTATTCTACATATTCGTGAGGTGACAAGACAACACTGTTCTCTCAGAGACTTCTCAATTGCTTCAGTATTCTACATATTAGTAAAGTGACAAGACAACAATGTTCTCCCATAGACTTCTCAATTGCTTCAGTATTCTACATATTAGTAAGGAGACAAGACAGCAATGTTCTCCCAGAGACTTCTCAATTGCTTCAGTTTTCTACATATTAGTAAGGTGACAAGACAGCAATGTTCTCCCAGAGACTTCTCAATTGCTTCAGTATTTTACATATTCATAAGGTGACACGACAACACTGTTCTCTCAGAGACTTCTCAATTGCTTCAGTATTCTACATATTCATAAGGTGACACGACAACACTGTTCTCTCAGAGACTTCTCAATTGCTTCAGTATTCTACATATTAGTAAGGTGACAAGACAGCAATGTTCTCCCAGAGACTTCTCAATGACTTCAGTATTCTACATATTAGTAAGGTGACAAGACAGCAATGTTCTCCCAGAGACTTCTCAATGACTTCAGTATTCTACATATTCGTAAGGTGACAAGACAGCAATGTTCTCCCAGAGACTTCTCAATTGCTTCAGTATTCTACATATTAGTAAGGAGACAAGACAACAATGTTCTCCCAGAGACTTCTCAATTGCTTCAGTATTTTACATATTCATAAGGTGACACGACAACACTGTTCTCTCAGAGACTTCTCAATTGCTTCAGTATTCTACATATTAGTAAGGTGACAAGACAACAATGTTCTCCCAGAGACTTCTCAATTGCTTCAGTATTCTAAATATTAGTAAGGTGACAAGACAGCAATGTTCTCCCAGAGACTTCTCAATTGCTTCAATATTCTACATATTAGTAAGGTGACAAGACAACACTGTTCTCTCAGAGACTTCTCAATTGCTTCAGTATTCTAAATAATCGTAAGGTGACAAGACAGCAATGTTCTCCCAGAGACTTCTCAATTGCTTCAGTATTCTACATATTAGTAAGGTGACAAGACAACAATGTTCTCCCAGAGACTTCTCAATTGCTTCAGTATTCTAAATAATCGTAAGGTGACAAGACAACAATGTTCTCCCAGAGACTTCTCAATTGCTTCAGTATTCTACATATTAGTAAGGTGACAAGACAACAATGTTCTCCCAGAGACTTCTCAATTGCTTCAGTATTCTACATATTAGTAAGGTGACAAGACAGCAATGTTCTCCCAGAGACTTCTCAATTGCTTCAGTATTCTACATATTAGTAAGGAGACAAGACAGCAATGTTCTCCCAGAGACTTCTCAATTGCTTCAGTATTCTACATATTAGTAAGGTGACAAGACAGCAATGTTCTCCCAGAGACTTCTCAATTGCTTCAGTATTCTACATATTAGTAAGGAGACAAGACAACAATGTTCTCCCAGAGACTTCTCAATTGCTTCAGTATTTTACATATTCATAAGGTGACACGACAACACTGTTCTCTCAGAGACTTCTCAATGACTTCAGTATTCTACATATTAGTAAGGTGACAAGACAGCAATGTTCTCCCAGAGACTTCTCAATTGCTTCAGTATTCTACATATTAGTAAGGTGACAAGACAACAATGTTCTCCCAGAGACTTCTCAATTGCTTCAGTATTCTAAATAATCGTAAGGTGACAAGACAGCAATGTTCTCCCATAGACTTCTCAATTGCTTCAGTATTCTACATATTAGTAAGGAGACAAGACAACAATGTTCTCCCAGAGACTTCTCAATTGCTTCAGTATTCTAAATAATCGTAAGGTGACAAGACAGCAATGTTCTCCCAGAGACTTCTCAATTGCTTCAGTATTCTACATATTAGTAAGGTGACAAGACAGCAATGTTCTCCCAGAGACTTCTCAATTGCTTCAGTATTCTACATATTAGTAAGGTGACAAGACAGCAATGTTCTCCCAGAGACTTCTCAATTGCTTCAGTATTCTACATATTAGTAAGGAGACAAGACAACAATGTTCTCCCAGAGACTTCTCAATTGCTTCAGTATTCTAAATAATCGTAAGGTGACAAGACAACACTGTTCTCTCAGAGACTTCTCAATTGCTTCAGTATTCTAAATAATCGTAAGGTGACAAGACAGCAATGTTCTCCCAGAGACTTCTCAATTGCTTCAGTATTCTACATATTAGTAAGGTGACAAGACAGCAATGTTCTCCCAGAGACTTCTCAATTGCTTCAGTATTCTACATATTAGTAAGGAGACAAGACAACAATGTTCTCCCAGAGACTTCTCAATTGCTTCAGTATTCTAAATAATCGTAAGGTGACAAGACAGCAATGTTCTCCCAGAGACTTCTCAATTGCTTCAGTATTCTACATATTAGTAAGGTGACAAGACAACAATGTTCTCCCAGAGACTTCTCAATTGCTTCAGTATTCTAAATAATCGTAAGGTGACAAGACAGCAATGTTCTCCCAGAGACTTCTCAATTGCTTCAGTATTCTACATATTAGTAAGGTGACAAGACAACAATGTTCTCCCAGAGACTTCTCAATTGCTTCAGTATTCTAAATAATCGTAAGGTGACAAGACAGCAATGTTCTCCCAGAGACTTCTCAATTGCTTCAGTATTCTACATATTAGTAAGGTGACAAGACAACAATGTTCTCCCAGAGACTTCTCAATTGCTTCAGTATTTTACATATTCATAAGGTGACACGACAACACTGTTCTCTCAGAGACTTCTCAATGACTTCAGTATTCTACATATTAGTAAGGTGACAAGACAGCAATGTTCTCCCAGAGACTTCTCAATTGCTTCAGTATTCTACATATTAGTAAGGTGACAAGACAACAATGTTCTCCCAGAGACTTCTCAATTGCTTCAGTATTCTAAATAATCGTAAGGTGACAAGACAGCAATGTTCTCCCATAGACTTCTCAATTGCTTCAGTATTCTACATATTAGTAAGGAGACAAGACAACAATGTTCTCCCAGAGACTTCTCAATTGCTTCAGTATTTTACATATTCATAAGGTGACACGACAACACTGTTCTCTCAGAGACTTCTCAATGACTTCAGTATTCTACATATTAGTAAGGTGACAAGACAGCAATGTTCTCCCAGAGACTTCTCAATTGCTTCAGTATTCTACATATTCGTAAGGTGACAAGACAACAATGTTCTCCCAGAGACTTCTCAATTGCTTCAGTATTCTACATATTCGTAAGGTGACAAGACAACAATGTTCTCCCAGAGACTTCTCAATTGCTTCAGTATTCTACATATTAGTAAGGTGACAAGACAACAATGTTCTCCCAGAGACTTCTCAATTGCTTCAGTATTCTACATATTCGTAAGGTGACAAGACAACAATGTTCTCCCAGAGACTTCTCAATTGCTTTAGTATTCTACATATTAGTAAGGAGACAAGACAACAATGTTCTCCCAGAGACTTCGCAATGGCTTTAGTATTCTACATATTCGTAAGGTGACACGACAACACTGTTCTCTCAGAGACTTCTCAATTGCTTCAGTATTCTACGTAAGGCAACAAGACAACAGTGTTCCCCCAGAGAGCTTTTAATGGCGTCAGCATTCTGTGTACGGCAACAAAACAACTCTCCCTGAGAATTATTAAGGACTTCAGTGTTCTTCGTAAGGCAACAATACAATCATGTTCTCGCAGAGAGCTCTCGATAGCATCAGTATTCTATGTATGGCAACAAGACAACAATGTTCTCCCAAAGAATTCTAAATGGCTTCAGTTTTCAACGTACGGCAACAAGACAACAATGTTCTTCCAGACGGTTCTAAATGACTTCAGCAATCTACGCTGGGCAGCATGACAACTATGTTCTTCCAGGTGGTTCTAAAGGGCTTCAGGATTCTACGTAAGGCAACAATACACATTTTTTCACGTCGTCCTCTTGGACGTTAGAACTTTTGACAACAAATCTAGTTGGTAACCTCCCAAAACTTCTACATGCCAAAACTTCTACAGACTTAAACAACACAGTTTAGGGTCCACTGCACATGGTCATTGCCTCAGGTAAGAATGGACTAGTCTGATTAATGTGCCAAAACTTCTACATTAGGCTACGAGTAAATAATAGACATACGTATCACAGGAGGCTGTAGGTTGTTTAACTGTTTATTCTCATATAAATAAATAGCAATTGCTTTGCGTGGACCTGATTCACTGAACACTGTCACAGAGATTCAGTTCATACCTGCATAAACTTAATTTCGTGACGTCACATAACATTTAGGCACGCCCCCATGACGTAACATTTATGGCTAGTTGCGTTGTGGATTTTCATTGGCTGATGAACGCGTTTTAGGCGGGGCTAATGATCCAATGACGTTTTCATTTGACATCTTGTGTCTCCATACGCATAAATAGTACAGCTTTAATTGTTGCAAATTTGTATATTTGGATCAATGAAACCTTTTCAAAACATCAGGTTCGAGTAAATTTAGTTATAAGAATTGACTTCAAATTGTATTAAGTTCATGGAGGTATAAACTTTAAAAAAACGCTGTGCAAACTTGGCGTAAATCCGCTACTTCTTTATTAACGATAGCGACGTTTCGGTATAGATCCTTATACCGTTATCAAGCATATTGAAGAGAAATCCAATCTACTCACTCTGGCTTCCACCTCCACCAATATTTGTCTTCTTCATCACACCAACTTCTAGAATGCCTCTCAAACAGGTTAGTAACACTTTGTCGCTTTGATTACTCTGCAGTGACCACAAATTTGATAGGGTTATATATAAAAGTCTGCTACTTGCCTATGCAACTACCATTATGCACTATCTTTTCATCTGTCAAAACTATTCACGCATTAGATCAAAGAGCTATTATTATGTTAATGGTTTCAATTTGAAAGTTGTGGTAACAATGACTTATCTGATGAGATTGATTTTGCATTTATTGACTTAGGCAAGCGTTTTTAAATAGATTGTGTGAAATTGTTGAATTTACATATTCAGTTATTGGTATATGAAATTGTAGGTGTGGTGCAAACATATTTTATTCAATAAATTGAATGTGGATTGGTAAACAAGCCACACTGGCTTTTGTTAATACCGCTCCATAACATTTATACATAGATACAACAAACATTAATAATAAACAACATGATGAAAAGGAAAGGAGAGCAAGCAACCTGCGTATATAACAATAATTCATTTATCAAACCTATGCGTTTTTATAATGAAGGTATGGACAGATTTCAGTATCAAAGAGTTTATTAACTTGCCTTTATTAGAAATTCCATTCAATACTGTGTTCAAAGTGTAGCCGTACTTGTAAAAATACATTTCATTTCTTATTGCGGTATGATTTCGACAAATAAAGAAATAATGTAAAGTGTCTGCGGATATATGCCGTTCAAACATGTGTGCATTCAAATCACTGCACCCAAGTCTGAGGCGTGAATGAGCAATTTGGCAAAACCGTGTACCAAATGTAAGGTCAAATATGATCATATTGCATGGTCTTGTTGATTTCAGTAGGCTTTTGAAATTGCTTATAGTTTCAACATTCGAGATATTATTAGGTCAATTATTCCATTGTCTTATTGAATCAGGTAGGAATGAATTAGTATATAAGTCACTACGACATCGGAAGGTCCGGGTGTTATTACTGTTTCTAAGTCTATATTCACTCAACTGTGATACTCTTTCAGGTAAAAGATGAGATAAATAATCTGGTGTCATGTTTTGCATCATTTTGTATAATAATGATAATTTGTTTATTTGTCTACGGTCAGCTAGGGGCGTTGAATTAGTTTCTTTATAAATTAAATTATGACTTTGTTCCTCTAACTGCCCCGAAAATTGTCCGTGATACATCTAAATGTAAATTTTCAATAAGTTGTTCTTGTTCTCTTGTGCAGTTATCTCATATGTGTGAGCAGTAGTCAAATATTGATAGAATGTATGACTTATACATTTGATCTAATGACTTTCTTGACAATCTATACTTCAGACAGTTTACTAATGGGCTTACCTTTTTGATTAGTTCAGTAATGTGAGAGTTCCATCTACAATTGGATTGCAATGTTACTCCTAAGTGCCTATGATTGTCAACGTCATTAATATCTACTCCTTGCATTCTAAGTCTAGGAATTGGTGTTTCATTACGTCTACGTGAGAATAAAATTGATTCAGTCTTAGTAGGATTGAAATCAACTTGCAATGTCTCAGCCCAATGCGATATCTTTTCTAAGTCATTATTTAAGGAAGCAGCAGTAAAATCATGGTTATCAACAATAACATACACTTATGAGTCGTCTGCAAAAAGGCGATTATTATTATCATACCATCAATAATATCAGTGATGTAAACTAAAAACAGCAATGGTCCCAGACCGGAACCCTGTGGCACCCCGGCAGTGATAATGTTTGTATCTGAACTATAGTTGTCTATGAATTCTTTCTGAACTCTATTGTCAAGATAACTAGAAAACCAATCAAGTAATGTAGCCTTTATACCACATGCTTTTAATTTCACTATAATTCCGTTATGCCAAACTTAATCAAACGCCTAACGTATGTCACAGAACAGACTTCTTTGCTATTGTCTAATGCACGGGATATACAATCTTATAGATATGTCAACTGGTATACTGTACCATCCCCAGGCATGAATCCAGATTGTAAATTGTAAAGTGATATACTTGTTCACTAGTGCCCACCGTTGTTTAGAGTTACCCCCTTGATTGATTTTATCATCAAGTTCTGATATGTATTTCACGTTTTGCTGCCCTAACAGCTGCTGTTACTTTATTTCTTAGAAGCCTGAAAAGTTGCCAATCAGAATCAATATTTCGAGTTTTTGCTTTCTTATGTTGCCTATTCCTTTTTCTGATTAGTTTTCTTATAGAAGCAATTCATCCATGGATTGTCCCGAGGTCTTATGGTAACATCACATATATTCCTTAATATGTCAACAAACTCTTCTGTTAAACTGTCAATATCATCGCATTCCAAGACGGTGTCCCAGTCTACGTTGTTGAGGCTACGATTTATTCCATCAATGTCAGCTCGAGCATAGTAGTACACTTTTCTTGTAAAAGTTGATGGAATTGCATTGAAACCCCCAACAGACACAAAATAGGACAGTGGTCACTGAAGCAAGGATCAAGCACGCCCGAAGTGCGGATACAATTAGAATTAGAAACAAATATTAAGTCAATCAACGTACTTGAATTTGATTGATCATTGTTGGTTCTGTAATAATTTGTTGTAGACTATAAGTATCAAGAAGATTGTCAATCAAGTTGTTAGT
The DNA here is from genome assembly GCA_936450465.1 of Gibbula magus. Taxonomy (NCBI): domain Eukaryota; kingdom Metazoa; phylum Mollusca; class Gastropoda; order Trochida; family Trochidae; genus Gibbula; species Gibbula magus. Next base: position 6,324,839 of record OW388291.1, read on the forward strand.
CTGATTGTATGTATTGATGTTTAAGTCACCAACAATGATAGTGTTCATTCCCATTTCAATCCCATTACCTATTGATCGGAGAATTAATTCCCAATATCTTTCACGTTTATCAGCTCTATAAAAATTCCCAATTAAATAGCTCTTATTCTTACACATAACTTTAACCCAGATTGCTTCTAGTCCGTAGGGAGATAACTTATCAATGGGTGTAACATGCATTTTTTTCTCGAATATAGATAGCAACACCGCCACCTCTGGTCAGTCTATGCTTTCTTAAAGGGGGATGGTAACCAGGAATAAGAATATTACTGTTAGGAACGGTATCATTTAACCACGTTTCTGTTAGACAAATGACGTCATAGCCAGTTAATTCAGCTTGGATCTGAGCTACCTTTTCTCTTAAGCTACGAACATTTAAATGAACTATTTTAGGTCAGTAACACCAGATGGGCCTGGGTTAGGATGTACATCACCACAACAGAGTAGAAGCATTGTTAACAAAATATGAACTTGTACATTGTATAAACATAGGTTCATTAAGGATACTGAAGTTTTTCTCAACTTTGCATAGGAATTTGACTGTAAAATCAGTCCAAAAACCTCAATTGTCTGTCGATATTAAGAGGTTATTACATGACAGTTTTCCTTTCGCCGGTCATATCAACCCGAGACTGCCATATCAGCCCGAGGGCCGAAGGCCCGAGGGCTGATATGGCAGTCGAGGGTTGATATTCCGGCGAAAGGAAAACTGTCATATCGTAACCTTTTTATCATATACCACATCTGTGACTGTGAAACATAAAGAAAATGGTAATGTAGAACTACTCTGAACTATTAAACAGCGTTTATTGATAACAAAAAATAAACAATAACAATGGAAAACATCATTGTTTGGATCTGCTGCCTTTCTCTTGTGTTTTAGTATTAGCAGGATATTGCTTCGAATATCTAAAAAGACTCGACTAGATGGAGTTCAGCGAATCTGGTTCATATTCAGTTTTGTCTTGTTTTATGACATTTTGAAAAAACGTGCTAACAAACTGTCCAAAACCTTAGGTTCAGTGTTTTCTCACATCGCCAACTTAATCGAAATAGGTTTAAATGAGTTACCTTCGGTTTTCTTCACGGTGTTGACATTTTTCATGCTGTCCACAAATGAAAACGTACTGACACGCGACCAGTGGCCGCCATGTTTTCGATATATTTCGGCGATCACTTTATGAAAAATATGCTTCAGTTTAAATCAAAATAATTGTTGCAACCTGACATCGAAACACACGATTCGGCAAGGGTTTATCAGTTTCATCGGAGTACCGATCTTACCGCGCTATGTATGTACCTTCGCTAACCCTGGAATTAACGTAATGGTGTCTTCATTTTTTTAAATTCCTTCCAGACTCCAGTTCAATAATTCTGTCGGCAAGAGATGCCAAGACATCGTCTCAGATACTCATTATGCTAATGTCAACATTGACAAGGGTGACAAGGGACGTAACTCTAAAATATAAACTGGGCTCTGTCTATTGACGTTTTGCACGCTTGCGTGCATTGATTGCAAAACCTGCTAACTAGCCGGGCAATACGGCTGATATGGATTTTTGGCCCTAGGGCTGATATGGCTGATATGGATTTGCGGCCCGGGTGGGCAATACGGGCGGTAGTCCGTAACCAGTACCGTATGTGCAAAATGGTCCATATTATTGATAGGTATATGATAAAATACAATATCAACCGGCATCGTCAGATGGAGCAATAAACAGATCAACGATATGAAATTGTTCTTGTTATAATGTATGTTATATGTTGTAATGCATACATTCTGCAACGCCACGGGGAGGGATAAATATATAGGGGCATATATCCCTGTTTATAAATTCCCCTTCCCACGTACTATCTGGATAACCATTGTAACAATTGCGAAAAACCATCTAGTCTGTCTCCTAAAACAATTCATTAAGAAAGGTAAAAGTGTTTCGTCACAAATATATATATGTTTGTTATTTGTGGATAGTTATTTAGTGCAGTTATTAACATTACAAGAACACTAAACAAAACTTGAAAGTAGAAATAGGACTGGAGTCGATTACTGACAGTGACGAAGAGTGCAGAAAAGTCATGAATTTTTTGTTGGAAATTCATGATTATATATATTTTTAAATAAGTTTTCAAAGACGTTGTTTAAATTGTACGACGAATACACTGTGATTTTGCTCCAGTAGTAATACCCTGTGATTTTGCTTCAGTAGTAATACACTGTGATTTTGCTCCAGTAGTAATACACTGTGATTTTGCTTCAGTAGTAATACCCTGTGATTTTGCTTCAGTAGTAATACACTGTGATTTTGCTCCAGTAGTAATACACTGTGATTTTGCTACAGTAGTAATACACTGTGGTTTTGCTTCAGTAGTAATACACTGTGATTTTGCTCCAGTAGTAATACACTGTGATTTTGCTACAGTAGTAATACCCTGTGATTTTGCTTCAGTAGTAATACACTGTGATTTTGCTCCAGTAGTAATACACTGTGATTTTGCTCAAGTAGTAATACACTGTGATTTTGCTCCAGTAGTAATACACTGTGATTTTGCTCCAGTAGTAATACACTGTGATTTTGCTCCAGTAGTAATACACTGTGATTTTGCTCCAGTAGTAATACACTGTGATTTTGCTCCAGTAGTAATACACTGTGATTTTGCTACAGTAGTAATACCCTGTGATTTTGCTTCAGTAGTAATACACTGTGATTTTGCTCCAGTAGTAATACACTGTGATTTTGCTACAGTAGTAATACACTGTGGTTTTGCTTCAGTAGTAATACACTGTGATTTTGCTCCAGTAGTAATACACTGTGATTTTGCTACAGTAGTAATACCCTGTGATTTTGCTTCAGTAGTAATACACTGTGATTTTGCTCCAGTAGTAATACACTGTGATTTTGCTCAAGTAGTAATACACTGTGATTTTGCTCCAGTAGTAATACACTGTGATTTTGCTCCAGTAGTAATACACTGTGATTTTGCTCCAGTAGTAATACACTGTGATTTTGCTCCAGTAGTAATACACTGTGATTTTGCTCCAGTAGTAATACACTGTGATTTTGCTCCAGTAGTAATACACTGTGATTTTGCTCCAGTAGTAATACACTGTGATTTTGCTCCATTAGTAATACACTGTGATTTTGCTCCAGTAGTAATACACTGTGATTTTGCTCCAGTAGTAATACACTGGGATTTTGCTACAGTAGTAATACACTGGGATTTTGCTACAGTAGTAATACACTGTGATTTTGCTCCAGTAGTAATACACTGTGATTTTGCTCCAGTAGTAATACACTGTGATTTTGCTCCAGTAGTAATACACTGTGATTTTGCTCCAGTAGTAATACACTGTGATTTTGCTCCAGTAGTAATACACTGGGATTTTGCTCCAGTAGTAATACACTGGGATTTTGCTACAGTAGTAATACACTGGGATTTTGCTCCAGTAGTAATACACTGTGATTTTGCTCCAGTAGTAATACACTGTGATTTTGCTCCAGTAGTAATACACTGTGATTTTGCTCCAGTAGTAATACACTGTGATTTTGCTCCAGTAGTAATACACTGTGATTTTGCTCCAGTAGTAATACACTGTGATTTTGCTCCAGTAGTAATACACTGTGATTTTGCTACAGTAGTAATACACTGTGATTTTGCTCCAGTAGTAATACACTGTGATTTTGCTCCAGTAGTAATACACTGTGATTTTGCTCCAGTAGTAATACACTGTGATTTTGCTCCAGTAGTAATACACTGTGATTTTGCTCCAGTAGTAATACACTGTGATTTTGCTCCAGTAGTAATACACTGTGATTTTGCTCCAGTAGTTATACACTGTGATTTTGCTCCAGTAGTAATACACTGTGATTTTGCTCCAGTAGTAATACACTGTGATTTTGCTCCAGTAGTAATACACTGTGATTTTGCTCCAGTAGTAATACACTGTGATTTTGCTCCAGTAGTAATACACTGTGATTTTGCTCCAGTAGTAATACACTGTGATTTTGCTCCAGTAGTAATACACTGTGATTTTGCTCCAGTAGTAATACACTGTGATTTTGCTCCAGTAGTAATACCCTGTGATTTTGCTCCAGTAGTAATACACTGTGATTTTGCTCCAGTAGTAATACACTGTGATTTTGCTCCAGTAGTAATACACTGTGATTTTGCTCCAGTAGTAATACACTGTGATTTTGCTCCAGTAGTAATACACTGTGATTTTGCTCCAGTAGTAATACCCTGTGATTTTGCTCCAGTAGTAATACCCTGTGATTTTGCTCCAGTAGTAATACCCTTTGATTTTGCTCAAGTAGTAATACCCTTTGATTTTGCTCCAGTAGTAATACACTGTGATTTTGCTCCAGTAGTAATACACTGTGATTTTGCTCCAGTAGTAATACACTGTGATTTTGCTCCAGTAGTAATACACTGATTTTGCTCCAGTAGTAATACACTGATTTTGCTCCAGTAGTAATACACTGTGATTTTGCTCCAGTAGTAATACACTGTGATTTTGCTCCAGTAGTAATACCCTGTGATTTTGTTCCAGTAGTAATACCCTGTGATTTTGCTCCAGTAGTAATACACTGTGATTTTGCTCCAGTAGTAATACACTGTGATTTTGCTCCAGTAGTAATACACTGTGATTTTGCTCCAGTAGTAATACACTGTGATTTTGCTCCAGTAGTAATACACTGATTTTGCTCCAGTAGTAATACACTGTGATTTCGCTCCAGTAGTAATAATACACTGTGATTTTGCTCCAGTAGTAATCCACTGTGATTTTGCCCCAGTAGTAATACACTGTGATTTTGCTCCAGTAGTAATACACTGTGATTTTGCTCCAGTAGTAATACACTGGGATTTTGCTACAGTAGTAATACACTGGGATTTTGCTACAGTAGTAATACACTGGGATTTTGCTCCAGTAGTAATACACTGGGATTTTGCTACAGTAGTAATACACTGGGATTTTGCTACAGTAGTAATACACTGGGATTTTGCTCCAGTAGTAATACACTGTGATTTTGCTCCAGTAGTAATACACTGTGATTTTGCTCCAGTAGTAATACACTGTGATTTTGCTCCAGTAGTAATACACTGTGATTTTGCTAAAGTATTAATACACTGTGATTTTGCTCCAGTAGTAATACACTGTGATTTTGCTCCAGTAGTAAAACACTGTGATTTTGCTCCAGTAGTAATACACTGTGATTTTGCTCCAGTAGTAATACACTGTGATTTTGCTCCAGTAGTGATACACTGTGATTTTGCTCCAGTAGTAATAAACTGTGATTTTGCTCCAGTAGTAAAACACTGTGATTTTGCTCCAGTAGTAATACACTGTGATTTTGCTCCAGTAGTAATACACTGTGATTTTGCTCCAGTAGTAATACACTGTGATTTTGCTCCAGTAGTAAAACACTGTGATTTTGCTCCAGTAGTAATACACTGTGATTTTGCTCCAGTAGTAATACACTGTGATTTTGCTCCAGTAGTAATACACTGTGATTTTGCTCCAGTAGTAATACACTGTGATTTTGCTCCAGTAGTAAAACACTGTGATTTTGCTCCAGTAGTAATACACTGTGATTTTGCTCCAGTAGTAATACACTGTGATTTTGCTCCAGTAGTAATACACTGTGATTTTGCTACAGTAGTAATACACTGTGATTTTGCTCCAGTAGTAATACACTGTGATTTTGCTCCAGTAGTAATACACTGTGATTTTGCTCCAGTAGTAATACACTGTGATTTTGCTCCAGTAGTAATACACTGTGATTTTGCTCCAGTAGTAATACACTGTGATTTTGCTCCAGTAGTAATACACTGTGATTTTGCTCCAGTAGTAATACACTGATTTTGCTCCAGTAGTAATACACTGATTTTGCTCCAGTAGTAATACACTGTGATTTTGCTCCAGTATTAATACACTGTGATTTTGCTCCAGTAGTAATACACTGTGATTTTGCTCCAGTAGTAATACCCTGTGATTTTGCTCCAGTAGTAATACACTGTGATTTTGCTCCAGTAGTAATACACTGTGATTTTGCTCCAGTAGTAATACACTGTGATTTTGCTCCAGTAGTAATACACTGATTTTGCTCCAGTAGTAATACACTGTGATTTCGCTCCAGTAGTAATAATACACTGTGATTTTGCTCCAGTAGTAATACACTGTGATTTTGCTCCAGTAGTAATACACTGTGATTTTGCTCCAGTAGTAATACACTGTGATTTTGCTCCAGTAGTAATACACTGTGATTTTGCTCCAGTAGTAATACACTGTGATTTTGCTCCAGTAGTAATACACTGTGAGTTTGCTCCAGTAGTAATACACTGTGATTTTGCTCCAGTAGTAATACACTGTGATTTTGCTCCAGTAGTAATACACTGTGATTTTGCTTCAGTAGTAATACACTGATTTTGCTCCAGTAGTAATACACTGTGATTTTGCTCCAGTAGTAATACCCTGTGATTTTGCTCCAGTAGTAATACACTGTGATTTTGCTCCAGTAGTAATACACTGTGATTTTGCTCCAGTAGTAATACACTGTGATTTTGCTCCAGTAGTAATACACTGATTTTGCTCCAGTAGTAATACACTGTGATTTCGCTCCAGTAGTAATAATACACTGTGATTTTGCTCCAGTAGTAATACACTGTGATTTTGCTCCAGTAGTAATACACTGTGATTTTGCTCCAGTAGTAATACACTGTGATTTTGCTCCAGTAGTAATACACTGGGATTTTGCTACAGTAGTAATACACTGGGATTTTGCTCCAGTAGTAATACACTGGGATTTTGCTACAGTAGTAATACACTGGGATTTTGCTACAGTAGTAATACACTGTGATTTTGCTCCAGTAGTAATACACTGTGATTTTGCTCCAGTAGTAATACACTGTGATTTTGCTCCAGTAGTAATACACTGTGATTTTGCTCCAGTAGTAATACACTGTGATTTTGCTCCAGTAGTAATACACTGTGATTTTGCTCCAGTAGTAATACACTGTGATTTTGCTCCAGTAGTAAAACACTGTGATTTTGCTCCAGTAGTAATACACTGTGATTTTGCTCCAGTAGTAATACACTGTGATTTTGCTCCAGTAGTAATACACTGTGATTTTGCTCCAGTAGTAATACACTGTGATTTTGCTCCAGTAGTAAAACACTGTGATTTTGCTCCAGTAGTAATACACTGTGATTTTGCTCCAGTAGTAATACACTGTGATTTTGCTCCAGTAGTAATACACTGTGATTTTGCTACAGTAGTAATACACTGTGATTTTGCTCCAGTAGTAATACACTGTGATTTTGCTCCAGTAGTAATACACTGTGATTTTGCTCCAGTAGTAATACACTGTGATTTTGCTCCAGTAGTAATACACTTTGATTTTGCTCCAGTAGTAATACACTGTGATTTTGCACCAGTAGTTATACACTGTGATTTTGCTCCAGTAGTAATACACTGTGATTTTGCTCCAGTAGTATTACACTGTGATTTTGCTCCAGTAGTAATACACTGTGATTTTTCTCCAGTAGTAATGCACTGTGATTTTGCTCCAGTAGTAATACACTGTGATTTTGCTCCAGTAGTAATACACTGTGATTTTGCTCCAGTAGTAATACACTGTGATTTTGCTCCAGTAGTAATACACTGTGATTTTGCTCCAGTAGTAATACACTGTGATTTTGCTCCAGTAGTAATACACTGATTTTGCTCCAGTAGTAATACACTGATTTTGCTCCAGTAGTAATACACTGTGATTTTGCTCCAGTAGTAATACACTGTGATTTTGCTCCACTAGTAATACACTGTGATTTTGCTCCAGTAGTAATACCCTGTGATTTTGCTCCAGTAGTAATACACTGTGATTTTGCTCCAGTAGTAATACACTGTGATTTTGCTCCAGTAGTAATACACTGTGATTTTGCTCCAGTAGTAATACACTGATTTTGCTCCAGTAGTAATACACTGTGATTTCGCTCCAGTAGTAATAATACACTGTGATTTTGCTCCAGTAGTAATACACTGTGATTTTGCTCCAGTAGTAATACACTGTGATTTTGCTCCAGTAGTAATACACTGTGATTTTGCTCTAGTAGTAATAATACACTGTGATTTTGCTCCAGTAGTAATACACTGTGATTTTGCTCCAGTAGTAATACACTGATTTTGCTCCAGTAGTAATACACTGTGATTTTGCTCCAGTAGTAATACACTGATTTTGCTCCAGTATTAATACACTGTGATTTTGCTCCAGTAGTAATACACTGTGATTTTGCTCCAGTAGTAATACACTGTGATTTTGCTCCAGTAGTAATACACTGTGATTTTGCTCCAGTAGTAATACACTGTGATTTTGCTCCAGTAGTAATACACTGTGATTTTGCTCCAGTAGTAATACACTGTGATTTTGCTCCAGTAGTAATAAACTGTGATTTTGCTCCAGTAGTAATACACTGTGATTTTGCTCCAGTTGTAATACACTGTGATTTTGCTCCAGTAGTAATACACTGTGATTTTGCTCCAGTAGTAATATACTGTGATTTTGCTCCAGTAATAATACACTGTGATTTTGCTCCAGTAGTAATACACTGTGATTTTGCTCCAGTAGTAATACACTGTGATTTTGCTCCAGTAGTAATACACTGTGATTTTGCTCCAGTAGTAATACACTGTGATTTTGCTCCAGTAGTAATACACTGTGATTTTTCTCCAGTAGTAATACACTGTGATTTTGCTCCAGTAGTAATACACTGTGATTTTGCTCCAGTAGTAATACACTGATTTTGCTCCAGTAGTAATACACTGTGAATTTGCTCCAGTAGTAATACACTGTGATTTTGCTCCAGTAGTAATACACTGTGATTTTGCTCCTTCTAGTAATACACTGTGAGTTTGCTCCAGTAGTAATACACTGTGATTTTGCTCCAGTAGTAATACACTGTGATTTTGCTCCAGTAGTAATACACTGTGATTTTGCTCCAGTAGTAATACACTGATTTTGCTCCAGTAGTAATACACTGTGATTTTTCTCCAGTAGTAATACACTGTGATTTTGCTACAGTAGTAATACACTGTGATTTTGCTCCAGTAGTAATACACTGATTTTGCTCCAGTATTAATACACTGTGATTTTGCTCCAGTAGTAATACACTGTGATTTTGCTCCAGTAGTAATACACTGTGATTTTGCTCCAGTAGTAATACACTGTGATTTTGCTCCAGTAGTAATACACTGTGATTTTGCTCCAGTAGTAATACACTGTGATTTTGCTCCAGTAGTAATACACTGTGATTTTGCTCCAGTAGTAATACACTGTGATTTTGCTCCAGTAGTAATACACTGTGATTTTGCTCCAGTAGTAATACACTGTGAGTTTGCTCCAGTAGTAATACACTGTGATTTTGCTCCAGTAGTAATACACTGTGATTTTGCTTCAGTAGTAATACACTGATTTTGCTCCAGTAGTAATACACTGTGATTTTTCTCCAGTAGTAATACACTGTGATTTTTCTCCAGTAGTAATACACTGTGATTTTGCTCCAGTAGTAATACACTGTGATTTTGCTCCAGTAGTAATACACTGTGATTTTGCTCCAGTAGTAATACACTGTGATTTTGCTCCAGTAGTAATACACTGTGATTTTGCTCCAGTAGTAATACACTGTGATTTTGCTCCAGTAGTAATACACTGTGATTTTGCTCCAGTAGTAATACACTGTGATTTTGCTCCAGTAGTAATACACTGTGATTTTGCTCCAGTAGTAATACACTGTGATTTTGCTCCAGTAGTAATACACTGTGATTTTGCTCCAGTAGTAATACACTGTGATTTTGCTCCAGTAGTAATACACAAAGACGATAGTATTTTTTAAAACATAGGTACTTATAAACAACAATCATACAATAAAATCATTAAAGAGGCAACATATGTTGAAAATGTCTTTAAGTTGTCGACTTCACATGCTCAGACATCAAAAATTAACTATATACAGCCCAAGGTCAGACGTTAAGGATGTTCGAACTACGGAAGGAAGAGCGTTGTATCGGCAGTATTGTGAAAAATACCGTTCTCAAACAAGACGACAGTTTCAGAAGATTATAACTGATCAACGCAAACGATAATAACCTTAAAGGAACAGTTTGAGAGAAAGCACTCTGTGACAAACTTTTAAACAACAATACTCTTAAAAAGCTATTCTTTAAAACAGCCATTCCCCAAAACAACAATACCCGTAAATAGCACTACTATAAAACATCACGATGATAAAACATATGTACTCAAATCAGCACAATTATAAAACAAAAATACTTTTCTTCTATAAACAACCTATACCCTAAAAGCATCTCTATAAAATAATGTTTCCCTACTGAATAATGTGTACACCTATAGATTAGCAATACCTTACGAATCACTACTTTTAAAACATCAATACCCTATCAAAACTACTATAAAACAGTTACGTATACACTAAACAGCATTATTTTTAAACAAATAACCATAAAAGCATCACTTTAATTAGCAACATCATAAAAGCACTGCTATAAAACAGGATCAGCTTAGAATGAACTGCCATAAAACACCAGTAAAACAGGCAGCACTTTAGAACAGCAATACCGTAAAAGGCACTATAAAAGGGGCTGTAGCACTTTTTTCACTCAAATAAGTCGATGAATTTTATTTGAAAAATAATGCCACTAATAGTAAAACACCCTTCTCTCTTCGGAAAATCAAGTAAAAAATGAGTGTACGTGGTTCGGTAAAGTCATGGGAATCGTTTTGTAATTAGAAATATTAAAATGTGTTCACAATACAATGGCCGCCATGCAATTTTTACTTTATACGCAACTTCGTTATTACCACTACTGATTATTGGTTTGTGTAATAAGAAGTTTTACCCTCTAAAGTAAATTTATATGACATTAACTATCATTATAAATAGGAAATTTGAACAAATAAAATTTTCAAAAAAAGTGCTACTGCCCCTTTAAAACGACAGTATTCTATAAGCAGTACCATAACACCAATACTCTTAAAACACCAATACCAAAACATTTTAACATTAAAACGGTAGTACATGTAACATGATTACTGTGTTACGTCATAAAACAACTGAGGGGTCTATGTACGACAGTACTTACATGCATGCATACACGTGATCTCTAGTTGCGAAATCTTGATGTCACGATCCTAAATGTATACAATCTTGGTCGTCTCAAAACTCGGTCAAGGATATTAATCTGTACAGGAACGAATTAAACAAAGCCAATTTTAGGAACTGGAAGATTTTGTCAGACAAGAGTCAAGAGTTTCATTTCGGTTTGTATAAATACCTTTGTGCATATCAATATCTATAAATAGTGACAAAGTTGCAAATACAGAAAGGACAGTGTTATGATTTGTCATGATGTTTTAATGTTTTAATAAGAAAATAGCATAGACGAATGGAAAATATGTTTCAATTAATGTTTTTCGCTCTGTTTCACAGTTTTATTCTTAGCTCAGTAACACCGTGCCTAGTAAGCAGGGATATACATGTATAGCAGTCAAGTTATTGCCCATGAATCGGTATTTGAACTTGATACGAATTATCACTGTGGTTCTCTAATGAGAACAATTAAAGGAGATGTTACACCAGGGTGAATGAAATAATATACTATTAAAGCGAGTTACAAAACATAGTTTTCACAAAATTATGATGCCACTTACAGCTAAATTTATAACGCTCAATTGACAAATAGCGGATGGCGGAGTACATGAACCATACTCATTTGTTTCTAATTCTCCGAGATTTAGTGACATTTTTTTTTAATTTACTGCTTCAACCTCTTTGGGATCGATTGTCAATTAAATAAAATATGATTTTGAACAATTCTGTGAATTTGGTTTGATCATAACTGTGAATACGTAATGATCAAGCCCAGCTGCATGTATTCACAGAAGAATTCTAGTCGCTGACAGCATTTATAATTCTCCACGTATGTCTCGTAATTTCCTTATCTCGGTGCTTCATACATCTAAGCTTGGTTATACTGTTCCACCACAACCAGATCTCGTGTTGACACTCTTACATAAAGTTCATAGTAGAAAACTGGGCCAGGTTGAGCTACTTTTTTACTTTACGAAATAATTTCAAAGTAAATTCAAGTGAATTCAAGATGTGTCATCTTCTTATGTCAATAAAGTAATCCTTTCATTCTACGTCGTGTTATTATTTCTCTATAATTTTTAAATAAATTAAAAATAGGTTTTACTGCGTGATTCAACCTGCCCGGGTTTCTCCTACAGCCAATATACGACGTTCTCACAATACGATTCTAGCTCTTCCTCCACACACAAATAAAATAAAAATGTCTTCTTGTTTTCTAATTGCCTAACGAATAATTATTATTGTATACATAACACATTATATATAATTATTATTACATGATTATTTTACAATACAATACAATTAACAATTGTCTACAAACGACTATTCGACTATATGCTATTTCATTGTTCATAGTTTAGTGACGACGTAGAAGCTGATTTGGAAGTTACGTCATACAGGAGCGGGAATGTGAATTCATCTCCTCGGTGATTTCGCTGTAGTGGTGAGAAAACCTACCTAAGATTGATCAAGTCTTTCACTGCTTATATACTGGAATGCTACCTATATGAATATTATAATCCTAGTCACAGTGAACAATGATATTCCCCCTTCCCGGCAATTAAGTTCCTTGAGTGCCTAGTATCAACTGTATTTTGTGATTGTGATATAATTGTGAGCTTACTTTCTCAGCTTTTCTTCCATACGTACCATTTTTGCCATACAGCTACCTACCGAATACTTTGTTCGCCTACTTGTGTATTTCAGGGCAACTATAAAGTAATTTGGTATGTCTTTGAAGCATCGTATCAATGCGAACAGCGACCATTTTGCATTTGAGTGTTCCATTATATAATCCAATTTGATACATCACCATATGGTAAACAGTTACACTTTTGGCAGCTCTTTGGAGTGACCAGGGGTCAATCTATAGTTTTTATTTTCATCTGTGAAATATTTAATATATGATCAACTTGGTCAAACATACATCATATATTTGTGATGAAACTGTTATCATTCAGTCGATATGAACCTCTAAATTTCATAAACGTCCACCACTGACGTACGTTCTACTCATTGATATGTGAGTCGGTGTGATGTCGGTGTGATGAAGTAGTCAAGGATGTATTGTATCTCCTCAAAGTATTTCAAATATCTACTGACAGCAATTTCTGACATTCATGAAACTTGACAACAAGCTTCATAAGACAACAGGGATTCACATTTCTGTATTTTTTTGAAGATTCAAGTTATGGAATTTGTGTTATTTGGACTGATATATTTCACAATAACTTTCACAAGTCACAGTGAGCTTGGCTTGGGTGCACTCACCAGTGTGAGCACTGCCTATTGTGGTGAAACAATGGGTGTCCCTGTAACCTGCACGGACTATCTACAGTTCAGAGAGACTTGCTTTAACCTGAGAGATAAGTGTTATGGCCACTTGGACAGACAACTGTGGACAAAACTAAAACATTTGGGACTTTGTGGAAAACATACTACAAAGCGAGGCTGTCGTGGAGGATCAAACAAGCCGATTCCAGTGGTCACCTCATCTAGATTCAATGATGATTCCCCTCCAAACTCAGGTGTTGTGAACTTTGATAACTTGGTAACTCTTGTAGGCAATACATGTAAACCTGCACTGCAAAAATCATTCAATCTCGGCCTTCAAAATGCCCAATCCGTACGCAACAAATCTCTGTATCTTCATGATCTTATTCTTGAGAAGGACTATGATATCTTTGCTCTAACTGAAACATGGCTGAATGACAATGACAAGGTTGTACTTTCTGAATTATTACCCAATGGATACAGTATACTTACCCAAAACAGGCAGCATAGCCGGGGTGGCGGCGTAGCTGTTGTGTACAAAAGCTCTCTAAATGCAATCAAATCTAACGTCCATGCTTTCAAATCATTGGAAGTTCTTGATCTCACCTTAACCATCAAGAACGAACAAGTTAAACTTCTCACCGTCTATAGGCCTCCACCATCAAAGAAAAACAAACTAACAATCGACTTGTTCCTTACTGAAATGTCAGAATTGATTGAAACAATCAGTGTCTCCAACGGACATCTTCTGATGGTTGGAGATTTCAATGTTCATGTTGACAAGTGTATGGACAAGTGTGCTCAGGATTTCCTCCAACTGTTATCTTCTACTAACCTCCGACAACATGTGGACATAGATACTCATAAACATGGTCATACATTGGATCTTGTAATCACTAGAGAAAATGATGACTTCATCTCAGTAGAGGAGGTCTCAGATAGGCAGGTGTCTGATCATTATCTGGTTAACATTACTCTTGAATTATCAAAACCTGATCCAGTTCGGAAAGTCTTTACTTATCGCAAAATGAGAAACATCGATGTGGATACCTTTGCTGATGACATAAATAGATCAGACATCACTACTATTGTCTGCAATGTTAGTAATGTGGACTCTAAATGTGAAATATTAAATAACACCCTAGTAGACATTCTCGACAGCCATGCTCCTCTTAGGACACGTTCCATCATTGTCCGACCAAATACAAGTTGGTATGATGATGAGGTCAGACACCTTAAGCACTTGTGTAGATCTGCAGAGAAGGCTTGGCGGAGAAGCAAACTGGAAGTTCATCGTCAGATGTACAGAGCTGCCAGACATAAAGTGAACTCAGCTCTGAGAGCTGCAAAGCGGAAGTTTGTACTTGACAGCGTTGCTAAAAATAAGAACAATACCAAAGAACTTTTTAAACTGCTAAATCAGCTTCTTGAGGGCAATTCTGAACAAAAGCTTCCCGAGCACAGTAATCCTACCGATTTGGCTGACAGGTTCGCCACATTCTTTCAAGAAAAGATACATCGGATAAGAACACACCTTAATCATGGATGCAGTCAAACTAGTTCAGGTTCGGATGCGAGCAAGTTCTCTGGCCAAGTGCTTGAAAGCTTTGGGCACATCTCCGTTGACCAAGTGTTGGACTTCATGAAGAAAGCACCATCCAAGTCCTCTCCACTGGATCCAATTCCTACCTGGCTGTTCAAGTCTGTAATTCAGCACCTAGCCCCTGCAGTTTGGGACATTGTGAACTCATCACTCTCCTCAGGAACTGTACCAAACATTTTCAAGCATGCCATAGTCACCCCAATCCTTAAGAAGACTGGTGCTGACGAGAACAATTTGAAAAATTTCCGCCCAATTTCCAACCTTTCATTCATATCTAAATGTTTAGAGAAGGTAGTAGCCAGGAAATTAAAGTTACATCTTGAGAAGAATAACCTTTCAGAGTCCTTCCAGTCGGCCTACAAGGTTTCCCACAGTACGGAGACAGCCTTGGTGAGAATCCACAACGACATCTTAGGCAGTATGGGCCAGAAAAAGATGACAGCGCTAGTACTGCTTGACCTTTCCAGCGCATTTGACACCATAGATCATAACTTGCTCCTCCATCGACTTGAACACCGTATCGGGGTAAGAGGAACTGCTCTTCAGTGGATCTCCTCATACTTACAAGGACGCACACAATCTGTCAAAGTTGGTGATGTACAATCATCAAAGTCACCCTTGTTATACGGTGTTCCTCAAGGGTCAGTTCTCGGGCCTCTCTTGTTCACTGTCTACATTCTCCCAATTGGTGACATTATCAGAAAGTATTTCATCAGTTTCCACATCTATGCAGATGACACACAGCTCTACATTGCCTTTGAATCAGGAGACTTAACCATCAACATCAACACTCTTGAACTGTGTATACAGGAGCTTAAGTCGTGGATGACTACCAACTTCCTGATGCTGAACGAGGAGAAGACCGAGTTCCTACTTATTGGCTCGAAACACCAGCTTGCCAAGTTGAAGACCAGTTCCATCTCACCTTCTCTTGACATCGGTGACACCAGCGTCGAACCATCCAAGAGTGTCAGGAACCTAGGTGTCATGTTCGACTCCGCCATGTCCATGGATGCTCACATCACTGCCATCAGTCGAGCCTGCTTCTTCAACATCCACAATATCAGTAGAGTCCGTCACTACCTTGACCTTGACACCTGTAAACTTCTGATGCACTGCCTTGTCACTACTAAACTAGACTACTGCAACTCTCTATATGCCAACCTCTCCTCCAAGTCACTTCAAAAACTGCAAAGAATTCAAAACTCTGCTGCCAGATGTCTCACCCGCACTTCTCGTTATGACCATATCACCCCAGTACTACAGTCTCTACACTGGTTGCCAGTCCCTGCTAGAATCTCCTACAAAATCCTCATTCTTACTCATGACTGTCTCTACAATGACAACTTTCCTGACTATCTGAAGCAACTTATTTCTGTGTATGTACCCCAGCGAACCCTCAGATCATCGTCTGACTCTCTGTTAACACAACACAGATCTCCAAATAAACTGTCTGATCGAGCCTTCAGTTACGCAAGTCCTGAACTGTGGAACTCCCTCCCTAGTGACATTAGAAACACCTCATCTAAAGAAACTTTTAAATCTCTTCTGAAGACCTATCTGTTCTCTGCTTCCTATTAATTTTCAATTACTGTCATAGCGCCACTGAGCATCTCCATGGTGGATATTAGGCGCTCTATAAATTTATTATTATTATTATTATGTGATGACCTGTTGTCATTGTATGTGATGTCATTTTATTGACATTACAATGAACGTCAAATTGCATGATATTTGAACTAAGATACACATGTACATGTAGGTGAACAAACTTTTAGTATGCATCTGTACAGTGTCATTCTTAGCGAGTTTATGCTTTTCATCGCAAACCTCCACATAATTTGACTAGTATCAGCCCTACCTATCTAGCTCGGTGAAGTCGTTGTCTTCATTCGATTCTATAATGTATCGTGTAGCCTTCTAATTGTATCAGATATCTTAATACAATTTAGTACAAGTTTAGAGTTAAAGAGTCCGACGAATGACCGATATATCGTTAAATTGTCCACTCGCTGCTTCTGTTCCATCTGTGTAACGTTGTATCCGCACATTACTGGAAAGCCATGGTTCCCTGAGAAAAATCATTCTCGTATGGATATAAATCACCAAATGTGAAACAACTTTTATTCGAGCAACCGGTCAGTACCCGGATGAGAGAACCGATGATCTATCGCTGATGTTAAAATCCCGAAATTCCACTGGCTGACAACTTAAATAAAAAAATGTAGAAAGAGAAAAAAGTTATTGAGCTCAGGGAATCAGGTTATTCAAGTAGGGTGTACAAATACACTGATAACAGGATATCGTTTGACTGTCTTGTTATGAATGAAGCTACTTACATTCTTTGGGTGACCGAGTTAACATTGTTTCAATCGTCTCTCCCTGTATATTCTGTTCAGGGTACTATGAAGAGCAATCAAGTCCCTCTTTGCTTGGCAATGTTCGACTTCGAAACTTGAATATATGTTCTACTGCATTGGTAACCATTCTGATTCTGCCGAGTATCAAGGAAAGCTGAACAATAAGCTATACCATTAAAAAAACTCAACATCAGAAACATACTTAATTTATTCCTATATAGAAAGTAAGGTGGTTGAAGGATCGATGAGGATGAACAATGCTATATTCAGGTGTGAGTCAAAGGGTTTAGTATCAAGATGACTATCAACACTTGCACATCTGTCACCTTGCTCCTGAACGACCAGTCTATATGATATATGCTAGAATAGACATACCGATTCTTCACTGTCCATTACTTTCACTATTGAAGATTGAACAGTATACGTCAAGCAGTACAGGGATGAGGTACATTGATGTGTTTGGAAAGTGCGAATCAGTAGTGACATTGTCCTTGACATGTTCCCTCTTATTAATTCCATTTTGGATAACTGAACATTCAGCTAGGATGAATGAATCTACTAAACAATATTTCACTGTCAAAGGAAAAGTCGTTGTACGCAAAGTACCGTCATGAAACGGAATGTTCCAGTTTATCAATCGTATTTACGTACAGTGGTTTAACTACAACCGTCTTTTCAAGATCGCATCATATGGCTACGTATTGATTTTCCAAGATGGGAAATTTAAACTCTCTTATTGTGATTTGTAAATCCCCAAGTATGAATTGTATATCCCCGAGTATCAATTGTATATCCCCTTAAAGTAATCCCGGAGATCCCTTTGGTAGGAGCTGCATGGTTGGTTATTTAATGACCGCATACAAGAACCTAAGAATTATTTTTTACAAATCATATCACTTTATCATATTATATTAAATATGATATTTGTATACATATACTAAAACGTATACCCAATCTATTTTTATTTTATGTTTCAAGGCAATCTTGGAGATAATCTTGAAATTTTCAGATATTCTTATCTTGTTAGGCGGATGTGTTTAATGCACGAACTGGAACAAGGCCAGACTTTAGTTTTTATTGCTTCAATCTTAAGTGTTTTTCCGTTGACTTCAGTAAGCACATGTTCGACTTATGTTCTGTATTAAATATCCAAAGCTTGAACGCTGTAGCTATAATTTTGTAAATTACGTTGCTAAATCATTCAGGCCTGAGTCGTCCATCTCACATTCACGTTGAAATTACGGGCGCTTCATGTAAAACAACCAGATATTTCCGATAGTACCAGGGCCATGTTCAAGAGAGGTTTCAAAGTAATCGCTCAATGAGCGATTACTTTGAAACCTCTCTTGAACGCGATTGCTCAATTTAGCGCTACGTAGCAAGGCGAGCAAACTTCGAGGAATTTGCACCGTGTCGTTCAAGAGAGAATGAGCGCTACTTGAGCGCTACATTGAGCGATCAATGAGCGATTATAAGCGCTCGTTTTTATGAAACGGAGCCCAGATTTAAGTCCATTTGTGATAAGGTTGAATTAGAACAATTTAGACAAACATTTTATCTGATAATTCTCAGAACCTCCTGGATAAATCATCAGACAACGCATGTATGTGTATTGAAGTAAGCATTGGAGACACACGTCTTAAACGAAGAAAAAAAAACATCTCTAAATGACTGCATGGGTTGATAACGTTTGAACAAATATAGAAAATATAAAGCTTTGAACTTAATCGACATATACAATTAAAAATAACACATATGTATGTGAAGCTGATGTTATTACCCTCACCCTTTTTTATATAAAATATGGTCAATGTTGAACGGGTAAATTATGTGTTTTATTTGTTAACTTTGTTAAAAGGAGGGTTCTATCGGGGTATTTTTTGTGGAAACGAAAATTTACACATATATGTTATTAATACATGATTAAAACACAGTGAAATTGAAAGATATTAATTAAGGTAACATTTCGATGACTTTATATTTCACAACTTGATAAACACAAGCGCACATTTGTTGAAAAATAAAACAATGAGAACTGAAGTCATTCATCGGCGCTGCAGGTCGGGAAATCTTCGCTACAGCATAACAGCAAATTGTTTATTAGTTTTTTTAACATGTTATGTGTTACTATGTGAATACTCTACGGGTGTATGTCGTTAGTTATCAAAAAGTAGCAAAATTGGGTACAATATAGCATGTTTTCATTTCACGTAATGCAAAATATCCAAGATGGCGACAGAACCCTTCCTTTACAGCATTTGACCCTATGAAAAATATAGTTTGGAATATACAAGCGTATGTGGTCTTCTCCCAAGAAATTAGTAATATGTTAAGTCAAATGCAAATATACGTGAAATTAAAAATCGTGTCAGAAATAAAAATGTATTAGAAACCTTTGAGACAGAAGCAGATGACAGACAGGTATGTTTGTTGCGTCCTTGCTTATTTTCTTTTATTATAAATACGTTTGTCGTTCTGGTTGAATATGAGTGTAAACATTCCATCCAGATATCAAACTACAAATATATGAGCTGTAAATATTCTTCAACAAATTTAAAATGATGGTTAATTTGGATTAAACAAAGTTGGCAGTATTTAGAAATGGTTTTAAACAAGTATACAATGATAATTGACATCATAATGAGTGAAAATTTGAAACTAATAATTCTTAAAAATATACGGGACTACAGCTAAATCATCCTGGTTCGAGAGTCTCAACATAGCATAACACTAAGTTGGATATAACTTCACATTCACGGTGAGAGCACGGCGTCCCGACTTAAATCATGCATCATTTCTTGCAAAACAACATATTTGCTCAAAAATAAAAAGAACTAATAAATCGTTTTAGTTTTTTATTGCACATACCGGTTGTCATGAAGAACTTTAAATATCTCAAATAAAACATATTAAAACGGCACATTCACCAAAACCTATTTGGAACTTAGCCAATATGATAAAACAGTAACGCTGAATCCTTTGTTTCATTCGTATCAGGATTGTCCTGACAAGGTATACATTAACATTAACATTAAGTGACATTTACTGGTTTCACAAAATTTTACTTCTCTTTGACTTGCATGACCGAATTATAATTACCTGAGAATATGGCATGATATTCTTTTTGACTTGCATGACATGATAATTATAATCAATTATCTGGGAATACGGTGTGATATCTGACAATACAATATCATCTAAATACATGTCGCAATTGGGAGACTACTGTATATGTAATTTCTTGAAATATGATAAATAGTCAAACATTAAAATGAGAAGCATCTGACTAAGGGACATGAGAATAATGAAAACAGGTTTTAAAATACACATAATCCCGGGTTAAACTGTTATACAGGAAGTATTATCTAAACTCCACATCGCGTAGGACCATGGCATAAAATGAAAAATAGAAAAGAAATGAGTACAACAGGTGATGAATGATCTATATTTGGACGGTGTAACCGCTCTTCACGTATCCAGCTCGTCTGTTGCCAAAGAAACGTGACGTCACGTCCACTGTCATGGCGACGGTCTTCTGTTGATCATCTTTAGAGCCAATAAGAGGGTTTACCTCCACACAGTCCACGGCGCTGAGGCGACCTTCATGAAAGGGAGACTACTCTCAAACATGTGAAATAGACCATAACAACTTATATCTCGAACAGAAACAATCTTTAGGCAAATGACACCGATGGATAGTGTACAGTGGCTAATGATTTACTAATGTCCATGAATTATAATCAATTGTCAAACTAATCCCTTATAATATATATTTTTAAAGTTTTTTTTAAAGCTGTAAAAGCTAATATCCATGAATTATAATTAATCACTTGAATATATTTTTTGAAGGTTTTAAAAGCTGAAATAGCAAGTATAAATTATATATGCAGTGTTTTTTTAATTTTGAAATTTAACTTAATAATGACATTCACAAGAAAAGCAACCCCATAAATTATGCTAAGAAAAATCGTTTGACCTCTATTTCAAAAAGTGTTATTAGTAATTCAATTTGACTACAAACACTTTAATTTCAGAACTTCATAGTTCAGCAAAAAGCAAAAATTATTTCGTACCTGTTGCTGCGATGTGCTCAGCGATGTAGAACCCTTCTCTGAGAGACAGGCCACCCGACACTGTAACCATAGAGAACGACATATAACCAAGAGGTCACATGTATATGGTACACTCACTTATAGAATGCACATGGGGCTTGTTTTGTCGAAAAACTAGCTATTAGAAAGCATATGAAGTCGACGATCCAGCCCCTCATACTATACAAAAGTAAAGGGATGTAACGAGGTCAACACCCCATGTCCGTTTGAAATTATATTTCAGAATGTTGTCACCATATTATCCTCCATTACTTAATATATACCATGTCAAAGCCAAGACATTTTTCCTTAAAACAAGTCATAAAACATCGATCGGATATTTGAAAAGATATGATTTTTTATGTGTTTTAAATGTTAGCAAATTAGCAACTTGAGCCGTTTGCCAAGCCCACTAAATTCATAAAAACGATCGCTTAAAAAATATTATAAAATCGCTTAAAATATCCTGTCAGCTAAAACTGACCCAGTTACAAAGCCCAGTATTTGGTGCATCATATCAGACTTATGACATTACAGGACGTTGCAATAATTATTGACGTTGCCATGGTTACCTGGTGTTCCGGTTGACGGAGTGCAGACGGGGTCAAGGGCATCAACGTCAAAACTGACGTGGATTGGTCGGGACCCACTTAAATAATACATAAACAAAAACATATTGAAGTCAAAATAAATATTCGGTGATATCATTCCTGGTCAAATTATACGTTTATATAATTAGTTAACGGAAATCAAATGCTGAAATTGAATTGAAAATAATGTAGAGTTATAGAGGAACCGCATGTATCCAAATGCAAAAGAACGTAAAAACCAATACATTTAACCTGCGCATGAAATCTTGGAACTGAAATGCTGGTCTTAGCTTCTTGTGCGGACGTTTTTAAATGATGAACAATATGTTTTGATTTCACATACTTATTTGTGTTTTTAAAACAATGTCGTCATTCTCTAAATGTTACAATCGCCACAGGAATCCTTAACTTTGATCGTTGTAAATGGTCTAGAGCTACAGCGGTTAGGGAAAGGCTATCCAATGGTGGATTTAGGGAGGGTATGGGGAAATGTTGGAACCTCCCCCCCCCCCCCCCCCCCCCTTTTTCAATTGGTGGACCCTGGAATGGGGTGCTCACCTCGGATCGACCGCTCTGAGGGCCATGTCGACCACCTCGCCTATTCCGTACTTGTCAACTTCCTGCATGGAGAAGAACGGGATGCTGAGCTTGTCTATGATGGCTCTGGAACACAACATGAGGAGGCACTGTCCCAGACAGACAGACAGACAGACAGAGACTGACACACTGTAATGTCTCCATGCTATATACATGTATATATATATATAGTATGTGCACATTTAATACGTTGTATGACATAATTATTGGCCCATAACGAGCTGTGCTTCTCATTCGTAACAAATTTATTGGCCCCAACCAGTAAGTTTGCTGTTCACGTTGGTTTTTAATAAAATGGAAATCTCAAAGGCTAATTCTGTGCGATTTGGGTCATGGGAAGTCATTTTAAGAGGATCAACCCAAATGATTTGCACTGTGACTAATTGATCTCACTCCGAATGAATCAACCAATACAATATATCATAGGACTATGGGGCCATGTCTGTGTGATACAATGATTTATGATACAAGGATTTATGATACTAGGATTTATGCATTAACGAAATCGACGACATCTTGTGAAACCATGTATGACAATACATTGACGGAGAATAACACATTTGACCAATATTGTCTATACGTTAACAGGAGAGACATATTCTGTTGTAGACATTAATGAAACCAGACTCGAATAAGTACATTAGGTTCAAGCCAGTCTCATCATGACTTACTTTTCTCCTTCGTCCACGTCTCTGAGTCCGATGTACACAATGTCTTTAGCGGAGATGCTGCAACACAAACAAACACAGGTATGTTCGTTTGAGTACAAGTTGGTGCTTTATCACGAAGAGTTATATATATTAACAACATTTATCGCATAGTTATAACCAAACTGTATCAATTATTGTAGACATTTGATATCACAAGATATTTGAGCGGGGTCTTGTTATATTTCATATTAATTTAAAGTTGATTGAATAATTATTTGATCAAATGATGGATATATATACTAAACCCTGTTCTAAAGCATTTATACAAATTATTGTCTCACCAAGGTTCCAGCCAATCAAAGCCGGGAAGTCGCGGGAAGTTGCTGGCCAACTCCTTGACGAGGAAGGACAGAGGCATGCCATGAAGGTTGCCACTTGGCGTGGTGACGGGCGTGTTGATGTCGGCGTGGGCATCCACCCAGACCACGACCAAGTCCTCCTTGACCTTCTGATGACCGTGGATGGATCCCATAGCCAGACTGTGGTCCCCTCCCAGCATCAGACACAGCTGGTCCTATCTAATAATCTTCTCCACCATCTCCGACACCTGCGTTATAACGGGGCATGAGATATCATGGGCACATGTGTTATGTGGGACATATAAGCATTTTGGTGGGAGTAACATATAATATGGGAAGTGAAAATTCATCTAGGATACCAATGTTATAGGCGGTTACACTTCAGATACCTGACAGTGTGTGGCAACAGGAATTTATGTTATAGGCATTTTGAGAATTCATCTTGGAAAATAGTTCTTTTTAAGAATGATACAACTTACTTATACAATTGAGTTACAGAACAGTTTTTACATCATGCCAGTTACAGTTATCAGGACCCCTAGCCTAAGCTTTTGGGAGCTTTCTTGGTTGTGAGAAAGTCGAAAGTTGATGTCTAAGTATGGTAGTTGTGATTTATCTTACATCTATAGTGTTTAGGAAATAATTAGTCATCTGAATCTTAGATACCACGCGTACGATACTTCAGTATATCTCGGATATCTAATCTACGGCCGGAGTAAGATATAATCATATCAGGTGATCTCCTATCATGTCTTTTGCATCAAAAGAAATAACTTTACCTTTTTGTTGGCCCCGGCCACATTTCTTGGCCTGGCTACTCCCTTAGCGACTTCATCCTGCGTGATGTCATCTATAGCGACGTCACCGTAGTCGACCACGTCATTGCCTGAAATATACATGAGTTATCTAATTATAGCAACGTACAAGGGGAAAATATCATGTAAGGCGAAACACGTATATACAAAACTCCTACGTTCCACGCACTCTCCAGTCTCAGATTTTCGATCTAAACCTCTGTTATAATTAGGCTACTTTCTTGGCTAGAAATGGAGAATCCTGATTGATTGTATCAAAAGTTAGGTGTGCAATCACTGTCCATACTGAGCATTCAGTAACTGTCGAATGACCCGAGTTGCTTCATCTGTGTGAAGACAGAATATGGTTTCGGTTGCAACAGATAAGGATGTCCTCAGTGTTGCAAACTTTCATCGCCAGGGGACTATCTGAGATAAGTGAAATATCGCCAATATATAACAGGGGTTATGACAGAAAAGAATGCACATTTTCTGACAAACATATTTTGTGTCAGTCAGTGTTTAATATCAGTTAATTTGAATATTGCTGGATAATTTCAGTAAATCTGTAAATTGCATGTTTCACGTTGGACTTTGAACGTTGCGAGACTCTTCGATGTTCACCCACAAGGCTCTTACCACACACATGGAGACATCTAGCTCCCCGGAGTCAGACCCCAGCGCCAGAAAGGAGCCAGTACGTCCCACCTCAACAGGTTCTATCCGCAACTCGGGAGCTAAACCAAGCAGAGCCGATTCCCGCTGCAACGTGTGGCCATGGTCACCAAAAGTTAACCCTGCGAGTGAGAGGAGGGGAACGTTGTTGAGCAGTTTGTACCTCTGGGACCGATGGTGGTTGAGTACCACAGCTAGGTCCCATTTGGGCGGCAGAACTTACGCCTCTGGTCCATTGTGCGGAAAATCTTAAGGAGGCCATTGAGGGCTAACACGTCAACTCCTGACGACCTCCTCCTCAGAACAGAAAGAAAGGATGACAAATTCGTGTTGATGGATGACGCCGGAACGAACCCACGCTGGTCACAAAAAGGAGACGAAAGCCTGCAACTGGAAGTCGTAAAGCTTCCTAGTGGTCTCCCTGTGAGAAGTGCTAAGCGTAGGCGATACACTGGGAGTAGCAACTGTTCCTAAGGCCCTTCTACTACGAGCCAAGCGTGAAAACCCTAGTGATCTTGTGTAGCTTGGCGCTTAAGGAGCAGATCCCTCGAGTCTCCGGAGCGGCACAGACCATTGTCGGCCTAGCCACCAGGGGCCGAGCAGAAAAGGACGCAAGGACTTGGGTGATCCTGATCTAGGCTGCCACCTGGAAGAGGATCGCCAGAGCCAGAAGAGCTTTAGCGTCCATCAACTCCCACTCTAACAAAAGAGCACGTCATGGCCCATCGCAAGAGGGTCTGGCCCTGGAGTGATATAGATCGGCAGCTGAAAGGTTGAGACAAGGCACAACTATACCCACCAGGGAGTCCCGAATTGGAGAACACTCGCGGATTTAGCTGCCACTCCGTTGGAGGAGGCACCTCAGGACAAGAGAGAGCGTCCACCAAAACGTTCTCGGCGCCTGGAAGGTGGACCCCATGAATGTGCAGGTCCGCATTGTCCACCATCTGGACAAGTCAGAATGCGACTTGCAAGAGTGACTCGGCTCTGGTGAACCCTTTCTTGTTGATCGACCAAACAGCAGTTGTCCGACCCGACTAGCTAGCCTTGTAAACAGACCTGCCCATGCTGAAACGCGAGGCGGATCATAGCCACCTCGAGGACGCTGATGAGCAAGCCCCTCTCTGATTGGGTCCAAATGCCTGCTACCCGTTCGTGACCGAGATTAGCACCCCAACGCTGAGTGGAGACGTCTAAGAACAGGTGAGCCGAGGGGGAAGGTCGCTAAGAAGACCCCGGCAAAGACGCTCTCGTCCACCGTTCACCAAGCTAGGAAGAAGTGAAGATCTGGAGTTAGAGCTATGGTGAGTCAACAACAATCCTCCCTGAAGAGGGGTTTAGGAGAACCTGTAACGGGCTGAGGAAAAAACCTCACCTTGCAGGTCAGGTCCTGAGCCAACGTGAGCAC